>OU343036.1:11894484-12350073 GCA_910593735.2 Ectemnius lituratus | reverse complement strand
AAATAGTTAATGGTAGCACGATTTATCAGAACGTAAAGCGACCCACGCGCCACTGACACCACTCTCAGCCTAGGAGAGCTTCGAGCTCTGACTACTTATGTCTCTGGATAATGTGGGCGCGTCCACCCGTCCACCCGTCCACTCGTCCACCCAGCAGCAGGATTGTTGGCATGGATCGTTGCCTGCAATGGACACTGCATCGGATGACCATCATCATTCGATCGATGCACCGCATTAGCCACCTTTGCGTCCGACCACCATCCTCGCGTCAAACTTCCCTCAGCTTCCAAGAGCAAATGACCCGCTTCTCTCGAAACCTCTCCTAGCTCGACTATCCTAAATCATCACCACCAATCACAGAACACACTCGTTCCAATCTGACACACGGAATTGCATAGAACCCTTTGATCCTTCATTCTATCAAAAGCCCCCCCCCCCCCTCCCCCCTTTTAGCTCATTTTAATCTACTATGCTTCACTCAACTTCACATTCAGGATTCAATTTAGTATGATGCCTTGAATAATGCTCGATCTACCGCTAGAAATTGATTAAAACTAATATAGAGTCTAGCATAAATCATTGAATTAGAAGATCCAAGATAAACCTTCGAAGGGAAGTCGGATGGTTAACTGAAGTAGAAAGAGTGGCAATTTGAAGATCGGGTACAGAATGAAATTGGTAAGATTCAGGAACTAGTTCAGGTTTAAATTGGAGCAGGATCTACGTCTGAGGTTAGAATGGGATTACCTAGATGGTACGAGGAGGCTTACTGATTAGCTTAAGTCTGCTAAGTCCTTTGGCTAGGTATATCCTATAGCTCAGGCTTCCTGACTAGCCCGCTCACTGGGAGATGCAGAGCTAGTCCTGTTCTACTATCCCAAAATCCCTATTTCCCAGGCCAGTAACTCAGCCTGGCAGACAGGCGGGCACCGCGAGAAAGGCAATAACAGGACTATAAATTACAATTATGCCGCGATCGACCGATACCAGGCACATCGGTGCACCTAAAAAAGCGCTAGGGGGAAAGAAAGAGGTGGAAAAGAGGAGAGGGCAGGAGAGGAAAGCAGGAGCAAGAGAGTGGAAAAGAGGGGTTAGGGGAGGGCAAAAATCAAGAACTGGTCACGCCCAGGCCGGGCCTCGACAATCGCGACGTTTTCAGGGCGAAAAACCAAGCCGGAACCCCGGCGCACTGTTAGAGAGAGCCAAACCAAGCCAAGCCAAGCCAAGCTCTGCCAAACCATGGCAAAGCCGAGCCGAGCCAAGCCGAGCCAAGCCGAGAGATGTTGGTAGTGCTCCTTGCCTCCTGCTGCCTCCTTTTAACCCCTCTCTCTCTCTCCTCTTCTCTCTTTCTTCTCTGAGCAAGTGTTTCTCTTGCTCCCGGGTATTGGGTGCAGGCTACACGCGGAAGTGAACGGCGCTCTCCTGGCGATTTTTTGGCCCAGAAAGCTGTTCGGCGTGGGTGTCAGCCTGGATACCTCGTTCGATGCACTGCCGCTCTCCTCCGCTCGCTCGCTCGTGCGGGGGCCGAGCCAGAGAGAGAGAGAGAGAGAGAGAGACGCGAGAGAGAGAGGAGAGCAGAGGAGAGGCACGGTCAACTCACAAGCGGCACGTGAAACAGGTAATAAGCTCTCTGCCTGGGGGATTCTGTGTCGCCCCGACCGACGAGCGACGACGCTCGTGACGGACACTCTTATCCCGGCAGCCGAGAGAGCATTTGCTCACTACTTACTACCTCCTCTGCCTCTACTTCTACCTCTACCTCTACCACTGCCTCCACTCGCTCACTCAGTGAGTAATGCCGCCGGCACGCGACCATTAGCCACTATTGTATTCTATAATATATCGACGTCGATTTGCATAATGGATTGGGCCGGTGCCCCGTGCACGTGAGCTTCCTGATTCCTAATGGACACTTTAATAGACCACACCGCCAAGTCAAGGGGAGAACTTGCTAATTGAACCGGCCAATCCTCCGCTCTAACTGATTTAGAAATTTTCTGCATCGTGTGGTTTGTACTGGCATGAAAACGTTGAGTTAGTTCGATGTATAGTTCTTATGAGGATTTATTGTACGTGGTACATGCTTTTCGAGTGTATGTCTTATGTAATTCTCATTGGGAATTCTAGCTAGTGAAAAGCAGCAATGATTTAATGGTTATACTCGTACAGGTTTAATTAATTGGATCTTGAATGGTTTGATTTGTGGCACTAGTTTATCAATAGCATCCCTTGGGTCCTGCTTGATATATTCTAATGTCAATTTTGAAAAGGAACCTGTGGGATATTATCGGAAAAGTCTTTCTCTTCGAATCAAAAGTATTTGGATACCACTATGTGGTCCGTTAGAGATTGCATTGAGAATTTCTAGCAGCATCCTATTCATTCCGATAGAACTCCAACATTGTATACTCTTGAATCATTAGTTTCCTGGAGTACTTCTTGCTTTCTCAAATGTCGGCCAGTAGTAGTAAAGATGTTAGACGGTTAACGCGAAATAAGCAGATAGAACGACGGGATGCTAGGCCAGTTATCTCCTCATTCATTCACCGGCATAATTAACGCTCCTCCTGATTTATCGTTTCTTCGCAGGATCCTCGCACTTCCTGGGAGAATCGAAACGGGTTTATCTTTCTGGAGAATCGCCTTTCCGGCTGACCTCGTCGCTCGATAAAACGGAGATTCGTATTGTCGAACCTACTCGCCCTCTTTTTTCTATAGAAATTTTATATAAAAAAAAAACTAATCTGTGACGGTTGTTGATTCTTGTATAAAATAATAACTTTGGCTAATACAGTATTAATCAAACTCAAAAATACTAGTGTCATTTCTTATTATCATGGATCCAACAAAGCGGAATCGGCGCGGCGCGGCGTTTCGTGTAAGGCCCGTGTCAGACTAGCAACTTTGTTGCCTGTCAACAAGATTCAATTTGATCTTACTACTTGCTTTCCTTCCTACTGTCAAACTAGCGATAGTCAAAGGTAGTTACTACTTGTAGTAGTTACTAGCTGTCAAAGGAGAAATGAAAGGTGTGAAAACTGTTATTGGAAACAATGTAAGTAGAAGCGATGATTGTGGAAGGAAGTGGAACGTCTGAAAGCGGCCTAAGGGGCAGCGGCACTGGCGCACGTATCAGCGGATTAACGGGCGACTGAAAAACTGGTAAGCCTGAGACAAAACAGGTTCCCAGGCTGGTTGCACTTTTGCGTATTGCCGCGAGCGCACGCCGCACGCTCCTGCCCGCTCCTGCCCGCTCCTGCCCGCTTCGAACGTGAGCAGGAAAGTGGTAAAAGCTGCGACGGAATGCACGCCAGCCTTGAGCCTGGTTAGATAGCCCTGTCCGCTTGCAACTCAGTTCATCCTGCATCGCCTGCTACATGAGATGACACTTACTGATCGAATCGATCCATCGGTACCGCCTGTCATTACCTCCACGACCTCATATCGACCATATTCAACCCAACCTCAAACTACCCATCCACTATCCATCCTAAGTCCTAGCAATTAAGAAGGAATTCCCAGGACTTTCCGCAATAGGAAATAAAGCCTTCCAATTTTTCAATTCATAGGTAATACATCCTTTAAATCGGAAGAATATAAACTTCCCAAAATGGGAATACTAGATATGATTCTTCTATTTTTTATAAAATTCCTCTTGTTTATCTAACACTAATAAAATACTCCATCTGTATTTTCCTAGAAGTGTTACAGAAAGACAGTGAATCCATGGTAATTGTTTAGGGATAATCGAAATGGGCAAAGAAAAATATGAAGTTGGGCATAGAATTGGAGTGAGGGTGCGCCAGCAGGAGTGTAATGCGCGGAAGTGAACGGCGCGCAGGAGATTTCTCGGTGACCGGTGGATTTTTCGCCGTGCGAGAATAAGTCGAGCAACGTGGGTGTCGAGCTCTGTTGGGATCTGTTGGGAGAGCTTAGAGCTTAGGAAGGTGTGCTGCTACTCTGCTGTATGTTTCACGTGGAGCGAGCGTGGCGCGGCGACGGCGGCAACGGCGGCGGCGGCGGCGGCGGCGGCGTCGGTGCATGCGTTCTCTCGGCTTGATGGTCCGGCGAGCGAGTGCAGAGAGAAAGATTTTCACGATCGCGATCGCTAGAAGCCGCGCGGTCGATGAACTCACCTTCTGACAAATAGAAGCTGCTCTCCGCGCGCGAGGCACAGCCGCACTATTCACCGCCCGGCACCGACTACCACACACGCTCCATTCTTACCCGACTCCAACTCCAACTCGGACTATGCGTTTGCCGGAACAATGCCTCATTGCATTCGGCAAGGTGTCAACTCAACTAAGACTAGCATACTACGCCCGATAGTTTCTACTTCCGCTCAATACCTTCTTATCGCTTGTCCAGTAAGACATGGACGCGCGTCAATAGTTGTATTGACGAGCGTCGATACTCAATGGCCGATTTGTACTCCTAATAGAGATCTCCAGCAACTAAGCGTCCTAAGTAAATGCAAGCACGTACCAATGCTGAAGAAACTGTGTATATATGTAGGTGAAGCATGATTAGCTCATTAAGAAGCAAATGCTTTAATCCCTAATGAGCTGAAAACAGTATAAGAAGTAATAAAGAAGAGGTGGTTAAGGAAATTCTCGGAATTCCCTTTCGTACTCATATGCTAAAAGATAGGATTGGTAACACTAAATTATAATGGGTTGGTAGGAGCTGAAACTAATGTTCCCATTTAGAAGTGCATAGTTACTTGAACTGTTACATAATTAATAGTACGAAGTAGACTGAAGCCTCGTAAAAAAGGCGGAGATAGCTTGAAAAAACTTACCATACTCGCTTTTCATGATTGCAATCCTGCAATAGTCAACTAGAAATCTATATTTCCTTTTGCGAAAACTATTCTACGCAGTTAGTGCGGATAAATTGCGAGAGTCGGAGCAGGAGTGGCAGTGGGTCAACAAAAGTCTTCGAAAAGTTAAAACATCTGGCTGATTGGACGTTTACACAGTGTTGTTTGTGCTCTCGTCGGACGGAGAAGAGGACTGATTTCACGTGAACTCGCGCGAAAGTTTCATATTTGCGAGGAAAAAAGGATCGGCGACTTTCGAGAAACATCCCGTAACTGGGCCAGTGAATGGCCTAATCCCTCTCACGTACATACCTCCCACTCTTGCCAGCATCACTCTGCATCAATTATTAGACGATAAATCATTCGCAATATGGAGCATTTGATTCTCGATTGAATCTCTGAATTCTAAAGCAGAGAATGACAGACATTCACTGGCGCAAACAGTGCGCGAGGAACGTGGGATGCGCGGCATTCCGAAACCTGTGAATTCTTGGTACGACGCCCAAACAGTGTTCCGTGATATTCCACTTGGCAAGTGTGATATAATTTTGTGAGCAACACTTTTAGAAAATGACTTTAACGAGGATCTAGTGACAGTCGAAGCAATTGCGAAGCTCCTTAAGAAATAAATCACTCGAGGCATACGTTAATGACCGGGCAATAAGAGGCGGCGAACAAGAAACAATGGCGGAAACAATTTGAAGCTGACAAATGATCGTAAAACTTAATGCAAATGACATATTATGTGAGGTATTATACTATAGAGAAGAGTTGTGCCAGGCAAATGCGATGAAAACTGTGAAAAACGTCGCGTAGGACCGCAAGAAGAGTGTGGAGTCCTCTTGTTATAGTTATAAATAACATGGTGAACTAGGTTGCAGGTGGGAGTGCCACTGCGACGATCTTTCGACGCCAGCGCACCGATCATCACACGCACATACACACACAGCACTGTTCCACTGGGAAAACGGAAACAAAACAGACGCTTTTCAAGCGTGTTAATACTTCTAAGTGGCGAAAGGTTAGGGTCACAGGTTATTTCTCCTCGCCCTCGACAAAAATCATCCGGAAACCTTTGCATTCCATTTATAGATTCTACCAACCTACTTATAAGAATACATATGCATAAGATGTAAATCTACTTCCACTCGACATTAACAGTTCTACTTTCTGACATCGACTTCAGCGCACCTGCGCACCTCCAATTTATTGATTTCAATTCTACAAGAGTGAAAAGTCTCCGATATCATCAGTCAAGTGGTTGTTAAATGCAGCACGAATTGACAATTAAACCTAAATGAAGGATTTGGTATAATTCGGAATACTTTGGGGGATAATTGGCGGTGTGTTTAACCAGTGGAGAGGTTACGGAACGAAAGCCAAGCGAGAAATACAGCCGGTCGAACTTTAATATCCGAGAAACTACGCGGGTTAACATCCTTGCACTCGGGAACTTTCTAATTTCACGGAAAACCCACTCGCCGTGAAAAGGAGCTGGCATTGCTAATGGGTCGTGGCCCCTCTCGTTATCCTATACTGGCATAGTAGTACCTCTATTCCTTTAGCATCAATCCACACTAGTGCGTAGTAAGACTAGTCTTCGAAATCGACTTATGTAATCCCGGCAATTATAAATCAAACTACTCTCTATTCCTGCATAATCACAAGCTGCATAATCGAACGTTTCAAGGCAAGACTTTTTCTAACTCGAGCAAAGAAATGGGAGCTCGAGGAGAAGGGGGTGCGCGGAAAATTACTGCCAAGTTCTGGATATCGGTAAATAAAGTAGTAGCTTTCCCCTTGGAAAGAGTACAATTGGAGGCTGGCACTAGTAAGCCGAATGAGCGAGCTGGCAGAAGCAGGGGGATTACTCGGGAGAATTCCTAGGAGAAAATTGAGAAAAGTGGGAAGTCTCGGAGGAGGCGAGAGCGGCGCATCTCGGTCTGCCGAGCGAATCCCTATTTCTGTCGCGGAGTAGGGCTCGGCTAATGGCGCCAGAGGCCGAGTAGTTGCACCCAAGTACATTTCAGCGAAATTACGGGTCTATTGACCCCGTCGCCCTTCGAGCACTGGCTGTCCTCGGTGCACCCAAGTCTCGGCCTCTCTGTGAACCCAAACCTCGCCGACAGCGCTTTATGTACTTCCCCCACCGGCGCCTCCCCCCCTTGCAATGCCTAAGACACTTGCCACGTGGAGACCTCGAGAGAGGGGGTGGCTGGCAATAGCAGAGGAGCTTTTTCCCTCTTTTTATAAGTACTGCCGCGGCCGCCACCAGGCCCCTATGCACAAGCAGACGCGATTTATTCTTACGAGAACACTCTGCTCAATCACAAATTCCTATAATCCAATTAGCGAGCAAGCACTCTCAAATATTCGACTGCAATCTAACATTGATTCTACAGAAATATACGCACTTTTATTCCATTTATAATACTTCCCTGGAAGAAGCAACATTTTTGGAAAACAATCAGTTTCAACTTGAATTCGAGCGATTTTATTGCTGTTTGGTATAAAAAGCTTGGCTGTTTATTCAGCATTGGTAATAAAAGGAATTTAAAGAGAGACCTTTAACAAACAGACTGTTTTGTTGCTGTGATTTAACCAGCCCTTTCAAAAGCTAGCCCTACATCGGATCCTTGCTAAAGGATACCCTTTAGACCTGTCTCGGTGTCACCCTTGGGTGAAGGTCCTGAAAAAACACTCTTAGCAAGCATCCTCCTGGCAAAGGGAAACAGAAGCTGCTTGCTGTTTGCAGTTCTTTGAATATTTATGCCAGGATGATCACGAGGGATTGCGATCCTTATCAGTAAAAGGGGCTGATGCTTTGAAAAGGGTGAAGGAAGGACGCGAGGGTTGTTTACAATCGTTTCTCCCTCGCTGGAGTGAAATATCCTTTAAAATATCTTTTAGATTGCTGTTGAAAGTCAATGTATCTCACTTGATACATTCTTGATGGAAAATCATTTTGAATTTATGTTTATATCTTCGAAATTCTTTATTATCTCCACGAAATCTGCTAAGAAACAGTAGACAGATGTTACAGATTGAGTAATCACTCTACCAAGTATATTATTATTACTTAATATTTAATATTTTACTATCGTTTAACATTTGCCTAGCTAAATATAGATTTCCAGAAATCCATTAGAGAATACAAGTATGCTTTATTCTGCGGGAGCTTCCGCAATCTAGCACTAAGGAATTGCTAAAGAATTTCAATGAACGAGCTGGTTGTTCCTATTACTCAACACAGAGTCGATCCAAACACAAAAAGTTGGGGGATGAAAAATGGAAGTAGACAGCACAAGTCTGGCAAACTCTCTGCCTTGCATTTGACTCACTATTCATTTTCCCACGTAGAACAGTCTTACAAATTTACTACTGCTTATTAGTTACATTATTATTCTCACAAACTACTACATTGATAGTCCTCATATTTGTTCGATTCTGACGAAAAGCACAAATCTTCGAACAGAATAGGGGTAACTTGGGGGTTTTCTACCCTCTTATTTTTGCCTTTGTACATTGTACACGCAACGCGAAACTAAAGCTAAATCTAGTAAATTTCATTATTATCTGACAAGAGCGCATTGACAGTCCTGTTTATAATATTAACGATATATTATAGAAGAGGTAGATCGTTGATTCCAAAGGAAATGCAGGAGTGTGTACCTAGAGAGAGAGAGAGAGAGAGAGAGAGAGAGAGAGAGAGAGAGAGAGAGAGAGAGAAGCGGGCGCAAAGGAGAGACGGTATAGAAGCACACACGAGCGTAGGGCACACGTACAGGTGTACGTAGCCGGCTTTTTTTCCGCGCGCGGGTAGCGTGATGCCGCATCACGTGTCTAGAATGTTACTTTCACTTCTCTCCGGGGGCCTGGCGTGCAGCACGGGGCACACCGTTCCCGGGCAATGCTCTCCTCGCCCGAGGTGCAATCTATTTTGCAAGCGTGCTTTATCAATCCGTGACTAACTTCGTCAACTATTTTGCGCCCCGAACAGCTGTTTACCCGCTGCCTACACAGCTACTCCTTTCAACGCTCCACTATCGCTGCCCTATCATTACGCCCGTACATTGTGGACGCCGGAAATTTTCGGTCATCTAGTATGCTAATCAGCACTCATTTCTTCCAGACGACTTCAAGCCTATACTTTCAGCCTTTGCTACACCAAGAATGGATTTCATAAGTATTACTAAGTTATATGTGTCACGAACATTTTTTATGATTAAATCTATCAAATCTTTTGTAAATGTTGACGGTGATTCTTTAAGAATTAGTATTTTCTACTATGAAATGTATGTTTGAACTAATTTCTAAAAGCATCTAAGAAAGTTGCGACAAAACAACTGGAATAATGAAAGAAATAGAAGTAAAACTGTGTAGAAATTTGATGAGGGAAAGAAGTGTATTGTTGAAAAAAGTTGTATTCGTAAGTGAGCGTGTTTGGGTGGCAGCTGAAAATGAAGAAAGTTGTTGGCTCGCATCTGAGAAGCTGGTGGACGTTTAATCAGAGTGGGACGGACTGAGAGAGCAGTCTTCCCTCTAGCGTAGCTGAGTCGGTGCTTAGAAAAGTCTGGTGCATGCGTCTGAAAGTCCGCGAGCAGGAATATAAAGCGTTTTATGGCTCTGTCTGCCGCGCAGTCAGGGCCGTGTAAGGCCTTTAGCCCCTGAGCTTCAGAATGAGCGAGAACCAGACGAAGAAAAAGGCCGAGAACCAGTAGAGGAGAGCTCGAGAGAAACAGTTGGTAGTTGGTACGGTTCTAGAAGTTGGTTCGAGGTCCTTGCGCCCATCGAACTAAACCTCTGATCAAGACCACCATTTCTACGCCTTCTCTATTTATCTTTTCAGTCCTTTTTCTTATTAATCATGAAATAGTCAAGCTTTTATTCCTTAACTCCAATTTCAACCTTCCTCAATGTTTAAATAATGATGTGTTCATTTGGGAACCTTTAAATATTTGAAAGTTTTGCATTTGCAAATATAAATGCTGATGATTGTTCCATGTTTAATAGCTCGGCGTAAGCTCAAAGGGTTCACTCGATTAATTCGAAATTTGTAAAATCCACTTCCGAGCACTTTTATACTGCCGACTTGATAACTAAAGGCAAAAGGCTTGGTAAAAGTTGTGAACTTTTGGTAGCCGATGCTTGAGAACGCCGATAATCTTTTCTCCCTTTGGATCAATCGAAACGAATGGCGATGAAAGTTGTTTTAAAATTGAAAAGGCTGGTTCGTGAAACGCACGTAGTTGGTCCGGATTGCCGGGAGAATCTTGGCCCGGCGAGCCGGCAATTAAGCGCGCTTCAATTAACGAGCGGTTAACGACGCTTAATTCCTTGGTAAAGGTCGGGGAGCTTGCGAAATGATCGGTTACTTCATCCGCCGCGTAACAATAATCCCGCGAGGGCATTGACTGCCGTGAGTCAACCCATGGGAATCTAGAATTTTCACTCCACTCACTCAAATTGACCGCTCATTACTAGAACTACGTGAAATTGCAAATTGACATTCCACTTCGACCAATTTCGAATTTATTCATTTGGAAAAATCATTTGGAAAAAGAAGCTTTTTTAATTGCACCAGTACTTTCCCAATATTTTCAATTAAATCACACATTAACAAATTCCCAGAAATATAAAATGTAGAATGAAAAGGAATTACAAGAATATGCAAATTATTTGCAGCAACATAGTAATAATTCAATAATTACCACATTGTAAAATAGACAGGCTTTGAATTCCGATGACTGTTAAGCGGTTACTAATAATATCGTAAATGTCGATGTATTGGACAAATGAAAAAGCAATTTGCGAATTATGTAAAGCTTCGCTAATTGGAGAAATAAATCGCGCAATAATAAATCACATAGAGGGAATACGCAATAGGATGACTGGACGATTCGATGACAGGTCAGCGACACCGTGCGTCTTCTAATCCTTCCTCCGGCTCTTTCTCCCTCTTCTTTGCCTTCTTTCTTTCTCTCGAATGTGCAGTGCATATTTATCAGGCGATTCGCTTGAGCGGGCAACTCGTTAATATGACTCGTGTCTTTCCCATTGAGGCGCGGGACAACAAATTGGAAAGTCAACGTGCAGCATCGAGAGTGCGAGCAAGCCGTCGAAGGAAGGAGCGAGAACAAGGAGGCGAGTGCGAGCGCGCGCGCGCGCGCCTATCTTCATCAGGAATCGTCGCACTCTGCCTCCCTCGGACTCGCTTCCGAGACACGGATCCCTGAATTTCTTAATATCGCCGCATCCCATTAAGATAATGCGAGCCAGACCGATGCCACTCTGCTGTAATTGCTGGGATAAGGACGACTTATTTTAATGAACAAGGAAAACTACCCCACCCACCTTCTCCAGTACACTCGAGTCCTAAAGAATCCCCTCTGAATAATACGCGGACAACACACCGCATCGACCGAATCATTTTTCCTTTTTTTTTTCTTTTAAACTCGACTGAAACTTATGCAACGGCGTTGTTAAAGTTTTTGCTGTCAATAAGAATAGTCATCGAAGCGTATGAGCGATTGCTTTTGAAAGTGGAAAGTGTACAGTGCTCGAGGAAATATTGTGCAGAGTCGAAGCTGGACTGTGCCACCGATGTATGTCCTCTTTTTACTCTCAACCCATTCTTCAATGACTTTTTATTTTTCTCTAAAACGTATCGAGACTTGTATAAAAAGAGATTCCAATCTAAATAAATTTTACGAATCCCACCCGACTTATTTACATCAGGAAAAACTCTAAGAACAATGAAATACTGTGTTTTAATAATTGCATAAATTGATGGATGTGCAAAGGAGTTTAAGGATGATTGGTGAGGAATATATTAATAAGATCTATTGGGACGTGGCATTGGAGAGAAGTGGGAGGACGAAATGCAGCCAAAACTGCAAGGATGCCTCGAGAAAGAAAGAGTTGCCGGGAAGGAGGAAGAAGAGAGGGCAGGGAGAAAGACATGGCAGAGTGGCAACGACCTCCCATTAGGTCGTGGCCTTGACATCCTTATGAGGAAACCTCATGGTACACGACAGAGAGCCAGCCAGCACTGGCGAACTCACTGCCAACAACCAGACTAGAACCACGTGCTCGCCTTGCGAGCGTACTTACACTCCACGGCAATCTGCACACTCATTCCTCGGGGGTGACTGAACACCCCACTATTCACTATACCACGCTAAACCTCCCACTCTTCAATAACTAAATGACAATGCACTATTTTCTACTTTTATTCCAACTGTTCTTGCACACGCAACTTCAATATACTCAAGGTAAATTGATAGAATAGTCTTCATTATAATGTAATATCAATAGTTTTATATTATATTGTTAATAATATTAATAAGAGTGTAATAAAATTGTAGGATCTCGAGTAGATGTTGCAGTTGGGAATTTATAGCAGTGGGACTTTCCAGAGGACGAAAGTTAGTCCGGCGAGTTGCAAGTAGTCTTTGCATACGATATTTTGCAACGAACTATAAATATGTAAAATAAACAGAAATGTATGTTTGAGTTGAAGTTGGGAAACACTGGTAGCAAAAAATAATTTGGCAAGTAGGAAAAGTTGAGAGGCAGAGAGAGAGAGAGAGGGGGGGGGGGAGCGGCGAGAGAGAGAGGGAGAGCGGAGAGGGTGGAGTATTGCGGGAGTAGAGTCGTGCAGTGTAACGGGCGATAATGGGTTCCGCAAGAGATTTTAGCGGAGCTTTTTACGCGATGCGGGCTCGCTCTCCTCCGATCGAATGGAGATCGACCGGAGATCGATCGAGATAAAGATCGCGATCGCCTAGTCGGCACATAAATCGCCGCCGGAACGGTCACGCGTTCGACACAAATTATCCCGCTCGGCTTGCACGTGATTCCTGTATCGACGCACACATCGACACACACCGCCCGCAGAGACCGAGAAATGGACGGTACACAAGTACACTGAGAGATTTGTGTTGGGAAGGGGGAGGTGGGAGGTGGGAGGGGAAAGAGCGAGCAATGATTTGCCAATCTTTTGCCGGCGATCCAGAGAAAGACGGAGGAAGAGTGAGAGGCAGAGAGCCGAAGAGTGCATGAGTCACCGTTGGTTATCACGAAACTGGCACTACAAACTACAAAGTTCAATGCACTTTACAACGCGGCCGAATGCACTCGGCTTTTCTCACGTCGAGCTTCACATTTTCTGATTTAACTTGACAGCCGAAAGTGCTGTTAATTCATTCATGTGGATGAGTAAATTCACAAATCATTCTAAAGTGACAGAAATCTCTCTCGGGTGATAATAAATTCAATATTCTGGCCAATAGCAATGAAAACTCTCTGATATTCTTCGTCCCCGAATAATTCATTGTAAATGAAGAGCGTACGGTTTAATATATTTAATATACTTCGTGTCGATTACATTTCGATGTATATTATTTTTGTAGAGCGAATGGTTTGAAGTATTTCTAAAAATACTATTAGAGATTAAGTAACGCGTATGTTGATTAGGTTTCGAGGGTCTGAAGCATCGTGAAGAGTTCAAGATAGTGTGTGAAATTTGAAGGAAGAGATAATTGAAACATTCACCGAGCCACGACAAAGTCTCGGGTAAAAAGAGCAGGTGCAGCGAGATTGCCGGTTCACGCTCGTGATTTCACTGTGCTCTGACTGATTGCCGGGGAACAACCATAATCGAAATGTAATGACTGTCTTGCGCACGCCTAATGTTTTGCTGTGCACCGATTTATTATACTTCACCTGTAATACTGCCCGTTTTTTTCCTTATCGAATTACCTGCCCGAGCTTTATTTGTGACTCTTAACTAATCAAACCTCGACGATCCGTGCTCTTGTGTACCGGAGAAAAGCAAACATTAGTCATCCGATTCAATTTCCCATTCAGTCGATCGGCGATCATTCACTCGCGGCAATGATATGCACCAATAAACTGAAATAACTAATATTACACTAATTTGTCTACGTGTAATTCTACTGAACAGTAAGAAATTATATAAGTTCTAATAATATGAAAAATAACTTTACTATTACATTCCAATGATACATTTTACAATACTTACACTATACAATATTTCTAAGTATTTATAATGAATACTTTCATTTATTAAACAAACAGAACTAACAATTCCTATTACGGAACAGTTAGAAGGCGATAAACGGGAAAGAAATTTCCGAAATCCGATAAGCGGAGTGGAAAAGTCCAGCGGTCTGCTAAGTAGTACATAGTTATGCAAGAGGATACACCTGTTGGCTAGTGTGTGGAGTGTGCAGCGAGCAGCGACGCCAGTTATCACGAGACGAGACACAAGAGGCAGTAGCCCAGCCATTCACCCCATAATCTACTTTCCGCCTTCGATAATTCCCCAATGTAAACAGCCGTAATACACCGAAGCGCCGGATAGAATAGCCAGATAACGCCAGGAATTTCGTTGATGCCGCTTGGAATAAAGTCTAAAAATACGAAGAGTCTTATCGCTCGACAATTAACGCTTCGGTGATAAGTAAAACTTCCGTGCGGAAGATCGTACGGCACTCGCTTTACTAAAACTTGGACCATAAATACATTAAGTAGAAAAATTACAATTGTTCCTGCACAGGGAAAACTCTAATTAAATATTTGAATCGTAATAGTAAGTCAGGCTAGAGCAGAGAACATGATAAGCTCTAATAATAAGCATACAAACATATTGCACATCGTGTAACAATTATATTATTTCTGAATATTATATAATATTTAATAAATTGAGAAACTATGTTTGTCTTGCATTACACTATTAAGAAACAGTGAAATTTGTCATGATTAAATAGTGATTAGCAGCAAAAGTGAATGATCAATGGAAGTTGGAAGGCAAAGGGTTAAAGAACTTAAAAGAGAAGTTATCTGGTTTTCGATGTCGAGATTGTAGGTAATGGGAAGTAAGAGGTAGGTTCTTTATCGAGGCATGCGAGTTGTAGGAAATTTCACTTTCGCCCTCGTCAAAGGGCAAGCTTGATTTTCGAGACTCGCGTGGCTGGTTTCCCCTGCACGAAAGGGTTCGGGCTCGAGCGAACCGGTGCAATACGTGACACGGGGATCACCTTACGCCCATATAAAAGCCCTGGCCACTCGCTAACGATCGCAGCCGCTTTAAACGAGCTCGCTACGTGACTAAATCACTGCCGCTAGCCCGCAAGAGGGCCTTTATCGCCGCGCCGAACAACACAAATCCTTTCCTGTCCTGCGGCTGAAACATCCTCCACCATTGCATAAACGACCACCACTCGTTACTCTCCACTCTTGCCACTCCAAATACTCGATAGCTTTTCCACCTTGCTAGATACCGCCCTTGAAATAAACTCACACTACAAACTGATTCTAGCACTTGACCTAATTAACCTTTCTTAATTAAACCCTGCGGTCGAATTAGAGGGGAATTAAAGGGATCCTCGCTATTGTCGGGTAATCTCCTAAGTAATTAGTGCTTCAACCTATTTTCGACGATCTAAATTACTCTGTTTCAATGTTGGATTAGTTGTCGTATTACCGTCGACTTTATCAGTAGTCTTATAAATTATTATAGCAACAGGAAGAGCATTGGTGTTGGAATTTTATTATTAATGATGATAAAGCATTCTAAAGAGAGGTGACCCATAAAAAAGGACGGTCGAAGATTGGATGGATGTTAAAGGTAAAGGAAATGGCGTGGCGCGGTGGTGCGACGTGCCCTTTTTGTGGAAGAGGTTGGTGGCGAGCACCCGGTAGAAGCCGGGCAACACTCGATTTGGAGCGATGCACGGCAGATGCAGTTACGACTTAACTGCACCGTGTGTCCGTACGAATAGCAAGGACGAGCGTTAGCCGCGCAGCAGCACTGCCCCACATTTTAACCGGCCAATGCACATCCGACCCTCTCCCTGCCAATGTTTAACGAGCCAGCCTCGAAGAAGAAGCTCCTCGCCTCAATCGCAACAGGCTCGTCGACGCTCCAATGCTTCTTCTGAGGGAACCCACCTACCGACCGACTCTCAACCAACCTCCAACCACCTTCCATCTCATTTTCAACCTGCTTCCACTTTCTCTTTTTCTAATCTCTAATTCATTTATTCTCCCTTAGATTAACCCCCCCCCCCCCAACAACAACCAAAACCTCCCAATTCACAGATATCATATGTTTTCTGCTTTCAAATTAAAGAATGCAATGCTTGTCTCATGAATTCTATATCCATTGCTCTGATTATAAAATTCAATCCATGATACCAGAGTAATGAATGATACAGGCATGTTTGGGGCTCCAATCATATTGAAATAAAGCTTATACCAATGATAATTGAGGGAGTTTCCATAGAGCAGAGGCTTGGGTGCGAGTAAGCGATGCTCTGTGTTGGAACTCCCTTTAAATCACAGCAAATGAGATGAAAACGCGCACTAAATCAAGCGAGACTCTAAAAGGACTGTATAGGGGCAGCACTATCCACTTTTCAAAGTAATAGGTAGTAAATAATCCGTATAAGGTGGAGTGCGCGAAAGAATCACGATGCAACTGCTAGAGAATTTTATGATCTCGGGCCCTATTCTTCATGGCTGTCATATTTATGGTGCACACTGCGGGAAGAGAAGTACAGTCCTAAAGAGAGTGAGAGAGAGGGTGTCTCGAGGTCCGATCAGCGGGATCGTAAATAATTCTACCATCGTTTGAATTCCACATGATTTATGGTTAATTGGACCGCGTCTTCCTTTCCAGCGCGCTAGATTCCAATCGCCCGGAGAGAAGGAGCCTGAGAAGAAATGAGAGATGAACGAAACTCGTGCGCGCACGTTATGTACCACGGCACCAATAATAATGCTCTATATTCTCTTGGTTCCACCGAGCACATATCATCCCATTGAAACTCTCATTTAACTCACCTCTTCACCGAGTACAAACCAAACGAATAATCGCCATCTTTCTGCAATGCTAATTTTCTAATAAATCGACAGCCAATTTTTTCCATCAAAGAATTCATATTTTTTTAAATATTTTCATTAATAACATATTTGAATTAATATTTTCGAATTGATGAAAGGATGAATTGAGCTGGTTGTTTGGGTTTGTGTTTGGAAGTCTGTGATGATGCAGATACAGAGAGAGAGAAAGTTGAGGAAGGCTTGATAGAGGGCGATGACACATTCCTAGGGATCACGCTAGGAGATTCTCCGAGCGCGCCGAGAGAGGAAGAAGAACAAAGGAAGCTTCTTAAATCAGTAAACGTCATGAATATCCAACATTACGATTTAATTAAGGTGCATTGCCCTACGAAACAGGAAACGCATACCTAACGAAGACTAACGGCGGCTTTACTAAGAAATCCTGGGGACACTGACCGTTCTTTTTCCTCTAGCTGAGGTCAATCTCACCCTTCTTCTTTCAGCGAGAGTTTACATCTTGTTTTCACTAAAATTTCAATGACACTAGGAAATACCGAAATAAACACTCGTGTCTTTCCGCGATTAAATAAAAAATCTGATAGACCAACAACTGGAACGATTTCCTGGAAGTCTTCGTGATTCATATTATGATTCTCAATGACCCAACTCATTCGGAAAGTCTAGGAATAGTAGGTAGTTAAATCTCAATGAACATTACTTGACACTCTATTATTAAGCTCGACAAAGAATCATTGAACTTATCATCACTCGTAAGACGAATTCATCGCCGAGACCTACATATCCGGAAATAATTAAGTCTCACCACTTATTGCTCTAGTTTGCCGGAGAGAGCGTATCATTGTGTACGCGGGGCTGAAGTCATCAAATCCCCATTAGACTTGCCAGCCGCTAGCAGGGCGGAGTAATAAATCTCTATTAACATTCCCACGACGATTGGAGGGACGCGGGAGATCGGATGGCGATCAGCTAAAAGCACTGGCATCTCCAGTCGGGGAGGAAGTCCATCCGACAGAGAGAGAGAGAGGGAGAGAGAGAGAGAGAGAGAGAGAGAGAGAGAGAGAGAGAGAGAGAGAGAGAGAGAGAGAGAGAGAGAGCTGGGAGGAGGGAGGAGGGAGTGCGATAACATTGAAGAGAGAAAAGAAGGGGGCAAAAGACGGGTGGCGAAGGTGTCGGCGGGGGTATCGACGAAAATCGAGCATTGACTGGCTGATTTATCGACGACAGCCGAAGAAAAGAGAGAAAGAAGGGCCGAGGGAAGCAGGTATCACGGAATGTGGAAGTCGGTGAATAGAACTCGGATACGAAGTCGCGCCTTTGCGTATGTATGTATGCGAAGAAACCGGGGATGAGAGGAGAGGAGAGAAGGAGAGGAGAGGAGGAGGAGAGGAGGAGATAGGTTTTGCAGGGAGCGCAGCAGAGGGCCAGGACAGTCTGACAGATAGGTGGAGGACCGGGGGATTGTATCTGCGGAGTTCAGAGACCCCGAGCGAGCGCCGAGCTTCTTGCGACATGCTATATCTAGTTCATATAATACATTTAACCGACGATAAGCCCGGCTCGACGCACTCCCGGCCTCGACTCATGTCACCCGACTAATAATCGTCCGAGACCTACCTGACTCCCGCTAATCTCCTCCCTGAGAATCAACCACTCCGCACCACTCCAACCTCCCACAGACTTTAAAGACTTCGGTTCGGCAAGCGACCGCCTCTTAAACACTCCCCAACCACCCAATAACTCTTCCTTCTATCGTCTGACACTAGCCACGTGTCACCTAACTCAATTCTCTCTTGGCCGAAAGCAAACTTTCATTGACACGCGTCTAATAATTTATGTAACCATGCAAGAAACTTTCCAGTCCGGTGATCTCGTGGATTCCGAAAATCCTCCAGGAAAAATCGAATCTACTATCTCAACTCGTAACTATGCCATTTCTAGGGCAAAAGGATACCGTGAAGGGAGCCCGGGGGACGGCCGGCGTGAAATAAGTGAGGGGATCGGCTAGGGTGAGAAAGTGAACGAAGAGGACAGGACGAACGAGAAGTGCAGCGGTGGGATGTTCCGTTGCAGCGGGCACGTGGATCGGCGTGAGTCAATTTCCATTAACAAGGTGGACGACTGAGAAAAAGCTCTCCCAGCCGTCCGCATTTAATCGAAGCAAAAGAGACGGAAAAAGAGCAAGAGGCGGCAATAGGGAGGAAGCGAGAAGGACGACGGAGAAGAAGAGGGAGAGGGAGACGGTGATGGAGTAGGGTGGTGGGGATAGATGGAGAGTAGGGGGAGGGGAGGGGAGAGAACGAGGGAGAAAGAGAGAGAGAGAGAGAGAGAGAGAGAGAGATCAGGTAGATCAGCTGGCTCGCTGCGGCTTGGCAGGGTATGGAGAAGTGCATGCGAGGCTAGGGAGTATGGGGTGGATGTTAGGTTGCTCGGTCGCAGCAACCCAGGGGCTATCGACCCCGGGTTCACCGACCTTTCTCTCTCCGCCACCATCGACCCCTCCACCTGAACCTTCCGCCATCCCTCGGTCGCTCGGACGTTTGTCCCTCTATTCTCTCCCTCCCGCCTTCCACTCCCGCCCAATCTCCCTCTCACTGCCTCCCTCCTTCTCTCTTTCTCTCTCGCTCTCTTTCGCTCTGCCTCCCTGCTTGCCGGCTACGTCCTCCCCACGTCCCACAGAGAGCCTACTGCCACGTCCACAATACACACTAGCAACCTCCTGCTTCCCATTGCACTTGGCACATCCATTAACCTCATTGTCAGATGTGTCATTGTTGCGCAAGGAAGTTAGAGGTTACTCCCGCGGATAGCCCCCAACCAGGGCCAGATGGAGCCCGGCCGTTTTTGATTAGGAAATACCGCCCTCTTCCCTTAGCTCTTCCTTACTCTCTTCCCCCCCGCCCCTCTCTCTCTCTCTCTCTCTCTCTCTCCTATGTCCTCCTCATGACGCCCCGTCGCTTCGCATTACCACATAGCCAGACACACACCTCTTAGATGCCTATGCGCGATCCCACTCGCCGCTTCTGCTTCCGAAACAGGAGTCTCTTGCAATAGGCTTTCGATCATTCGAAATCAACCAGAATGCTAATATAAGCGATTATATATACACAAAAAAAAAAGAGAATAAGAAAAGAATCGAAAAGTCATCTTCTTGTAGGAATGTTCTATTTGCATTCTGGTTGTAATAGACGAGTAATAGCTCGCTTAATAGTAACATTAATTCCGTGCAATTGTACGCGCATTTTGAAAATTGCGTTGCACGAAGTTTGCTAGTGACGCGGAGACGCCTTCCAACGAGACATTTCAAATGTAAATTTGCAATTAGTAGCATGGAAGGGTAATCGAATTGGGGCCGTCTACCTGGGATCATAATTAAGGAGAATGCAAAAAAGCTTGGGGTGAGAAAGCAAGGTGAAAAGGTGGAGGTGTGCGCGGGTAAGAGTTGAGCTAGTGGCGGCTAGAGGAAGTAGTCTAAAACTGAGCAGACGGCGGCGGCGGAGGCGGCGGCGGCGCCGTCTAGTAGAGAGTGTTCAGTAGAATAAGTACGGGATTGGGCAGACGAAATCCACTCGGTGTGAAGGTAGCCTGGCGGTCTACCCTACCTCTCGAGTCGTACCCTTCCGCTGTAGCCAGGTACATCGGCTCTCTCTCATTCTCTTTCCCTTTCGCTCTCCTTCTCTCTCTCTCTCTCTCTCTCTCTCTCTCTCTCTCTCTCTCTCTCTCTCGCTTCATCCGTCTCTCTGCCTTCCTGCCTGCTTGCCTGCTTGCCTGCTTGCCTGCCTGGCTGCCTGTACTCACACCACCCTGCCCCGATGTGAATTCACCTTCCTTCGTGGGCTGCCACCCCGGCAGCCAGGAGCTCTCAACCCTATCAGATGTCCTCAACCCCGCCGGCTCGACGTCACCGACGCCGACGACGCCGACGACGCCGACGACGACCAACGACTACACCGCCAATCAGACGGAGAATACTGTGGAAAACTGCAGACCCCTACTTTCCTTCTGCTGGAGAGATTAAACCTCTACACCCCGCCGACGACTCAACGCGTATACGTCTCTCTGATTACTCCCGCCGCCGCCGCCGCCGCCGCCGCATTCCGAGAATCCTTCTGTGTCTCTACGCTTTCCACTCGCGTGATGGATGACTTGCTGATGACACCGACGCAATTTGAATTGATTGGAAGTAATGGGAAGGGCAGGTTGTTGCCGCTCGCTACCGTCTGGCGAAATGGGAGCGATAGGAACCCTCTAGGGTCCGCTCTAATAAGGAACAACTTCTCTTTATTAATACAAGGATGTTAGAGTTGAATTTGTATTAAGATGCATCGAGCAATTTTGTAGCCTATAAATTCTTTTATACAGATTAACTACCCAAAAAGAGGGAGCCAAGCTTAAATTTATGACAGAACTTTGCATTGAACTCGGAATTTACTCCATAAAACAACATGAGCATAAAAACGTGAAACTAATAAACACCAGCTGCTGACAGTGTTTGAGAATTACGAAATACTGACGCTGCAGAAGTTGTGTTTTTGAAATAAATCTCTGAAGCAAAGTGCATGACTAATTGCCATCGGGGAAACGCGCCAAGGGCTAGCATGTCCGGACAGTGCATTTTGAAGTGCCATTTTAAACTGGCTGCACCCGACCATTTTTTTATTTTCATCTATCATCCCTTCGTTACGGATGTGTGTTTTCGTGGCTCAACTAATATATCACTTTTATTGGGCAGCCGATATTTCATGCGGTTATGATGCTCTCACCCCCGTGTCACATTCACCAATCGTACACGTTCCCAATAACAATTTAGTTATTGCCAATTCGAACTAGGTGTCAAACGTTCCTCTCAATTATTATGTATAACTTGATTTCCTAGAGATCCCTAAAACTGATCGAAGTTATTTACGGAAAATGTAAAAAGTAAAGATAGCATTCTTCTCAGAAGTCCTGAAAACACTTTTAGACTTACTTTAAGTGCAGAAACGGCAGAGGCGTGCCAGTGAAAACTTGTGGCAGAAAATTGATGTGAAACACTGCATAACCTCAAACTCCAAAGTACACCAACGCGATGCTGTAATGCCAGCAAACAATTTAAAACTATGCTCGGTAAACCATTAACGTTTCCTGCCTTCCTTCCCTCGGAGGAAAATGTAGGTTGCAATAGTTCTCCGCCTGTCCCGCGAGGCTTTATGAACTTTACGAAGATTTAATTCCAATGAGTTGCTCCCCAAAGAGCCGGCCTTCCGGAGCAAATAAAGTGAAAGAGGAAAACGTTCTGCCAGACTAAACTGCTTGATATACCATACAGTATTATTAAATAAACTGCAGACAATATTGCATTTGAAATTCGGATTATAATTGTACCATTTTCTGTCTAATTAAACTTATTTAATCGCTCTTAATTCTTTAACGCGTACATATTTTATTAGAAACAAAAGCCAACTAAATTCGCACTTTTTTAATGCTGAGAATTAGAACGAATTGAAATGTTATGAATTGGAGGAAAGCCGGGCGAATTTTGCAGATGAAAGCCTGGACTGGGTGGAGTGCGAGTAAAGTCAATGAACATGGTTCACGCTGCATTCTGGCGCGCCTCTCAAGCCAGTTTTCTAAATGCTTTAAACGCTAATAGCCGGCTCCCGAGTGGCTCTGAAATACGTAAAAGTGAAATTGTTATGGGGCGTGTCTTTCATTTACCGAGTTTGCATCTTTTAACTTGGCTCGGCGCAATAAAGTTTTATGAGCGCGCCGCATACGGCACACACATCCGGCAGCGCGTATAAAGCACTGCTTGTAAAACTAATGTCTACCGGCATTGTCCTAGCGCAGAACCAAAGTCCCGCTGTGCGCCCGGCAAAACTTTCACGATTGCTTCTACTGTTGTTTTGACGCTGTCAAAGAGGCCTTAAATAAATTCCATGGCTGCGCGAAACGAAATGAATGATTAAAGCAGCACTAAGTTCCGCTCGATTTTGCTGCGCTTACTTTACTACTGCTTCTGCTCGACTTTGAAGTCCCCAGGAGACTGAATCGGTTCAATCTTTCTTTGAAACTCCCCATGTACGTTCCCTTTTACCGTTAAATAGGTAATTTTGGACTTTCGAAAGATATATTAAGTCCTTTTCAGTGAATAAGAATTTATAATAAGTACAAGTTTTACTTTCAGTATGAATATTATCACTTTTCATAAAAAACAACTAAAAAGAAGCACGTCTCAAACTGACAAACGGAGAAATTCCAACTTTATTCGACATTCGATACTAAAAAGTTGAAAATCTCCAATTCAGAAGTAGAAAAGCGTAGTTGAGAATGTAGAGGGGAGTTCGAAAGGAGTATGGAAGAATTGTAAATGAAGGAATACGGAAGGGTTTGGAGTGTTGGGGTCGCGGTGACATAAGATTGATCGGATAAGCTATTGACCGATTAGATCGGCAAAGTTCCGAGCCGAAAGTTACCGTATGCTCGACTGATCGTCGTGCAGGCTGCGGAGACGCTTGGCTTAGCATGTAAATCTATGTAAATAGAGGAGGCGCGCGCGTACGATTTAAAGGAGAACGGGGTTGCCGGTCGCCGCGCCGCGCCGCGCCGCGCCGGTCGCCGTGCGCGCTCACAACTGTATTTGTATTCCTTTGCTTACCGTTACGTAATTGTTCATTACCGCGCGCGCCAAGCAAACGTGAGAAACATTCAGACCTTTCGTAACTATTTCAGCCTCTAATAAGAGAGCACTACTGTTTTTGAGCCCACCGCGCCGTCATAAATGAACACATCTGACCAAATGTTATGTCTTTAATCCTATAATGGACCAATACAAACTCAAGTTCATGATATACAAATGAAGTTCAATTTTACACTCCTTTGCGACTAAAGTTTCAAGTATACACTAATACAAAATTGCATTAGAATAGCATCAAGTAATACAGTAAAACTATAATGAAAGTAGAGGGAGAAGCGTTCATAAAACTGACAGTAATTCGCAGAGGTCGCCCCGGAGGAACATAACCTCTTCAATCATGTCAGCCGTCTTCTAATATCTCCGGAATAACTTTGGCCCTCGCAATTTCGGAATTGCCGTACGCGCGACGGCGCTTCCGTGGCATGCAGTGGACTTATGAATATTCAGTGCTCATTTATTCGCCTCTTGACAAAGTGCTCTTTGGCCAATGCAAATTTCCCGGAGAAATAGTAATAGCACACGCGCGCGGAGGTTATGTTCGTCGACTGGCTCGCTCTACCAGCAAGGCTGTCTCTGTGTGTATGGGTGTACGGAACGCGGCTAATTAACTTGGAATAAGGGGCACGAGACCGACGACGGACCAGCTCTATGCAGAAAAACTCGCAATTCTTTCTTGGTAGTGAGCGCGCGCGCGCGATGATTCATGTAATAATCGTTCTTCGCTTCCCTGCCACCGCTCAATCCGTTACGATCTCGATCGACACAATTTCTGACTCTTTGAAATATGCATGCCACTGTCGTTATGCTCACCACCTGTATTAATACTGTTTTTTTATTCTGAATAATAGCAAACACATTCATTATAAAATGTTACACACATTACTATGCTATTTAGATTCAATACAAGCTCGTCTAATACTCTACATCTTCTAAATTTTACTTAACAAGAAAAACAAGTGTTTAAGAAAGTGTACGAACTTTCCCTACCGCATCTGCCATTGGTAATAATTCATTGGCAAGTTCATTGGAGATCGATTGCAGCGAACCCGTGTATATCCAGATGCCAGAGGCTTGTCGAATTTAAGCGAAAGGTCCAATTAGAGTGGAATCGTTGGAACGATCGCCTCGACAAGTTGTATAACTGGCAGTGAGTACATCATCCGGCGATGAAGAACTGTTACTGCAACGTTCGAAAGCAAGGGGATGCAATAGGGGGTGGAAGGGCGGACGAAGGATATAGTATATCGCGTTTTAGGAGAGAACTGGCAGAAAGGTACAATTTCGAATTTAGCAGCGGGTCCAACAGGCCCCGAATGCCCACTGGATTATTTTGCTTTCCGGTTGCGCCGCGTGAGAACCAACCTCTTTGCTGCCGCCGGCTCCTTCTTCCCCCCCTTAATAACACGGGCGCGAGCCTGCTACATTACTGGCAAATACGGTAATTTACCGAAAGTAGCCGAACACAGCCTGGCCGGCCACAACAATGCGGTTAGCCCGGCAAAAAAGACGGAGCCCCAAACGAAACGGCGCGCGCTGATTGAGGCCGGCGCAGTCAATGGTCCCCGCTCGGCCTTCTCTAGTGGCCAACACTCAACTCCACCCTCCCACTCTCTCCCACTCATCTACGCTTTCTCTCTTTACCCCTTTCATCAGTCGACCACTCGACTCACTTAATTTCCAACAACTCTATTCATATACACCTAATTTATCCATATTTTTATAATCCAAATATTTATGCATAGAGATTCTACGACTTGTTCTTGATTTTTTATTGTAATACCCCTTTTTAAAGGAGACTAACCAATGCCCAACTCTACAATAATACTAGAAGATTGTCATCTCCGAAATAGCATCCAACTTTACTAAACTGCACCTGAGTCAAACATCTGATCTCCTGGTCGAGCAAGGGTAAACACACCCGTCATATATTCCCTGGAAACCCAAATCCTAAACGTTCTAGCGTTCGTTCGGGACTCGCGCAGGGAATTAGCCCGCGAGTAAAAGGCCAGCCAGCCAGCCAGCCAGCCAGCCACCTGACTGACGAGGAGAGGAACCCCGAATCAGTGGAGCTAGGTCCCGAGCATTAAGGAGCGCGATGCGCTCGAGGCGAGAGTCTCGTTAGTCAATCTGGCGTTGCCAGTTAGGCTATCAATACCAGCGGTGAGTTCGTGTTGAGTAGATAAGGGCGAGCATGCAAGAGAGAGAGAGAGAGAGAGAGAGAGAGTGTGTGAGTGAGAGAGGGATCCACACGGAAGGAAGGAAGGAAGGAAGGAAGGAAGGAAGGAAGGAAGTAGAATGGGGTAGGAGCAGGCTAGAGCGAAAACTCTCTTGGTCTCGCTCTCACTTTGGGTCTCCGCGGCGGGGAGTGCAGAGGCGCGCGTGGCTCTACTATAGACACGTCGGGACGCTATCCGGTCGATACAGGCGAGCAGACTAGGAAGTATAAACCCGGCCATCAACCTCTGTACCTCTCTGCCACCCGCTCCACCCTTCCCCGCGAACACCACCCAACACCCCCCAACACCCCCACCGCGCGGTACCATCTCACTCGAATTCCCTCATCGGCTGCTGCTGCTGCTGGCTGGCTGGCTGGCTGGCAGGCTGGCTGGCTGGCTGGCTGACTCTCCTACACCCAAGCCAGCAACGGTGCAATGACCCCGGGAGCACCGTCAGAAATTTGGATCTGGAGCGCGCTATTCACCCAAACTCACTCTCACCCCCTCTCCGCCCCTCTCTCACTCTCTCGGGACCCCTCCGGCCCCCCTCGACACCCACTCACCTCGACGAACGACGACTCGTCTGCTTACTTCCAGACGACCCCATCGCCACCCCCGACTCCATTCCAACTGCACTCGACTTTTCGAGGGCTAACTATACCGAGTAGGCATCGCTTTCCCTACTCTCGGCCTATCGAAACTGGGACCTTCGAGCAGCCCCGCTTACTTCTTCGGGGATGACGACGATCTTTGCCAAGGGGATGGAGAAAGTTCTCTCTATGATGAAGATCGTAATAGAGCTCGAATTTATATCTGTCCAAACTCTGCTGAATAACGTTTCTATTTTATCCTTGATATGTTAATAATGAAGAGAAGTTGTGTCTTTTAAAAGTGAAGTTAAATGTCACCGTTGCTATGTCAAATAAAGGAAGAAGAGAGCATTAAGAAATTCAGGAATTAAGAGTGACACTGTGTCTGATAAGGGAGTTCGTTCACCCCCCAATTCGTCTAGCGGTGTAATAGGCGGAACTATTGATAGGATGTCGATAAGTTTCAGTGAATGAAAAATGACGGGTGATATCATCAACGTGAGTAAATGAATTCACTGGGAGAGATCGCCGAGCTTGACAATAACGTAACCTCTTCCGAGCTATGCAGAATCGTCTGGAATGGTTACCGCAACTATAGTAAATACGCGGGAGAAACGACTTGGGGTGTCCGTCTATGTTTACGCTCGCTGGCCTCTCAGTAATAAGGATTTAATATCCCGTGAAAGCGTTCGCTATCAGCCTCGAGTCATTAATCATCCGATAACAATTTAGGCCAAAATGTATCGTGCATCGGAAGGAGTTCCCTGATACGATGCTGCCGGTGTTGTATATGAATGTAGACTCGTAGAGACATTGCTCCACTCGCGGAGAGTTCACACAATGTATTTTAAGCTAGGAAAAAGCTCGACTCTCTGATACTGATAAGTTTCGACCAGCGAAATATTTGCAACCCCACTCTCGCACGTTCGCTCATCTTCGCGCAGGCACAACATCTGCTCGACATCTAATTACAAGCGGTGGAAACTCGTCTAGAACTTTCGTGATTGCATTGTGTAAACCATCGATGGTTTCTCGATAATTATCAAACAACCAGATAGTGAACCATTACAGATCGGTGTTAAGTAATCGTTGGTTGAGTTGACATGTCAAGTCAACTGTTGCTTCTATTATAATAATAAACGTCTGTAAATAAAATTACACTATGCAATTATACTATAGTGCGAAGTTTAATGAATTCTTAAAAAGGCTTAATAAAAGACGTTAGCTATAAAAGATTAGAATTACAAAGAAGGGAATGGTATGGGTACTAGAAACACATAATAATCGTCTTTCAAGTTGCACTCAAGTCTCAGTGAAGGACGTACGCGTAGATGGTTTTAAGAGCGAGTAGTTTGAAGTGAGCCACGTGGTGGAGGATGCTAGACGGAACGAGGCGAGTTACTGACCTTAAGGAATGCATTGTGCCTTTTATTTATGCATAACCGAGTTCGCACAGGCCGAGTCAGGCTTTAATGGGATTCGGTCGTCTGGGCCACCATGCCGAAGAAAGGATCTGTGCCAAGGCAATCGAAATGGAATGTTACCGGTGCCACCTTTTTTCCTATTTATCCACCACTTTGCATTCTCCTCCTCTCGCTCCCTCTCCTCTTCTAGAAAAAGATAGGGCCATCCGAAACGACTTGCCAACCGGAGGATTCCCGCTCCACTTCCCCCATCACCCGGTCTTTATTAATAAAGCGATGAAAAAATCATTATGTAATACGTATTTTATCTAAATCACAATTGTAATCTTTTTAATTCTTAATAAATTTATATCTGACTTATTATACATTTGTAAATGGAACCAATCATATTGGAGCTGGAAGGATAAAATTTTAATGTTCTCAGGAAGTTGGATTATTATAAATCTTGTATTCCATCTCATCTTATGGAGATTATATATATATCCGTGTTATTATTGCGGAACTGTGCTACCTTTTGATTGATCATAAAGAATTTCGAAAGATTTTGATATTAAATATATGTAATTAGCTATGATTGTGATAGGTTGGCATATTGGCTTCGGGCGTAGCTCTAGCAGTGGCGCATAGATTTGCCGATTGAAATCGATTGAGGTGGGGCAACGTGCTGGTTGATCAAGATCGACCTACCAATTATCCGAGTCAAAGACTCACATCTGCGATGCGGAACGCACTCCCGTGGAACAAGACAAAGGGGCTGCCGGTGATTTCGCGGCCTCCTGACATTTGCAGCTTTGGAAAGCAGCCGATTTCACGGCTCGCTCTATACCAGAGCTCGCCGCCACTCCGAGTAAAGGGAAAGGCTCGAGGACCCCTACTCTCTCCCACCTGCACCTCAATTATGCCGATCAAATATCCCTAAAATCACTGCTATCGAGTCTGCACAATGCCCTCGTTAAAATTTTCTGCACAAGGATCGTTCGGCTTCGATTTAATTGAATTTATGTGGCAAGTAGCCTCGGAAGTTAATAAAACTCTATTCAGAAATAGTCATCGTTGAGTTTCCAATGCAAAAGTATCAAATTTAACTATATTGCAAGTGTTGCATTACAACACTTGTATTACAACACTGTTGTATCACAACACCCTGTATTACAAGTATAGGAATACGTAGTTTGTGGATATTGATATTAATTTATTTATAAAAAGTGGAACGTTTTAGAAGTTGGAAAGATTTAATAGGTATGAAGAGCAGCCGACGAATTTAACCAAGAACACTTTACAAGTAAGAAGAGGTTTTGGGTAAGAGTTTCTCGAAAGAAACTGATCAAAGCCCAAGCGAAAATGTACGATGGAAACACTAGGGAAGTTACGAGGAAATTTTTCTGGAAAGTAGCCGAAGACTGGCGTCGATTTTTCGTAAGAGTTTGCGAACTCTAGCAGGAAGATTGGCCTGCCAGGCAAACGAGCTCAATCCGATCAAAAGTGAAACTTCCATCACTTTATTTCGAGAGTAACAAAGTGACGGTCACCCTGTAGATGCTTCAGAAGCGAGGCAAACTAAATTGCTCCTCGGAAAATGCAAAGGAGATCAGAACCGTAACAAACGACGTAAAGCAGAAAGAAATGGGATGTCAGGAAAAGGTCGCCATAATTTACATTTACTTTAATCCATCCAAACCTGAATTCTAACTCCAATTTCTAAATGTAAATATTAAATTGGTAAAACGTTTGATAAAATACTGACAAAATCAAGTCTGCATAAGCCCACGTAGAAGATTGTCAGGATTTTCGAATTAGTCAAGTTTCCTAAGGCTTAGTTATTGATTTCATATAAAAATGGTAGATTCGACGTTGGATTGGAAGGAGAGAGTTGTAAGAGTGAGAAGGGGTTGACGATCGGGAATGTCCGACCTTGAATGCAGTGTCGGAACCGAAGGCGTTATCGTGGCGAGGCACGCAGGAAGGAGCAACTAGCATAAAGGGCTGGCTCCGGGTGTGGGTGTAGAGTGTAGACTGTAGACGACGATTCTATCTGTAAGTAAAGTCCGGGGGCAACGCTCGGGATGCGTGCTTGCATCACATAGAGCTCTCCTCGCTCCTTAAGACCTTCTCTCCGCGCAGTCTTGTCTTCTTAGGTATGCTGAGGCCGTGCGTCGCGTCGTCGCGCGTCGTCTTCGTCGTCGAGAAATTGACGCGCGCACCTGCCACATACCGGCGATACTCATCCCTCCTATGGCAACCGACTGACCCGTCAATGGGGTAAACGCACTGATAGTCCGACATAACCATTTATAGCGCAGACGCCTCTCCCGCCCAGTTCCACTCAACTACACCTCGCGATCCACTATTCCATTCTTTCGTCACGCCAACTATAACATTTCGAGTAAACACCACGTAAAAAAGTCTTAAATGTTCTTCAAGTTTCATAACCAAATTTCTACATATGAATCTTGTGGTGGGAAAATATTGTATAACGTGCAAATAGGGATAAATAGGACGCAAATACAGAATGTGGCTTGAAAGCCGTATGGCTGGGCATGACTAGTCTGCTACTACTTGTTTAGAGAATCAAGGTCTGGGAATGGGAATCGAAGGCTCTATAATGTTGTTGCTTTGCGAAAAACTATAGGATAAACTATCTTATTTTTCTTCGCTACTTCGTACTTTCTGCACTCTCGTTTTAATGTGAAAAAGATGAGATAAAAGCACAAGTGTTAGAAGGAGGGCGGGAAGAATGTCGGGCGGATTGCATTTAGAACTGGATTCGAGCGAGAATGTGCCCGAGCGATCAGCGCGATCCCTTTTGAGCGAGTAATTGCGCGAAAAGTCCTCGCGTGCATCCGAGAAACTAACAAAGCCGTTGCGCCATCGGCAATCAACGCGCGGGTTTGTCATTAATATACGTGGAACGAGTGTTCCAGAAACGGACGCGCACTGCGAAAAGGTTAGTGTGCCGGCTTTTTCTGCGATTATGGTGAAAGCTATCGGGGGAGGAGAGCCGAGGGGCGCGGCGTGGCGCGGAGCGGCGAGGGTGGAAGGGGGCTGCTTTATCGAGCATACAATGGATGCTCTATTCCGTGATCTCGCTCGGCTCTTAAATCTACGTCTCTCGGCTCTCCTAGCAAATATTGGCCCGCGCACAGACCGATAAGAGTTTTGCAAGCTTCAGCAAAGTGACACCCGCACACGTTAGCCGACACTCGCGTCAGCGCCAACCTAGGTGTTTGGTTATTATCTATCGCGATCCTGGCGTGTTGTCCGATGCAATGAACTCTCCCGACCAAAATAACTCTAGCGAAAGAAGCAAAACGCCTCGGAGACCGGCGGGAAGCCTAACCTCCACGTACTTGCACGTATCGTCAGCAGAAAGATACACTTTGACCACTAACATTAAAGAAATAAGTTAGTTATGAAAATTATAGACTCCTTTCTCTCATATTTTCCAGCTTTTAGAAAACCTGAGAGACGAATTTAATAAATGACGACCTTTCAAAATAAAGCTGAAAGCTGCCTGATAAATTCAGTTATCGGAAACTCAAAGGTTGAGATGTGGGATTAATAGTGTACAGGATATACTTTATAAAAGATATTTGATCGAAGCCAAAGCTCCAAAAACGTTCATTTGTTGTTCCAAACTGTATCTCCAATATGACGCGGTTATTAAAGGCAAGCAATAATATTTATTCGCTAATTATAAGTGGGTGAAGAGTGAAGGGGATGAGTAGAGCGAAATAGAGGAAAATTAAGTCTAAGAAGAGTTCTTTCAGCTGGACGCACGTGCGGCGACGTCCCAATTAAAGAAGGGGAAGTTCTTGGCAGGCATTTCAGCCCCATAAACTCTGCCCCAGGCATTCTGTCCCCACTTCTCCCTTTGCCACATGGCCGGGGCCGTTATAAAAGTTGCCGCCATAACAGTTAGCCGGCGTACATAACCTGTCCCACTACGGCAAAAGTTGTTCCCAATTATGCGCGCCACCCGGGGAAAAGCTCCGCCGGCCGAGTGGCCAAGCTAGGCAATTTCGTGGTGCGAACTTGCGAAGCCTCCGAATCAGCTCGCCGGCTGCGAAATAATCGTGCGAAGACGCGCAGTCTTCGCAAGAATTATGCGATGCAGATGTCAGTTTCGAGTAAAGGCGACGTCAGTGTGCGTCGTGTTCCACCATATTTCTTCAACTATTGATAAATCTGGCCTATAATTCTTCGCCGCTGCTCGAGGACGCCGAATAACTCTTAATCAGAAGACGGATGAGCGGAAATTCTAGTTACGTCGGCCCTGTCTTATTTGCATTCCTAATTTTCACGGATGATTAATATGCAATGCATATTTCTGCATTAGCTCTCTGTGTTAGTAGTGGGTGCTTTTTAATAGGGGACTAGATACAGCCGGCCTCGGCTACTCAAATTAAATCCTATTTTATTAAACTCACCATAGAGAATTCTTTATGTCCAAATCATCACTATTAGTTCGTAAGGTAACACCAACCTGAAACATTAAAATCAACAAATATTATATACGTTTAAAATATTTTCATGCATTATATATACAATAATACCAAGGAACTGTATAAAACAAAGTAACTGTATTTGACAATTACTTAAAGTAAATACCGGAGGACGAATACAGACACGTAGAAGAAAGAAGAGACAGACTGAACGTAAGACAAAAGCGTTGGGACGAGAGGGAACGGAACGGTTCCACGGGTGGTCAGCGAGCGAGGAAGGAGTTAATGCTCCGTCAAGTGCGGGGTGCGGATTTCCATCGTTAATCGCGGCGCAATCTCTCGATTATTCCGCGTGCACGGTCAATTTGAAATCCGACGAGGAGTGTGGCCGGGGCCGAGACTGCCGAGAGTGGACAGCTCGGCTGAGCGCGGTGCGGCGCGGCCGGAGCGCGGCCGAAGCGGCCGGGAACGGCCGGACGGAGGCTACTCCGGCCTGCCAGAGCTCATAGTCGGTCTGACGTTCCTCGGTAGGAACGTGTGTTAGCAGCGGACAGAGCAGGCGAGGCGAGGCGAGGCGAGGCGAGGCAAGGCAAGACAAGGCAAGGCGCACGCACGCTGCCAAGGAAGGAAAGTTATCGTGCTCGGTGCTCGGTGCTCGGTCCCAAGGATCTCGTTGAAGCGCGTTAACACCGCACACCGATTGCAAGGATGCGTGCACGCGTCGCTGCACAGCTCCTCCTAACTCCTAACCAACCGACCGCAACTACACTACGTCCGCTACCCAAGCTTCTTATCGTGTAATGTCTATTCTTAGTGGACGCCGCGCCGCTGTCCTCCCACTCGATCTCCTCCTTTTAATTCCTTTTCCCAATGCCCACTCGAAAATTGGTCTGACTTCGATAGAAATGTCACGATCAACCTGACTTCTCATACCTAACCTGATCCTACGACAATCTTCCAGGCATAACACAACTTTCTATACAAAGGAATTGTTGGAGTGTAAATACTCCAAAATTCAGCATGATTCGACAGACATATTTAGCCTTTCGACAACCTTCGACAACCTTCGACAACCTTCGATATAATATACTTGGAATAGAAATTCATTTTAAAGTAATATCTAATCGAAGGTGGTTAAGTTGGTTGTATGGTGGGTCTAGACTTACTCCAGATTTCGAAAGTGTAGATTCGGTTCACCGCCGTCTAAGATCTGTGGGTGTACTGGTCTACCGGTCACCCAACCCAGACCTACATCAACCTTTAGGCACGTGGCGGTGGGATTCTCGAGATGAAGTCCATTTGCATACTTCTATAGCGTCCGGCTGTCATTAGAGACACATCAACTACAAGTCCCTCGTGAAAGTAGGGTCAATGCCTCCTACGTCTCATAAAACTTTTCTCCGTTATTGAGCATCTGCCCAAGGACTACAGAGACATCCAAAAAAACCCTGCTCTTGCAGGATTTATCTTAAACAACTTGGCATCGAACAAGCATGAATATAATTTTGACATTATCAAATCTAAAAAATACTTGGTAAAAGTTAGTGGAAACTGGATGATAAGTGGACAAGTATGGCATGTCGTATATAATTTTGACATTATCAAATCGAAAAAATACTTGGTAAAAGTTAGTGAAAACTGGATGATAAGTGGACAAGTATGGCATGTCGGAGGAATTGGAAAAAATGTGATTTCTATAGAAAACTGAAAGATAAAGGGAAGGATTGGCGAGAGCGAATGATGCGAGTGACAGTTGAGAGATCGTGCGTGAGTCTCTGGGAGAGTGGTGGTGTCTTCGGTCAAATAGGAGTGGTTGGCCACCCCTGGCCTGGATACCGCGGCGTGTTGTTCACCTCCGTGTGAAAGTACTCGCGCGACACGCACACGCCAAAGACCGCATGGATACGTACGTATGTAAGGTACGTGCGCCTGCAGTTGGAGCTCTCTCGTCTTTCCCTCCTCTCTATTGCCTCCAGCCTCATCTCGCTCCTCGGCGTAGACCTCCCCGCCGAGAACAACCTATCTCTCGACGCCTCGCGCGCTCTGTACTATCAGGCGCGCTCCCATCCAAAATCCCACCTCTTCAACCAACAATCAAGCCCCACAAGGGCCAAACTTTTCTCCTATAGTAAGATATTTCAGGAGTTTCCGCCTTGCAAATTGGCAAAATAAACAGAAGAAATGTCTAGCAATCCACGTTGAAAATGAGACACGAATGAATTATTATGCCAGATGCTGGTTCAGCCATTATTGTGTATATGTAAGAATCGTTATGGCTTAGAACTGGTTATAATAGAGGTAATTAATGAAGAAGGACATTGCGATCTTGTAAATTCCACTGTCCGAGAACTGGTAGGATAAAGAATCCATGTACTATCTGGAGTACTCTGGATGGAGCAAGAGATTCGAGTGAAACCCTGCACTTCAAACGGAATAAGCGTACTGCCATACAATTAGTCATATTTAACAACTCGTGTCGGCGGACAAAGGTTTCTCTCAAGCGCCAGTTAGTCAAAGACACTTGGAAAGATTACGTCAGGGCCTGTCGCAATACGCCGAGTGTATTCCACATGATACTCTCCGCTGGTGAGCGGTGAGCGGTGAGCGCTCGCGAGCCATTTCCCATTTTCCCCTGGCCTTTTCAAACATAGTTGCGCAGCCACGATCAACTGGTCCTATCAGAGTGGCAGCCGGTATCTCTCGAATTTATCAGTGTGCCACGAGGTAATCCAGTTGGCTCGGCTTATCACGCGAGGGATACACACACACGGTTGCATAATGCGAACATAGCGCTCTCTCGCTATCACGCAGAAATCGGCTCGGCATGCATTCACCAACCAGTTTCCCGCTCACAAAAATCCCGGCTTAAGTTGCAGGGATTTAGGATTCGACCAGCTGCACCGTCGCAACGCCACGCCGCGCCACGCCGCGCCGCCCCAACACTATTATATCTCATTGCCTGATTATGATTAGCATTAATCCCGTGTTGCCCCGGGTGCTGGTTACGAAATTTCGTGGCACTTTTGACGCAAGTGCATAATTACAAGCCGGCCGCCCTGCGCCGCACCGCACCGCACCGCACCGCACCGCTGGAACCTTCTCTGCGCGTGTACACATTCCCCTACCCGAAAGAGAGTGACAGCCAGCCAGCCAGCCAGCCAGCCAGCCAGCCAGCCAGCCACCTACGGAACCAACCAGTCAGCCAGCCAGTCAGCCAGCCAGCCAGCCAGACGGAGTCCTGTCGGCTCTAACGTCTAACTAACCCTACCACCTAGCACTGGCCACTCGCGAGAGCAGCGAGGCACGCGCGCCACAGAGAGATTTTGTCTTGGCAGTCTCTGTCTCCGGGTGGCTGGCGACACATAACCGAAAGGACCACATAGGAGCTCTCGGACTGATGTACCGTTACGAGGCAGAATGGCGCTTGTTAGTGTGGCAGTGTGTTAGCCGGACAGGATCACGTAGGCAGCAAGCAGGCAAGGCAAGGCAGGCAAGCAAGCAGGCAGGAGGAGTAGGTTGGCCGCCGGCGGCGGCGGCGGCGGCGGCGGCGTCGGCTGGAGGTCTCTGTAGGACTGTAGGTGTACGGTGAAGGTAGAGCCGAGAGAGTTGGCAAAGGAGCGAGCGACCACGACGAGCAGGAGGACGAGGACGAGGACGAAGATGACCGCGGAAAAGATCTACTGCAACCTCTCCGCCTAGGTTAAAGCCGCGAGACGCAACAGCTGCTCGTAGGTAGTCGGGAACCTGTCCCTACAAATCCTTATAACTGCTACTACCGCCAACCCACCCTCTCCTACATCCTTGCCCTCTTATCTTTCTCCTGCGTCCCGCTTCACCAACACCGACACATCCTTGCGACCTCACTACCGCGTCCTTACTCCAACCTCTCTTCTATCCCATCCCATCTCATTCCGTCGACTCTCGACCCGGCTAGACAGCACTCGCCAGCCGCCGCCTCCTCTCGGCGGACTATGCGATGTATCAAGGCGCCCTCCCTTTACATACATTATGATATTACGCCGACCTGGAAGGACCAACCACCCAGTTCCGCCTGCAATCAATCATTCTCGGCGGCCTTCCCACGTATCTACTACTACGTGCCAGACCAGCTTGTCCTACACCATCCACGGTTACACCCACGCGGATGCCGATCCACGGCTAACCGTAATGCTCGCTTTTTTGGCTACGCTCCCCGCGCCACACTCTATTTCTGCACCCGGTCCAGTTGGTCTCATTCATGGATCCAAGCATCCGCCGGTCTAGGGACATCGCACCACTTCTCTAAACTAATTGCTAAAGTCTTCTCCTTTCGGAATGGATCACTGAAATAGGATGTGGCATGATTGCATCCATTTCGAGTTGATTATCTACGATGTTATCTATTAAAAGGAATGATTTCGTTTGAGAAAATTGAAAGCGAATTAACCCGATGGTGTCTGCGGAAATGATTGCGTTGGGGTATTGCATGATTGTATCCTGTTTGGGGATAAATATTTAGTAATAATAAAAGGATAGGGTTATTAATATTATGAAAGAAGAAAATGATGAAGGAGCCTGCTTAAAAATGGGGTTTCAGTGCCAGAGATATGATTATAGGGCAAGAGACAGTGAGTAGCGTTACCCAATCCATATTACGTCGACGAGCGATCGAGCAGCGATAATGCTTCCTCAATAGGTTCGACAGATCCGAATGAAAATTAACGAGGATCGAAGCAGAAAAGATTCGCATGAGCCTGGTGAGCTGGTTGACACCGTGACTGGCAATGTCAGGAGTGTCACGAGTGCGGTGTGCGCTAACAGAGCCGCAAAGAGAGAGAGAGAAAGAGAGGGTTCTCGCGCACACACCCGCCTGGTTAAAAGACAATTAATCTGAATAACTCAGCCTAGACCCGACCTGTTCCATATTTCCCAGTGGCACAAACCGCCGCTCTCTGTTGAATCGATGTCCTGCCAGGCGTGAGTACACAAGTTTGGCAAATAGAAGCCATGATAGACCAGTCGCGACAGGATCCATATTGGATGCTTCTGCCCATACACGCATCCACTGAACTAACCTTTAACGCTGCCAATGGAAATCATTAGCGCGCCGAATGGCAGGCGGGGTGACATTTAAGTGCATAGTGACGGAGGTTTAATATTGGCGAGGATTTTTTTTTTTTTTCAAAGGAATGATGAGCGAACGCTTGATGTCTTGACAATGATCGTGGCCCGTCAGTCTGCCGAGATGATCAATGAGGATGAATTCTCCGCGGAAGTGTTTCTCGCGCGTGGCAGCTGTCTTCGCGTTAAGGCTGCTGTCATCGATTGAAATAAACCCGGCGCAGTGTGGGAAGGACTGCCTGCCGCCTGCCGCCTGCCGCCTGCCAGGCCGGTTAACGCCACTGATTTTCAGTTTCGTCACCCGTTAATGCCGATTCAATGAGATAACACCGTTAATAAGGACTGAGGGACTAAATGCGCCGTCCCGGACCTGCCTTTCGAAACTCGAACCTCAACATTTTCAGCTAGTCGCCGACTAACGCTATAGATTATATTAACGGTCCTCTTTTAAATTAACAATGACAGTAAGTAGCTCCAGCTGGTATAGTGGACGGTGTCCGATTAATAAAGAGGCTGGCTGTTTTGACAGGAGAACGACAGGAACAGGACAGTGGGAGAGATACCTTCTGCATCTATTAAGCCCGGAAGGTTTCGGGGTGGGCGAAAATTTATGCCTATCCCCCTTCAAATATAAATCCCAGCGCTATTACTTTATTCAATGCTAACTAACGATCAATATTTCACCGCTTAACGGCCACTCTCTGTCTCAGCTCCGGTATGTAGAACACTTATCAGGGATAGGTTATCAAGAGAGTCAAGCTAAACCCGGAGACGAACATCCGCCACACAACTCAGCCTTTTTATATGTGAATACCCGGCGAATTCAGGGGGATTTTACAGGCTAAGGTCAGCCAGCATAAAAGGCGTGTGGCCACGCGGCAGTAAAACTCCGGTAATTCGATAGGTCAGCCTTGTAAAAAAAGTCTTTATCCGAAATTCCAGCGGCGCCAGGTTGATGGTGCGCGCAGGGTGAGCAGAGGGAGTGTCGGTTGTGATTCCCGATAAACTTGAGATTTGAAGGACTTAGGCCAGCTGGCATAAAAGAGGTGGTAACATAAAAAGCTCTAACTGAGATAACAAGCCCGCAAGCAGTTCACGTCGGAATCGCGTTGCGTGGGCGTTGGTGGAATTGATCAGGCTAGCCCGCTTGGCTAGTCCGAGTCCGAGTGTGAGCGAGCGGGCGGCCCAGTGCCTTGTGGACTCATGCCAACCCAGCCAGACTCTGTTCTTATTCCCGAGCAAACAACGCCGATCTCCCCTGTATAACCAGCGACCTAAACAATGCCGGAGTCAAGTCAACACTGCCTACAGAAGAACGCACGCCAGGCTAGAATCGCTACCAGTTCTCGACCTCCCAACACTCCTTCAACCCTTTCGCTTACCTACTCTAAACCACTTGATCCGCATGCCCCGAGATCTCTCTTCCTAGAGAACCGTCATTTCCTACCATTCCTGTATTCTGCTTTCATTCTCTTCTAAAGTATTACAAATTTTCCATTCAACTTCGGTAAGTCTCGTATCGTGATTAACGTAGATTTAAGAGTGGACGTTCAAATTGACGTCCCTCTTCCTCAATGCAATCATAGCGCAAGTGCCCATCACTGGAATCGACAGAGTAATGAGAGAGGAACCGGTTGTAGTGGCACGAGAACTCGAAAAGACTTCTATTTTGGATTCCTGTTCCTTGGAGGCTGGAGCTGTACCGCCTCTCTAGAGTCAGCAGCATAACACTATGATTAATACAGGAGTGGTCATTCTCTAGTGCTCCAAATATCTGGTCAGCCGTAAAATCCGGCGACTCCAGCAGCCAACGTGAGAAACTAATTCGACTTCGAGTCCGGATCAACAAGTTCGCTTTAATAACTTTCAATTCCCGCGAAAGCGATGTTTTCGGACTAGACCTTGCGAAATTAATATTCCCATGAAAAGCATCGTCCGGGCATCGGAACGAAGAATTAAAGTGAACATGCTCGGCAAGAAAGACGATTAATCGAGAAGAAGAGACTTCTGTCGGAAAAAAGCATGGAACTTTTGGACGCAACGAGCGGGGGCGCTGGCGCGGGCGCAAGTAAGGACTCGTTGCGAGGACACTTGACAAATGTGGCCCGCAGGAGCGTTATGAAAGCGCAGGCTGCAACTGGCTCTCCCAAGTTGCGAGAGACACCGCAGATGCCCGCTCGCACTCGGTCCTCGCGATGCCGGACTTCTTTCTAAGCAGGTTTCTTTTCGAAAAACGAAGCGAGAAAAAAAAGGAGGAGGCAATGGCATTCTGCCTGGAGGAAGGCCGGACGACGCCTCGCTCACAATGGCGTCTGAGATAGTCTGATGAGGTTATTTGTTACATTGTTCGAGTATAATGGAGAGGGCCTTGCAATGGATCGCTCTGATCCCCCTTTCTGGTGGCCGCAGGATCCGCACCTCTTCCAGAGCTGTTCCTGCACCGCGGGATCAGCTTTGATGATGCGCGTCAGGGTCGTCGGAAGATTTCGGCGAAAGGTCCTTGCCCACTTGATCGCAACATCGACCTAGCCTTTCATTCACCATGATCAAACCACCTGCCAATTAACCCTTTATAATCTAATGCCAGAGACTGCGCACCAAGCCTCAAAGACAAATGACGCCGGCCAATTTGAGAAGCCGGACCTAACCTTCACCACCCCCCACAACCCCCTTCGACTTTCCACGCACATACCAACTAACTAAAACTCCAAGTCCACTGCGACTCGATGGAAAGTCAAGCCGGTATTCACCGCGCGATCCAAGCCTGTTCTAATTAAGAGGCTATAATCAAAATAGAATAAAATCCTGTCAAAGACAACCAAGTCGAAATTGCATAGTAGAAGATGAAACGGAGAAGACGTGGATATGTGGAGGGTGTGGATAAAGTAGCTGGATGGAAACTGGGATGCAAAGTGTACCAAGAGGAGGCGACCAAACGACAGTACAAAGGAGTACAGGCAAGCAGACATCTCGTGGCCGGTGATAGGAGAGGCAGACATTCATGCGAACAAAGAGGATGGTGCCGGTGGTGGCTGAGCGGCGTTGCAGCGTGGCGTGGCGGTGGCGGCGGTGGCGGCGGCGTTGCGGCTCTCGCAGGAGGAGCGCCAAGGACTCCGGTGCAATTAATTCTTCGTCACTGGAAGCATGGATAGGTAGAGACTGAATGAGGAGCACACTCCAGGAGCAACGAGTCTCAGCGAAGAGAGACCACTGCCAGAGAACATCCGCTCCCCGGGAGACGGATGAACCTGTACACACACGTCGAGTAACTGGCAGAGCATAATTGAGTGCTCGGACCTCAACATGTGTGCGGTCACGTTCATGGACCGCAGTTAGAGTCCGAGGGAGAGAGAGAGAGAGAGAGAGAGACCGAGGAGGGCGGCAGGGGAGGGAAGGAGAGAAGAAGGGAGGCTCGACGCCGTGACTGTGCGGTGTAATCACCACCTACCATGTAAACGCCCTGGCAATGGTAATAGCCCGTTTAGAGCACTTGCATGCGACTCATTTTCCCTTCCCCCGCCCACAGATGCCCTCTCATCTTTTTCTATCTTACTTAAAGGCCTCAAATAGCCCCTTGCCCGGCCATTCTTCGCCCGAGAAGATCGAATTTCAATGAAATTGCTGACAGTCTCTTACTCTCTTTCTCTCTCTCTCTCACTCTCTCTCTTTCTCTCTCTGTGTTTCGGAGGCAATGACCGACAGACTGATTTGGAAAGGTCAGTTCGACCCGAATCGCCGCACTTTTACGGGGCAATATAATAGTTTATGGCGACGGGAGATCGTTTCTCGAAAGAGGAATGACGGAGCCTCGACTTGAAGCTAATTATTATTCCGAGCGAATCTCGCTATTTGTTTTCATTGTTTCGAAATGTCAGTGGCTGGAAAATAAAGTTATTTGACTCTCAAATGCAAGGAATTCCGTGTGGAGGAAATGAAAAATGGCACGATAGAACGGCGTTCCTAGTGAATTCCAGAGTAGAGTATCCGTGTGCCAGAGGTAACCCCTACTTACAGGCTAATTATATTGATTTTAAATTATGACAAGCCCAGCTAATAGCTTAGCAGAAAAGATGGCGACTTCTTGGAGAGTCATGCAAACATGCTCGCACTGTGAAGTATACTTCATGCGGTGTAGTAGGACTATGCGTGCACGAAAAGGATGTGGGGAGGTTGGACGGCGTCCCTGCAGGTGGCATTTCATCGGCAGGCAATTACCGTTCCGGCACGGAACGAACGAAAGAAAGAAGGAGGCACGTTTGCGGGCGAGCGAGCGAGCGAGCGAGCGAGCGAGGAATGCGATCGAGATGCGATTATTCGTAATCGGTCCCTTTCATATCGTGGCCCAATGTCGCATACGGATTAGAATTCCAACGGCGGAAGTGGGTCAGAGGAGACGAAGAAACATTGTGCGAATGCCAAGTCATTCCGCTGACACGAGCACGACTGAGAGGCGGTCTGGTGGCATCGAACGAGCCCTATTATTTACCAGGCTGAACGTCTTACATGGCTGAGCGAAGCGGGCCTAGCATCGCCAATCTTCCTTCAATGTCGCAAATGTTCCTTCCGCCTTATTCAAGACCTGCATCCACGAGTGGTTGCGGCACCCCCTTCCTTCCCCTTCCTGCATTGTCCTACTCACCGAATACCCCACCTCGCTTCTCTTCTACTTTCTATTCGAACCATTTTTTCTCACCTAAAATCCCTCTGATAACATCAAATCCTTCCCAATACCTTACCAAAATCAAAACTGATGAACCTCTCCGGAAATATCTCGTTCGTTAATACTGTCTACGAGTCTACGTACCTGCAGTTAGAATATCTCTGCAATTGCTCCTATCATCAATCTAAAGGATTCTCGCGCTGACAGATATTAATTTTGCAAAAAGTCAAGAAGACTCCAGTCTGCTTAGCATCAAATAGCGTATAATTAACGGTCTTCTAGTCCATAAATACTAACGGAACTTCAAACACCAGTAGCTACAAGGATGGCGTTCATAACTGTTCCAATTAAATGTTTGCAAGCATCTTGGGTAGTAAGAAGTTTCAGACATAATCGAGGAAGGCCAAGTCTTGGGTAGGATTTGTTATTCTCATAATGGGGTACTGTGCGAGCTAATGGAAGCGTGTAGTAGTTGAAGTTCGTCAAAGTCGAGCGGAGGATTTCTGGGAAATGGGAAGGGACTAGGCTGAGGTGACACGCGGTGGAGTAAGCGGGCAACACGAAATTAGGCAGGAAATTAGGTAATAAATCAGATAGAGGAGCCGCGTGTTGGCCGAGCGGCGTGGATTAGCCCGGCGCGGCATCGGCGGCGTCGGCGGCGTCGGCGGCGGCAAATGGAGCAAGGAGAGAGTCGGGTCTTGCGGATATCCTCGAGTGAGAAGCGAGAAGCGAGAAACGAGAAACGAGAAACGAGAAGCGAGGGTTGAAGCAAACGAGCTCGCTTCTCGGCCTTCTGTGTCCGCAGGTACACCGTGATCAGCTTACCAAAGCTTCCTCCAAAGCCAACTCTCTCGCCCTCTCTGCACATCTGCAACCCACTGAATGTGCCTGATTAATGATGCCTACCTATAGAAATCGCCCTATTCCAAAAGATTAATGCTCCGGCGATCGCGCGCGTGTACAAAGCACCGGGAGATTTGCACCGCAGATACATTTCCAGTCGACCAAGCCGCGTTCGGCAATCCAGATTATTCCATATCGAATTCTTCCACAACTCTAACGCTTTCCTACCTGACTTAAGCCTTTTAACCCTTTGCTGACCAAAGCAGTGAATGAGAAAGGCATTGCCACTCGGACTTTATTCCGAAGAGAATTCGCCGAAGAAAAGAGGCCGATGAATTTTCATTCAATGCCCTTGTGCCAATAACAAGCCGGACGTTCGCTGTCCTAACCTAACAAGATGATTGCCCACCAATTTCGTCACGTTCCTTCCGGCACCTTCCCCTCGATTTGCCCCATTCACCGAGCCAATTTATCTTTAGAATTGCGAGCCGATTTGCAGAATTCATTGGAGGGCTTAGCTCCTCATTTTTCAACAACTGGTCCAGGACTTCTTCTCAAACGGTCTTCAACTCTCTTTGTTTTTACTTCTCAACGAGCAACTATAAAGCTTTTAATGAATCTTCTTCGTGCGAAACAACACATCATTTTCCTATTCCTATTCCTATTTCTAGTTGCCTCTATTAAAGTCGAAAATAGATCAAATCGCCTGCATAACTTTTCTCTTTATTTATTTACAAACCCTGCCGAATTGCCGGCCGCTTTTAAGACTAGAACCCGTTGCGTTCCCAGAGACAGTAACTTCAAGTTCCGATAAAGTCAAATATTCAGCTATTGGAAGTAGGAAAAAAAAGTTGAATGCTGTGTAAAAGTGGTATCTATCATTTTTATGACGCGAAACATACATGATGATATTTTATTATTATTGAATAGCCGCATCAAGATGAACAACGTAGAAAAGTCAAAGTGGCACGCCTGTGCCGCATCAGAGTTTACCCAGTTGATTAACGCCGATCCACTAATCGATCCTGATGGCTGCAATTGCAATCGCGGCGAAATCTGCGTGTGGCTACCAGCGAGATATTACGTGATAATAAGGCGAAGCTCAAAGGATTTTCACGGAGGATCGTGAATGAGCAGTTACACCATGTAATTCGGTGGCACAGAAATGGCAAATGGCATTTGTTTAGGCCTCGGGCAGCCGGTGCCTGATGTACACGACCTCTTACTAGGATACTGGGATTCTACCATGCTAGAAACACCATCACGCCTTGCTTATCTATGCCACCGGAAACTTGGCAGCATTCGTATAAATCTCACAAGCATTTACTCGTGATCCGAATTTCGCCAACTTTCACTGGCTGCCCTGTAATTTATCGCCTTCCAATAAAGGTAGCGATGATGCAGCAAGATCCAAAGCATTACATTTCCGCGAGGTTGCAGCATCCCTCATATCTCGTAAATTCAGTAATCTTCCGAGTGAAATAGTCTTGTCTGTCTAGATAAATGGAATCTCCATAGGAACGAGACCAGTCGTTCTGTGCTAACTGATTCTGACTCTGGTCTTGGTTACTTTGATCCTTCTTGACTTTCGCCAATGGAACACATGTTCATTTGCGACACTGTTTTCCGCATGTTTCTAGCTTCTGTGGTTTGATAGATCTTTCAGTTTATTAGACTGACGTTGCGCAGTCGAAATCTCTTTGATACTGCTGATCATTAAAAGCTTGTCAACACATTAAACGCATCTTGAAACTATTAGGCAATAGTGGTATTCTTACATCAGGATATCGGAAGTAAACTTCATCTAACTTTTCATCCCCTGTTACTCATATATTTCTTCCAATGAGAAAGAATCGACGGAGAATACTAAAGAAGCAATTTCAAGTTCGCAAACTAGAAGAAAATTTGTCGTCAAGAAAACTTTAACGATTAACTCTCATTTGATAATTAAGTTGGTGAAACTTGTGCGTGCTTCTTCGACTTCTAATGATCTAAAATTAAAAGTTATCGGGCTAAAAATCTGCTAGTAAGTCAAAGGAGCTGTCGGATCTACAATCTGCCGAACAGCCGAGCCGCCGTGCAAATATTGGCCGCTCCCGGAATTTCGGGTATATTTTAAGAGATTCATCTGGCGAAGTCGAAACGTTCCGAGAAGCAATTTCGATCTTTACGATGCTTATTCTCGAGCGGCATGCACCAGGACGCCCGAAAAACAAGGGAACCCGCTTGCAGTCTCTTCTCCCTCTTATCTTTCTCGGCCCATCTCACTCCTTCAATACCTCTTTTTCTCTCCTTTAACACACCTGCTCGCTGATATCACTGACATATTTCCAGATATCGCTGATATCTCAGTAAGGTAATTGTTTGACTGCGGGATCATTGCTCCGCCGTTAGTGACAAACAAAATTAGGGCTGACATTCGAAGAAATTATGATATTGATCCACCATCTATAAAAAGCTGCAAAAACTCCCTGTTTTCATTGCCAAGAATATATTGGACTCTAAGCCTGACTGAATCGCACAAGCTCGTTCGAAGCTAATTAAGAAAAGAAAACGAAGAGGAGTCGGTCTTTGCAATACTAAAGCTAAAACAGTAAGAGTTTCGTCTCCGAAACTAATTATAAGAATCCTTAAAATTCACAAGATTCAAGTATAGAATTGAAAATGATCGATTCAGAATATCCATGCAATGAAAAAAGGACTAAGTTCGATTGCCTAGTTAACTTTCTCGAGACTTTTCGAACAATGGTCGCCTTGAGTGACATTCGTTTTCAATGAAATCTGCTTTTTAGGGTGTCGAATGTCAAAGAGAATAGTGTCGAGTTGCCACGCCTTTTATTTCGGCGGGAGATAATACTTTGTTGCACGGTAGAATGTCAATGACGAGAGAGTGTCGCCGTTGTTTATCCCGAGACGAATGTCTCGGCAGGAGTTTCGGCAGCGAGCGCAGCCTTGGCAGGCGCTAAAATTCTCACTTTCGCACTCGTTCCCGCCACCTTCGCCAGTACCCCGAAATCCCGCTGACTGATTCACCTAATCGAAACACGCCGTTGGTCCCTTTCCCGAGAACCGACAACCAACAGACTAAACCGAGTTTACTTGCTACGAAGAATCTTTGAATCCCTCGGATCCTGCAAGCTACTTATTACCTCCAATTTACCACACTCTCAATTTATCAAGTTTCAAAACGTTCAACACCTCGTATCGAAATTCCAATCATACCATCAATCTATTGTCTGTACTAAATATCTTAAGTATTTCATTCCGGATCGAAAGTTGAGCGGTTCAGATTATACAACCAAAATTACTCTCAATAGGATGCTGTGGATTTCGGCAATCCTGAATTCGTCTAGTTAATTCGACCCAAATCAAAAGTACATCTAAGACAAAATTCAGGTCTTGAAACAATATAAACTTGCTCTGTCAATATCTGCGCATACTACTAATTAACTTAGATTCAATCTCCTAGTTTACATTACACATCTCCAGATAATTAACAATCAAAATTATGAGGATCACGGTATGACTTAAAGGTTTGCATGGAAATATTTGTGGGATTGAAGAGATATGATGGCGGAGGGCGTACGTAACTGGTCCTGAGAGGTCTGAGAAGCCGAGTGAGGAAAAGGAATGTCTCTGGCGAGCGAAGGAAGGTTCTCGGGAAGAAAATCGCACGGCGGATATACGGCGATAAAACCGAAAGTGGCGTGACGTGGGCCTTCTGGCCCTCTGATGCCAGTGCCTGCCCCTCTCTCCCTTCTTTCCGTGGACCGTTCATTCCAAAGCAACTCTCTCAGACCGTCCTCTCTCTTTCTCTCTTTCTCTCTCCCTCTCACCCTCGCTCCCTCGCTCCCTCGCTCCCTCTCTCCCTCTCCCCGGGGAGAGTTCGTTTATGCCCTGGCCAAGGTTGTGTTCCGCGTGGCCATGCCCAAAGCCATGTCGTCTATATGCAAAGCAAATGCAAGGTCGCCTCTCGTTCCCTCTCTCTCTCTCTCTCTATTTATCTCTCTCCTTCTGTCTCTTTCAAGCACACAGAGAGACAGACACACATTCTTGCGGGAACATTGCATGTTCGATCTCTCGTATACGGAAGATCGTGTTGGTACGCATTGGTACCAGCAGCGCCCGAATGTCTTCCTCTCGCCTTTTCTCTCCTGCCAGCTACTTCAACTAATAAGGAGAAGGCGGAGGGAAAGAGAGAGAAGAGCCGGGAATATGTCGGGGAAAGGGGAGGAGAAGAGAGGAGAAGAGAGCTCCATCTCGTTGCAAGCAAACAGAGCCGCGAAGCAAACCAATAGGAGCGTGGTATGACGTGGCCGGAGCGAACGTCTTCGTAAAAATCGACGGCGTTTCGCCCGAAATCACCGGGCAGAGTGAACGCCAACAGGAGGAAAGGGGGAGGAAAGGGGGAGGAAGAGAGCGCGAGACGAAACTGGACCTTGAGCGGCCGTCAATGTCGCACAGCAGTGCATGCCGGATTTCGCAGCTTTTTCGGGGAACTCTCTCGTGACCCACCTTAAGGTGACGTAGCCCACGATTAGTGCTATGACTGAATGAAGAGACTCCTCGCCACTTAAGCCATCAATCATCGCTAGTCTATGGGAAAAATTTATCAAGAATATATAGAAACCTTGGCCAATGACAAGAATCAGTTTTGTCTAGTCTATAATTAAAAGACAGAAGAAGAAGAAATTGAATGGAGGTTAAAGATTATTTCCGACTAAGTAAACGCGCGGAATACTTCAAATCTGCTTTGCTTCAAAGAAACGAGGATTTTTGTAATCATCACAAAGCTAAAAGAAAGTTTGCCTTCTGGGTTCTTTCGCATCTTTACACTTTGTTCGCTCTAACATCGGAAAGTGAAGAAATTATCCTTCACCACTCTGTTGCAATCCGAGAAGATCGCATTTCCCGTAAGAACCATTAAAGTGAAACTGCCCGACCAACTCCTCGCTCCAGCAGATATCCCCCAATTACTGAGAACGGACTTTTTTTTGCAATTTGGGAAAAAACATTAAACGACAGCTGGTCGCAAATAAAAGTCTGGCAGTGGGCGACGAAAGACGGCATAAATCGGGATTTATTCGACAGGCCGAGTCAAAACGACGAGGAAATACATAGGCCGACGGCGCGATCGTTTATGATTGTCAGCTGAGCTTTTTGAGTGAAATATGGCGATGAAGAACCAACTTGCTTATGACTTGGTGGATTTCGCTGAACGCACAGCGAGACAACAGTATCGTCGACCTTGAGCCGATGTTTAATGACTCATTCTTCATACTAGCTCCTTGGATAGTTGAATCAACTCTTGGGTACAAAAATACTAAGAGAAACGACTATTTTAATCGCCGAATAACACTGCCTTCCACAACTTTCACACTATTTCTTATTATGATGATGAATTTAAAAATAATTTCTTGCACAAAGGCGTCCCACTTATTCCATCTGACTTAGAAAGAGTATTAAACTCATTCAAGAATACTAGGTTTCTTGAAATATGTACATTATAATTATACTCGATCACAATTGCCGAGGAGAGTGCTGGCTAGTCGTTGAAATAGAGCGATAACTATTGAATTATCGTTTCGCAGACTAGTTCACAAGGATAACAATGAGCTGCTAATTCGAGTCCACGTGCAAAAAACTAGTGTGCACTGAAAGTGCTTGAAACTACTAGTAGGCTTGAGCACCTCATTACAGATAATGGGTGAAGTACTCGCATTCCTTCACGCCAGCCGATTATTTAAAGAGCTCTAATCAGTTTTCTTCCCTCTCTTTCTCAGTCTGGCACATGCACAGGGTCCAGAGTACGCGGAGACAGTGCCACGTGTGTTTTGATTTCACGAAAGACCAAGTGGAGGAGTTCGAGTTCGAAAGCAGGCTGCCCCTTATCAATGGCGTATTTGTTGTCGTTCGTCTCGCTATCGCCCGATATCACCCAGTGTCAATAAACCCATTCTACCAGACCTCTCGAAATACACACACACACCTCCCCATTCTCATTACCTTACGAGAAATTCGCTGTTTCATTGAGCCAAGAGATTGATTACCAGTAGTTGTTTTGTTTCTTACCTGAAACAGAAAATAGAAACTCGTCAGTGATAAGTAAACACATACTCTATTCGCAAGTTATTTTCATTTCAAATGAATTCTTTCAAATTTAAATAAATTACTATGTTACTTCAATTTATACTGTATATTCGTTTATAGTAAATAATAATTTCTAAATAGCTATATTGATTCTCAACGGTTAATAATTGCATTAGAGAGTATCGACTCAGAGTTAGCGAGTTGATTCGTTTTAGAAAATAAGATGTATGTTGGGAGATTAAAAAGAAAGGAAAAGTATGGTGGAGTGCGATTCAAGCTTGCATAACAGACTCTGACTGGCAGAACCTGGGAGTCGAAGGTTCCCAGCGCGTGCATTAATTTTCGTCGAAATTAATCAAGCGATAGCTAGCTGTTGGCTGGTTGGCCGGCGGGCTAAATTGAAACTAGAAGGGCCCTCGATGAGTCAGCGGGCCCCGAATTTAGGTATGCGCGCACCGATAATTAAGCCCACTTCAAGGCGAGACGCGAGATGCGAGATGCGAGACAGGGATCGAAAGAGGTGGGCCTGGTTGCAGGTGCAAACGTCAAGTTTATACGGAAGGCAAAAGGTAAAAGGGGGGAGGGGGAGGGGGAGGGGGGCAGGAGACAAGGTCCCGCCAAAGACTGACAAAAAGTCCTTGAAATTGTCCCACGGGCTTGGCGAATTAAAAGGCCGACCAGAAAAGGATGTGAAATTTCAACTAGAAATCAAATGACACCGGATGCCCAAACCGGACGCTCGCTTCTTAACCAAACTTTATTTAATCCCACCAAACCAACTGACACTGGATTAACAAAGACTGAAACCAGTTCCACAGTTCCGTCATCAATATCGACGACAATTTTCGACCGGCGAACACCAGAACCGGAACTGCCTATTGCAAAAAGGAAGGAAAAGGGTCTTGCCGGGCAAAGAGAAAAAGAGAGAACCAGCTGGCGCAAAAACGAAAGAGAATTTCATTCCAGCTGATTAGTGTGAGCATAGAGAGAGGGAGAGAGAAAAGGAGGGTTGGAGAGTCGATGTATTGGACAGTTGCAAGGACACTGGCCTCAACAATCGCTGGTGCGACTAGAAAATAAGCCAGTTGCCGGGGCGTCTAAAAAGTCTGCAAACTAATTGGAATGGAGGTTGCGAGTAAGTAAGTACAAGTGTACTTGGTGGCAGCGAAAAGGTGGATCGGAGAGAGGGAAACGTGTGGCAAGATATAGTGGGCCAGGCGAGAGACGGCAGAGAGTGAGTGAGAGTGAGTGAGAGATGGGGGGAGGGGGCAGGTGCAGCGTACGGATTTGGGAGCGAAGCGGAGGCACAAGGTCCTTTTATCGTGGGATGGTGTGGCGAGAGCTGCGAATGCGCCGCACCGGCCGAGCTATCGCGTGCACCAGGCTCTCTCTTCGTCCTCACCCTCGCCCTCATCCTCGTCCTCGTCCTCGTCCTCGCCATCGCCCTCTTGGACCCCTCATTCGACTCTGACTACCTGGGATGTGCCTGGGCCCGGACCCTAGTGGTCCGCATTCCAAAAGTCAAGGACTCTCTCTCCAACTAATCCGAACGTCCCACGGCGCCTCTCTTTTCGCCACGTGCGGACGTGCCCCGCTACTCCCGATTCTCCGCCTCCACCACCTTCCATTGCGCCTGCCTTCCTTTCGCATTTCGCATTTCGCATTTCGCATTTCGCATTTCGCATTTCGCCTTTCGCCTTTCGCCTTTCACCCACCCTTTTCACAATCCTTTTACTCCCTCCTTTCCCCTACTCTTTCCAGGACTCCCCTTCCTTTTTATTTCACTTGAATCCTTACTTTTATGTATCACCCTCCATCGCTCTTGTTAATTAAGGATATAATGTAATGTTAGTGTCATTCGATTGAGTACTCTTTTTGAAATTGGGTCTATCGAAAGTAAAATAGTACTGAAGATACCAAGCCAAGCAGTGGTGTTTTTAAACTTTTCATTAGCAATGAAGCAAAATGATCGATGGCTTCGTTCCTTCTCCGCAAATTCATTCGACCTGTTTTATATATGAAAGAACCGAAATTTGCGAAAGGAATAGCCAAGAAGCTTGACTCTTGAAGTAGAAAGACATTGAAAACTTAAAAGAAACGAAGAGCTACTGGTGCAGTCGTGAAAAGGCAAAGACATTGAAGACCATATGACAAGATGGCAGGCGAGCCATTCGCGCAAGAGAGGTCCTCTTTTGCTGAGGAATTAAGCGGTAATTACATGCCTGTGTTGGCATTACGACTGCCGGTCCAACCTGTAGTAGGCGTTCGCTAATTTTTCCAGCTTTCAAAAGAGACTTGCAAAAAGCGATGATGCAATGGAAAACATAATTTTAGAATGCGCACGTACGAGCGCGCGCGTTCATCCGCTGTTTCTGTATGCAAGGTTAGGAACCGCGCGCGGCTCTGCCGCCAATTAAACGGCGTGAAAAAAGGCGAGAGAGGCCATTACAGAAAGTCCTTTGCCTACCGCGCACAGTCGAGAGCCGGCGATAAACAATCTCGAGTGACGAGAAGACTTATGAGCTCATGCTTTAGCTAGGAGCAAAAATAGCGCTGTCTGCTATACTCGATGTAAACTCAACGAGGAGAGTACCATATCCGACACTAATCCGGAGTAACTCTCCAGCCAACCAATCTCGATATTAACACATTGTTAATCATGGAATAAAACATACGAGAGTCGAATAAATTACAGTGGCATAACTCAATCTCAAACATCTCAATTATAATGAAATTACTAAAAAGACTGTTCTTATTTCCAGACAAGCTGCACTCCTCTACCAAGGCTACCGGGAGCAATTACCAGAAACTATTCTCAGTTTACAATAAAAGCGAAGCAAATGACGTTGTTTCGACGGCCGTACAAAAGGATGTTTTTCCATACGAGAGGTTTGGAAGGTCGAAAGACAAGTTGGAATTGAATTAAAGTTTGAGTAGAGCCGGTGGAGCGTATTCTACGATCACACGTACACGCGGCCAATGCCAATCCATGTGGTTCGCCTCGTTGAAACGACGACATGATTATGCAGGCACACGTGAGGAGACGCGAGGGGACGTTGGAGGGGTGGGGAGGGGTGGGGAGGGGAGGGGATGTGTGTGCGTCCGATTATAAGCGACCTAGGCGAAGGTTGGACAAAACATGATGCCTACAGGCAGAACGGGATACATGCTGTACGGCTATTTTCTTTCGGACAGCTATCTCACTTCCGGCTCTGTCCTCGAAGGTTAACGCGAGAGAGACACGAAGCTCCGTTAAATGGACAGGCCAAACACGTACTCCCATACTTCGACACGTACATATAAGACATCCTCTCTTCAGCCTTGACGAACTTTGCTCACAACTTTGACACACCTCTATCTCGACAAACTCATATCAGAAATCCTTAGTTTATAACCTTCCTTCCTTCCTTCCTTCCTTCCTTCCTATCATTATTAATATTTTTTAATACGCTTTTAAGATGATGTAGCTAATAAGAAGATAATCCTAAGCTTCTCCTTTTTTACCCGTTTCTTGCTAAATATAACACTTGAGCGCCAATTGACCTTCTAGATGGAAGAGTGCTAAAGTCTGCTGCTAGTGTATTAGGAAATACAAGGATATAAAAGACTAAGCTAGTTATAAATATTGTTATAACATCTTATGTTGTAATTGAAATGAAAACATCTGATATTCGATCGATTGGACTATTGTTTGTAGAAAAGGAAGTTAGAGTTAGATGGAGACAGTTGTGAGGTAGTTATCCAGTGTGCTTGTATACCAGGTTGAGTAGAGAAAAATGGTCGTTCAATATCCAAGTTCGGGGCGCATTAAGGAGCAACAGGTTCGACCGTTAAGACTTTGCTTCTAAAAGGAGAGAGTAGTTCTGGAATGGTTTTACTCCTGGAATAATATCGAAAGAGATTCGCCCTCGACGAAGGCGAGAGTGGTAATGAGCGTGTCTGCGACTGAGGAAGAGGTCGAATCTCCCAGTAACTCGAGCACGACCTCCTCAGTGCTTCCAAGCGAGAGACTCCACCCCTTTTTTTTCGTCGACGACGCATAGTTCGTCCGGCGAACGGAACAGTAAAATTAGAATAGTGCCGAGACACCACTGCAAGAGTGGACCGAGGGCTTATTTCGAAAATAGTAGCGATCGATAACGACCGGGATAGTCCGAGACATTCCGGTGAAAGATGCTTCGTGTTTGACAGCCCCGGATGATATAACGTTGGTGCGTTCTACAGCTTCTAATAGACCACGCGAGGATACTGATATGTCATCACCGAGATATCAATCATATGGATATTGCGAGGACAGCTGTATTCAAAATGCCAGATAACAATCTCACATTACAAGTATACTGAAATTAGAATTAAATTTGATTTGAAAGCTGATCCATTTCTGTCATATTTCTTATGAGTAGAATTCAATCCTTGCGAATTTAATGACAGTGAAAAATCTTTGTCTAATAGTTGACCGGTTTCTCAATGGAAACAATGCGAGGAATGAGATAAGGCTAGAATTCGAACGGCGCGGTGATCGAACGCGCTGGAGCAAAAAGCGTGCCGTGAAAACGGAGATAATGATACAGGGATCTAATAAGCGGCGCAGCGAAATTAAATGGGGCCCATTTCAGTGACTAACAATTCTAGCGTGACTATTAGACAGGAGAGAACGGAGCTCGGAGCAGTCGAACGAGGCCACTGACCTGCCGCATAAGTTCGTGCGTTAGCACTCCTTTCTTCCCCTCGAACACCCACCCAATCCTACACGATCCTCTCTCTAATACCTCTTACTACTTGGATCTTCTATTCCTATCTTAATGTGCTTTTTCATTACCTCCAAACACCATCCAAATTGAAGAAAAGGAAGACGATGAAAAGCGTAATCCCTAAAATTCACATAGGAGAGCTTTTCTTAATCTTTATTCGTGTACATAGATAGATTGGAATCCGAAGTAATAGCAGTTGCTAATTCTTCCTTAGAGTTGTAATTGAAACGGAAATTGGATTTGGAGATTGTTCTTGGAGCGCGTAGGACTTTCCGAAAGCGGAAGGCATTGTAGTTTTCCTCTTAATTAAAACAAATGCCTCCAAGTCTCAGCGCACTCCAAGTGTTTCTCGGAGTGTTAATCCGGGTGTCTAGCAGACAGCGACTACTGAAGCAGAGAGAACGATACACACGTAGTATACCTATACTACTGTCTCTCTGCAGTCTAAACTCTATCGGGTCAGTGACCCGTCGCCGATGAAGTTCTCCTCGTAAGCCTCCTAACGTTCATTTCATTAGGCGCTCCGGATACTTAGCGAAATTAGGTATCAACACTTAAGAGAGAGTGCTCCTTCTTCTTATCCCTTGCAATCCCTTGCAATCCCTTCTTATTACAACTCCGCCAACCAATCACCAACTTCTGAGAAAGCTCTCCAATTTATACTAATTTAATGTCTGAATAAACTTGAGGATTGTTATTCAAATATTTTAAATTCTTAACACGTTGAAAATGAGTGATTAGAGTAGTGATAATTCAAATGGACTAAGGAATGATATTAAAACGAGCAGAAAGAGTAATATGTTGATTTGGATTGTAATGGAAGGATGGTAAACGAAAGGAGAATTGTGCGTTAGGAAGAAAGCATCTGGATAGCTCGGTGCGTGTGTAGGAGTAATCAAAGTGGGCAAATGATTAAGTGGCGTGTCATCATTCCTTCCGCTTGATCGCGACCTTCCGCCTAATAGCGGGAGAAGGTTAAAGTAGGCCTAAATGCGACTAGAGTCCACTCGGAACGAGCGAGACACAAGTGCGTGTCCTTTCCTCGGGGCACTCAGAGGCCGATTGAGATTTTTGCCAAGGCACAATTGATCCTTCTAACGCTGATTGCACACTCTCGCGCGCCGACTCTTTCTGGTCTCTGGGGTCAGTGACCCTCGACGCCGCGGCGCGCTGCTGCGCCAGGTTTTCGTTACGTTTTATCGCTGACGTTTCTATCGTCAAGGATTAGCTCGAAAGCCGCTTTTCACCGGCGCCTGCTTCCTCACCAGGACAACGAGCTTTCCACTCCTTCCACACCCCAACGCCGACCCGGCCCGGCCCAACCCTCCCACCAACCACACTGCACCGCACTCGCCACCATTTATCAAAGCGAACTCCCTCCTTAACAGCCTACAGCACACACGCTTCCGCGTCGCTCGGTCTTTAACCTTAGAAAGTACCTCATTTTTCGTCCACGCGTTGTGTAAGTTATCCTAACTCCGAGCGCACACGGATCCGCCATTAGTTCTCCGTTATTAAACACACACTATACTCTCATGCAAAACTAATCAAACAGACCAATCTGATCGTACAGTGAGAAAGTTTGGCATTTTTTGTCAACTAAACTTCCTTCGTCCTTCGGGAAAATATAGGTTTAATAGTTACGTTTAAATTCGAAAGGACTTGTTTTTCAGTATAGTGAATGGTCAAATGAGCTCTGCCTTAAGACAGAAGCGTGGGACGAATACTCGCTCCTCCTAAGGGGGAAGCCTGGATTGGAAATAACACTGATTGCACCTTTGCCAGGGGGAAGCCGGAGATCACATTGTGATACTTTCTTGGTCCTGTATATCTCATTTGGAGGCAAAAAAATCTCTCGTAAATGTTGCATGGACGATAAGTGATGCGAGATATACGCCGAGAAACCAGTTAAGTCGAGAGCTCCCGGATAATCGGGTCTCGATGCTGAATAAATGAATCGGACCGCCAGCGACTAGCAGGAGTTACAATTTATGTAACGATAAGCATACTTAATGCATAATTAATTCTTAACGACTTCCAGCGAGATGCTCTTCCCCAACCTAACTTCTCGTATTACTTGGAAATAATGGATCACCGCTATCCCTCTGCAACTACCTGAATACTTTAAGCCTAATGCATTTCTAGAAGCCGGTAAATTATGAACAATTCGTAGATTGCCCTTTCCACAATTAGAACATACTGAAATATCTTACGAAATATGCCCCATGCCTTTTCCAATTCTCGCCGAAAGATTAAATGTAATATGAATGTGTTAGAAGAATGAAATAGGAGATTCAAATATTTAACAGAAGAGGAATTTATTCTATAAAATAACTTGTTGTTACTTATTTGTATATTATTTAAGAAAACATAGTAGACAGAAAAGGAAGATACGGTAAAAGCGGATGAATTGAATGAAAGGAGCGAAGCAATAAATTCATCGATAGCTTTTCTGCGGACTAAGCAAAAGTGGAAGTAGGTCGCCCTCATGACAGGAAAAGTCTTATACAACCAGGAATTATATGTATAGCAAAGATTGCAGCGACAGCAATAACCGATGCGAATACGCTGAGGCGAAAAGTGTTAAACCGAGCGAATGTCCGAGTCGGAGGATTATGTGATGGAGGTCAGTCATCCAAGCACGGAACATTCGAGCTCTCTGTCGGCTGCATTAGAGAGAAGACAGAAAGCAAGGGTACACTCCAATTGAGAGTTAATAAGCTCTTAGCCCTAAGACGTGAAATCATGTGGTTTCCGAGATTTCGGGCAGCGCATTCAGCAGTAAAAGGGAACCCGGCCGAGTACAAGTGCACTGCCGGCCGAAAAGTGCTGTAATCTTCGCGTGATTTAACCACTGTTGCGTCTACTATCGTAATCGGCGGACCACACTCTTTGTCATGCTCGCAAATCTTGACAAGCGTGTGTTGCGCAATATTGAACAACCTGTACTTATTATAATAAGGATGTCATTATGAAAGAAAAGCTAGAAAACATTATATCCTAATGCAATTGGGTCGAAAGAATGACGTTCTTTCTTAAACGATAAATCAGACCATATGATTTTAATATGGACTGCGATATGTATACATAATAATGCAATATTGCAGCCAACAATTCCGACAGATTAATTGGACTTTGCAAGTTCGTGCCAAGATTCCAAGATTCCAGTCGAACGGACCAATCGAAAACTAATTTATGCTGATTCATTATTATTACCTTTTGACCACTCGGAAATTTTAATGAGCCAATATTTCAATAGCAATTTCATTAGCTTCGGCTGTATTTTGCCAGTGGCATCGTGTAATTTAACATATTCTATTGACGCCGTTGGAATACGCAGTGGAATGATTGAAATTGTATTTGGAAATTATTTCAGGACGATTGACTATTTAGGAAACAACAGTAAACTGTTGGTGTCTCTGTTGGCGGAGTGTGTCATGAGAGAAAAGATAAAGTCGGAGCATAGCTAAGAGGTGCCATCCTCAGGGCTACGTAATCGGAGTCCTGTTAAGGCGACTCCAAAAAGTTCTATTCGCAACCAGCAGCCATAAATCGAGCCAGGCTGCCTGGCTGCCAAGCCGGCCGGCTGACACACTACACCGCAAGCGAGCTCTCCTCTTCGAACTCTCGCTGTCGCGCGCGAGCGCGCGGCTGCCTGCTCGCCACACACTCGCCCCGTGCTTCTGTACCACTAAACTAATTAACTGCGTTAATGAAGCGTGATATAAGAGAGGCAGCGCGCGAGATACATGTCCCCGGGAGGCAGCCAGGGTGGCAGCCAGGGTAGAAGGGTGGCAGGGAGGTGGGGAAGGAAGAGGGAAGGAAGAAGTATGAGAAGGAGGAGGAGGAGGGCAGAGACGACTCTGTTGCATGCGAGATGTGTATCACGTGCTCCCGCGAACCAGCCGGCAATGCTAATCCACAGCCGAGAAGTAGAAACCCTTGGAAAATCGAGGAGTCATCCATCTTTAACCACTCTACCCCTCTAACGGTCGATCGGATCTAACGGGTTTCGTTGTAGCTCTCTAATACCAGCCTCTCCATTAACCCTGAATGGATTCAATGGGAGCGCTCACCCACAGCTCTCTTCTCCTCGGAGACAATATGGCTCCTTCCTCCGACGATACCTATCACTTCACTAACAATCAGACAATCATCAACTTGTCAATTCCTTACTCATTTATTTACACACTCATTTTCTACCAGAGGCGTTATTTACCCAATGTTATTTACCCAACAAAAACTATCTCGAGTTAATGTTGCACCCTAAAACATTAACTAGCATTGAAAATGCCAAAGTCTCTGAACGAAGAAGTTGCGTGGTTGTGTGATTAGGAAGAAGGATCGCCAGCCAGCGGGAGTCTCGAGCGGCAGACTAAAGCTTGATCGAGTCAGGTGCAAGCACCGCAACTCCGCAGGCGCACTAGAGTCGACCGGCCGGCCGGCCGGCCGGCGAAAGTCCTCCTCCCCTTCCAGCCGCGGCAGGTGCATCTGCGACGAGCAAGGGTGGCTGGAGAGCGAAGGGCTGGCAGAGGATAGGATAGGATAGGATAGAGGATAGGGGGTGGGTGGATGGCTCGGGTAACGGGGGATGAGCGAGGAAGGAGAGAAAAATCAGGAGGCGCGCACAGAGGAGCTGGTCGATACGGGAATGGAATATTGGCCGGTCTGCGGTGGGCGCGCGCGGCCACTATTGAGTCAGAGTGCCGCGCCATACATTAACATAGTTAATGCAACTGAGGAGGACTCGACGGGTGCGTACGTGTGCGACGAGTGACGAGCGACGAGCTTCCTCGGTCCTGTTCCTGTCCCTGTCCCTGTCCCTGTCTCTGCGCATCCACATACACGTACTCGGAGAGGTACGTCGAGTGGATATGCACCGCGCTCGTAGGGCAACGCATGCGCTCGCCCGCGCTCGATGCGCACAACTCCTCGACTCGACTCGACTCGACTCGACTCTACTCGACTGTCGACTCGCTCGCTCTCGAGCCGAGTCATTGACCCGCGTATAAAACCCTCACACGTACGTGCCTCGCACCTACACGAGTGCCCCTGCGCCTGCATCCCTCCTCCCTGCCGACTTGCCGCTTGCCGCTTGCCGCTTGCCGCTTGCCGCCCTCTGCACTCCTGCCGCACCACTCACCCTCCCTCTCACTCCCTCTCTCACTCTTCCACCAAACCTCCTCGCCGGATCTCTTTGCTACTCTCTTTTTCTCCTCGCTTCTCACTCTCTACCCGCCCGTCCGCCGCCCGTCCGCCGCCCGCACCGGGCTTCTCTTCTTGCTCTCCTCCCTCGGACACTTTGGCGACGCGCAATCCCGACGGCCAACAAGCACAGCCAGCCGGCCGACTTCGACGTCGGCGTCGCTCTCGCGCGCTAGGTGCACTGCACTCCAACCCGACACACTGCAGCGCACACTGCACCGCTCCGCTCTGCTCTGCTCTGCTCTGCTCTGCTCTGCTCCGCTCGGCATTGCACAACCTGCACCGCCAGACTCCTGTCTTCCCTTCGGGCCTTCTATTCTACTCTCACTCTTTCGCTCTCTCGCTCTCCGTCTTCCTCCTCCCGCTACGTCTGTCTGCAGCAGCAGCTCCGTGTCGCTCTCCCGTCAGCGGTTATTATGATTGCCGGGAGGAAAGCTATATGACTAGACACCCTAAAGTACTTGGGTCGCCGGTGATACCAGACTTCACGATGCCGCCGTAACGACACGGCTTTCTACCGGCACAAGGGGTGGATATCCCTCCTAGCAACTTGCATTACATATTCCATTGGTATATGTCGAGGACTCTTGCTATTTGACCGCCCTCCACGTAAGTCAAACACGACTATTGTCGTACGGTTAACAATTGTATGTATTGTAATAAATGGTATGATACAGAACTGCTGATTGTTATACGAAATTGGTGTTGTAATTTTAGAATCACTTTCCTAGATTGTAGTTTTACATGCCAAGCGAAGGTGGGAACGTACCGTTTCCGTTCGACATCAAGAACAGCGTCTCTTAACGAAAGGAAAAGCGGCTGTGCGAAGCAGCTTGAAAAAGTCTTTCCGTTCTGGTGAGTCGAAGGCGCGATGGCCGAGTACAATCTATAAAACACTGTTACGAAAGTAACATATGTCCCATTTGTGAAAACGTGGCCGCTTAAGAAACTGCGCAGCGGAGTTAACCGCAGCGACTTAGCTTTAATTGACGGTCACACGTAACGCTTCGGTGACACTATAACTTTATTATATAGTTCACTATCTGCTGCACATGGCCCTCTATCCTTAACTACGACGCATTCCCTCTCGAAAGTGTCACAAACCCCATTCACAGAATGCTAACTCTGACAAGCGCAGCTACTCATTCTTTACTATACCAACCAATGGCCGGACGGGCGGGCCGGGGGAGGGGGGGAGTTGAGCGCGCTGTCAGAACACATTTCAAGATACAAAAGCAATTTCGGTATTGCCGGGGACCGCAAAGATTGCGCAAAAAATCCTAATGGAAAGGACAACGAAGCAATCAAGGGAGAGAGGTGTCGAAGTATAGCGGGTAGAGCGAGGATGAGCCGAGGTCCCGAAACGCACCGCGGCTCCGTCAGTAATGGTAGCCGCCGCAATTTTCGTGAGGTTTGCGGTGCAGGTCCGCGGAGCACCAGCAACACCAGCACCAGCAGCACTGAGCAGCAAGAGGAGGGGTTGTTGAGGCCGGCAGGAGGGGTGGGGGGTCGCGAGGGGTGAAGAGGGTGGGGTGGGGGGCCGTGCGGGCCCCGGAGGGTCCGTAAAAAAGCGGTGGACCCACACGAAACGTGGCCGCGAAAGAGCGTAGTTGTTGACTCGCTGACTGACTAAACTAATGACATCGTTACTGACTGGCCTGGCCTTATGCCGTCCTCTCGCTCCTGCGGCCGCGGCCGCTTACCCGACAACCCTCCGCCGCCCCCCCCCCCCCCCCCACTCGCTCACTCTCCTTCCTCCTCCTGGGCCATATCCCCCTCCCTCTCCGCCGCCTCCCTCGCAACGCCGCGGACCCCGACCCGTGCCCCGCACGCCCCGACCGTACGTAGTGTCCGTGCGGCCAACTTCACGCTCTGGCCGCGACGACGTGCGGCCACACCGATGCACTTTCACGCATGTGTGCATGTGTATATGCGGCACATTCGTGCAAACCGGCACATTCAGCCGAGAGACTGCGCTCACTCTTCGAGTTCAATGATCCCCGATGCTCGATCCTCTCGCTCGCCGACACTTCGCCTCTCAGTCGCGCGCGCCTCCTCGGCCCAGCGAGACTCGCTCCACCCCACCCCACACCACACCACCTGATCAACCCTGCCTTCCTGCCCTCCACCGCCCTCCCATTTACCACGACTTCCCTGATCGGAGCACTCACTGCCCTTAGAATCCCTCATTTTCTAACATACATATTGAACCCCGTTTTAGAGAATTTTTTCTACATTTTATTATTTAATGATTCCATGCTATTGATGTGCTTTTATAGTGCTTATGAGATCGGGAGTTTTAAAGGTAATGAATCGTTTTTTTCAGTTCGAGTAGTTTGAATGTTGAAGTTTTGTATCATTAATTTGATTGTGAGTCTTGTCAGTGAGTAGAGTTGGAAAAAAGGCAAGAATACCCTTTAAAACATTCGTTTTATTGGAGCCAATTAAAACTAACAGGTTTGCTAATAACCCTATCGCGATTCTAGTGGCGTGAAATCGATTTAACTTCAGCTAATGATAGTCGCCCCGACACTTAAAGGTAACTTTATGAAGTCCAGCAAAAACTTCAACGAAGTCTGAATTCTCGCATTCTGATTCTCTCTCTCTCTCCCTCTCTCTCTGTCTAAGTCGCGGCGTGTCGAGCACCCAAGAATTTATGTACATTCTTCCTCGGCTGGGTGAAGATAAAAGAAAAAATGTCCACTTTGTGTCGAACACTTGAGATCCCGATTCATTTATATGAACAGCAGCTGAGTGCACACGTGTCGACACGTGTGCAAGTGTGTGCGCGCGCGCGCGCGCGCGCGTGTGCATGTGCATGTGCCAGTGGGGAAGGCAAGAAGAACTCGATCGAGAGTGAGAGTTCCCGCCGGGATAGGTTCTACACGTACGTCGATGGCACATCATTGCACACGCTGCATGTCTCTATATAGAGACATGCACACACATACAGCCACGTTCTTAGGAATGAATCGCACGATCTTCCAGATACGCGATGCTGACAGGAAAAATGCTTAAATGAGAACTGAAGTTGAAGAGAAGGCTTTGATGTCAGAAGGTCTTTGACCCTGAATCTCTCGGAATGCCACTTGGAATTAAGAGAACTTGGGATAATTTTAGTTCGAAGAAGAGAAAGATTTTACGATCACTAATCTCGGACGAGTTATTGATCGAAATTCCTTGAAACCCGACGAGTCTCTCATTTTGGAAAAGTCTGACGCAAATCAGATTAGTAAAGATCCATGGTTAAACTTAGAAGTGAAGAAATGAGAAAGGCAAAGGTGGAAGAAGTAAAGTGATACGAAGTCGGGCATATCAGGATAGAACATAGCTTAATTTCCAAACTAGCCGGGGTAAAGAAAGGCTGAGGGTGTTGAGGCAGGCGCGCCAATTGCGGCGCATCACGAGCAAATAGCTGCGCTCCGCTTGGCTTGGTACTCGAGCGGAGGAGGCAAGCAGGCAGGCAAGCAAGCAAGCAGGCAGGCAGGCAGGCAGGCAGGCAGGCCTTAAAGAAGCAAGAAAAGGCCAGAAGAGGCAAGAAGATAGAGAGCAGAGGACAGTACACGCACGGACACCAGGCCAGAATTGACCCCCGCACTTAAAGGTCAGCGCGACGCGGTGGTAACGACTCGATAACCACCGTGATTGTACTGTATATTGCCCATCTTATCAAACGGCGCGCCGTGGGCATTAAATTCTATCACTTTCCCCTTCGCCCCGGCCAGCCTCCTCCACCACAACTACCACCCTCTTCCTTTCCCTTCCTCTCCCTTCCTTTCCCTTCCTTTCCCTTCCTTTCCCTTCCTTCCTCCTGGCCGAGCCTACAGCTCGTCTCCTCCTCCTCCTCCTCTTCTTCCTTCTCCTTTTCTTTAGGGCTCGCTCGTGCCGCAAGGATCCACTGTAACAACCAGTATTTCCGATACCCCTGCTGCAGCCAGTTAAGAGGACACTGCGCTTTTACTCCCGCAGATAAGCTCTTCTACTCTCCCTCTCGCCCGGATCTTCTTAAGGATTTTTGCTCGGGTACACTTGACTTTCGAGGAAAACAAGGTGGGAACTATTGCTATGGAAATCCTTGGAATTTCTTCCTGGTTTGATTTATAATTCTATCTTAAGGAACTTGAGATTCATCTGAATTTTTAATCGATCCTTAAACATCCTGATAAACGTATTTGAGTCCGTTGAAAAAAGTCGTGTTGAAAAAGGGGGGAAAGTTTGACTGTGGGTTTTCAGGCAATTTTAGTTAAAATAGAGCCGCGTCTATTTGCATGAATAAAATTGAATGAGATTTCACTAAACGAATCCCACTTTACCATAATTACACAGTGAAATTTCACCGAGCCATTAGGAAAATCTGAAAGGCCATTCGTCGAGCGTTCCCGTAGCCCCCGGAGGCATTCAGCATTTCACGAATGGAACAAGCAAAGTCAATTAAAAGGCCGAATGACAAATGACCGCGCGTGTCGAGTGTCGAGATCCTGAAAATCGGTATCTCACCGTGTAGAACTATGCTAGAGAAGTGAGTACGTGCGAAACCGTGAAAGTTTCCCGAGCGCCGGTCCGCCTTTCTCGGAAATATTGTTGCAATTTCAGGGAGTGCCGGCTACGTAGAATTTTCATGGCGATAACGCACACCGCACCATATGTATGACAGGCGAACGAGACAGGACATAAATAGCCGCCGGTAGAATGTTCAATTTCGATCGTCGATTAGATATCAAAAGTTGACAAAATTACCACTTTTTTCCCTCAAATATCTCTTCTTCCCGTGGGACTCACTAATTCTCCATTCATTTATTACAACATGCTAAATTACTGTAATAAGCAGATATTATATCGCTGCTCATATTGCATAGCAATTTATTATAAAATACAGAAAACATCAATTCGAAAAAATTCAAACAAGTTAACTATCTATATTAACTATATTTAAGTTGACCATCGTGATTGATGTACTTTTCAAGTTACAAGGTTTTCATACGTAATTTGCCAGCCACACAAGGCAAATAAGAAAAGACGACAGGGTTAATGGAACGATTTGGATGGATGGCGCGTGTTCTTTTGATTGAAAACATCCCGGGGAGGTGGACGCTAGCCGGTGGGTCTGGTTTCAGCTGGCGAGTGCGTCGAGCTTGATTTATCAAGGTGTTACTATAAATAATTAGCTCTCCGTTGACAGCACTGACCACTTTCTAATTCCTTTACCGCGCCTTTATCCTATAATTCTCTTTTTCTCCCGCTGAGTCCGAGCACCATTTTTGCTCTCGGTCTTTTCTTTCGCGCGGAGCAATCACCAAGCGTGAGATTTCTGCCCCTAATAATTGCAAGTGTCGCAAGTCCTCGCTTCCTATCGACTATCAACTCCGAACACCTCTGACGCCATCAAACCACTCATTTCCGACTCGAATGTGCCTCTGGAGGCCTAATCTTTTTTTTTATTATCTTACTTAGTGTTTTTATTTACAACTATTTTCCTTGCTCAAACACTACTTACTCTCTAGTCGGAGCTTAATGATATTGGAAATATCAGAAAGCCGGTAGAAGCATAGAAACTAATTACAATGTTAACGACAGCAATATAATAGAGAATTTAGTACTACCGAATGGAATTGAGAGGGTGAAATAGCAGAAATGGAAAGAGGTCGATAAAGTAAATCATGAGAATGACTAATATCGAACCATTAAATACCATTAATGGGAATGAGGATTGGGTCTGGCGATGTTCCAATAGCCAAATCTACATTAAAACAACACCAGTTGGCTATCCCGGCATCGTTATCAGAGGGTCCAGAGATTTGCATAATTAGCATCGGATCGCCGGCGATTGCTCACTCATTACAAGCGTCTACGATAGTCCCCGGGGAACGGCGAGGAAAAACAAGTATTTGATTTGTTGTAAAGGGTTAATTGGATCGGCGAGAGGCAGAAAGCAGTGCTCTTCAAAGGGCTAGCGCATTTCTTCAATGCCGTCTCTCTCTCTCTTTTTCTCTCTGCTTCTCTCGTCTGCTCTCCCTCGGAGTCTAATGAGACGAGACTGATCGTATCTCCGCCCTCGTAAACAAAAGTTTTACGATCCTCCGGACGGACGGGAGAGGCCGAGAGCTCAGAGCCGAGAGCACAGAGAGCCGCCTCTCACGCATGCATCACTCTCGCGAAGAGCGCAACTTTTAATAGTTCCTCGCAATAATCGCGTCAGCGCGAATGTTTATTGCCTCCAGCTGGAAAGAATGAGAGAGAGAGAGAGAGAGAGAGAGAGAGAGAATGCGCGCGCGCGCGCGCCCGCTCGCCTTTTCGAAACTGGTCGGGAATCCTGTGGAGAGCAGACAGACGTCCTGTCCATCCCAGCGTGCACTTATTTGGCTTTGAATAAAGATTACCAGACCAAAAACCTACTCCTCCAAGCATATTCCCCTACCATCCAACCAAAACACGAAATAAAGTGGAAATTCGTCGAAGAACACCAAGCTAATCCATATTTGCATGTCATTCCATCAGTTCCAAGTATAAACTGGTAATCGAACAAAGTAGAGCAATGATGACAGAAAGCAATATCTATTTGACTAAGATGGCACAGTGACATCCCAATATACTATCAGCAACGTAGCCTCTAAGTTATGACTGCATACACCTGCTAAGTTGAAACTATGCTATAATGATTAGGGTACGCGGTGGAAGATGGATCTTGAAAGGTTTCCTTTATCTCCGGGATGAACGGACCCATCACTCTTTCGGGGCAACGAGACACTTGGCTGCTGGCTGGCTAACCGTCTCTATACTAGGTGCTCCAAAGTTCGCACTGCGCCACACGAGATTCCGTTCCCAGATTCCATGCAAATCTTTGAATCCAACGCAAACGTCACCCTCGGTAAGATCTTCTTCGAAGAAACTTGTAACTTCCAAGCTCTTGTTAGAGTAACAAGATGAAGCATTAGAAACGTACTTGTCGGAATCAGGACTATCCTTAAATCAGTTTGCCATTGGATAGTTGTTGAACTCTCGAGGAAGAAAATACATGGAGAACTGGTGCTGGAACGGATAATCTTGATTCCAGCTTGAATCATGCTCTTTAAGTAGTTTAATTCGATCTCGAGTAGCTTTAAAGTTGGAAAGGGGCAAGATCAGTGGTGTCTCGTGCTAGTTTCTTGAGGAGAAGAATTTTGCGAGTCTTTGCTCTGGCAAGGAATCACGGAGCACCGAGTATACGAGTACGTAGAGGCAGTTACATGCCGGAGACCGCCTCGCGCCCGTACCAGAAATAGCCTTAGGAGAGCCGAGCCGATGCCGAGACGTGTTATGCGGTGTATTGGCGTGAAACCCCGCGCTCTCCCTCACCCTTTCTCTCTCTCTCTCTCTCTCTCTCTCCCCCCCTCTTCCTCTCCTTCTTTCTCTCCCCGGCACGGCTGAGCACGGTTATTTTCCCGCGATCGTGCATCCTCATGCACGACCTTCTGCATATCCTCGGAGTGACGGCCATACCGCCGCGCCGCGCCGCGCCGCGACGACTGCGGACCTCCACAACACGGACATCTAACCATCTACCACTTACTCCATCGAGGAAGTATCCATCCCGCCCCTCCCAACGCTTCTCTTTCCATTCCAAAACTAATTCTCTATCCAATTAAAGCCACTTCTTAAATTAGCACTTTAGAATCCTAATAAAAATTATAGAAATATACTTTGGTACAAAGGTAGCATAGTATGGTGACAAGTGAAATTGCACGGCTCCCTGTATGGGGTGGGGTTGTATGGGGGATGCAAAAAGAACGCTTTAGCGTGAGGAAAGGCCGCTCTAATCATGTGAGCAGGTGAACGTGTCAGTCGGTCAGAATTCGCACGTTGAGTTAGACGCAATTAATACTTTGTGTGTATTGTGAGAATTTAGAAGAAGAATACAAAACTTTCACTAAAAATAACGAGAATACTACTTGGATTAGGATATTGCGATTCGCATATTTTGTTATCTTATTCATTTTCCCTTTCCTTTCCAAGTGGACTGGTAATTGGTTCTGTTCTAAATTTATGTAGACAGAGATTACTGTCAATGGGATCTCGAGGTTTATACTAACTGCAATCAAGAGTACTAATGGTAGACCAAATCTTTTGCAATCTCCTGAGACGTAAGGGTACAGTGACACGCGGTCACTCGGTAAACATTACGCTCACCGTTAGCGCCGGTTTCTAGGAGCGAGCTGCACGTTTTTTCACTTTCCGACAGTGAAACTGTCCGGACGGAGGGAGAGGAAAGGAGAGAGGAGAAGCAGTTGCAATGGGAGGAAGAAAAAACAGGCTCTGCGAGTCCAGCAAGCCAGTCAAAGCTGATTTTGGTGGGAGATGTTTTCCGGGCGATGCAGTGGTTCGATCGATGGTGAATTTAGTTTGCAGGAAGAGCGCTTGAAAGGTTTAGATTTGCGTTATGAAAGCGAGCGGTGCTAGTAAGAGGAGGTGCAGAACATGGTTGGTCGGTTCAATGGGAAAAAGTCCTCGCTCCAACTAATCGGCTTAACAGTGGCTTCAAATATCAGCGGGCAAATCGTGTCATTGTTTCAAGAGGCGCGGCTCAAAGCGACGGGGCATTGTGTGCGCTCGGGATTCTCGTATTGAAACGCATTGCGTGTATCGGACCGAGGAAACTGGGACGGCAACGAGCTCGCTCGCGATAACAAAGGCAACCAACCACCAAGCCGACGTCGCCAGCCGTGCACCACTGCTCTCTGCTTGCTTGCTTGCTTGCTTGCCAGCCTGCCTTCCTTCCTTCACTCTCTCGTTCTCTTCTCTCCCTCACATTTTATATCACGCTCATTCCCACCCAGACACTGAATCAACCGTCCTCTAACTAAATATTAACATTTTCATCCGTCTGCCTTCCTGACTTTTTCAAATGTAAACCGGCGAGTGCGACCTCCCCGAACAAAAGAGTGCACGCCGCCATAATGAGAGAAATGGCGGCACGATCGCTAAGAGTAATGGCAATGGAGCTAATGAGACACCGCCGGAATATTTCCCTCAATTTTCCTCACCCTCCCCCCCCCCCCCCCCCACCCCTCTGCTGCATTACTACAATCAATCTACACATGGAATAATAATATCTAGCTGTCAATTACGTCACTTTGTATTTCGAGAAATACTTTTAATTTTTGGAACGAGGTGCAAATAATTAACGACGAATAAATCTCTGGAAAATCAAAATAGTGGGATTAATGATATTATAAAGGATTATATGTATCGTGGCGGAAAAATAAGAGGATAATAAAAGTGATAACTCGGAGATATCAATAAATGTGGAGTTTGCAGAGAGTTGCTGCGCTTTGTCTCCTGGCTTGGCGTGTTTTTCAATGCTTACTCATTCTTTTCGAATGTTTACCAAGACGCAGGTGAGTATTGCGCAGGCGTAAGAAAGTCCGCGAAGGTTTTAGGAAGGAACTACGTGGTCACGCGGTATATATCAGACGAACGAGGGAGAAAGTTTCCATTCCCGGGTTTCAAGCCCTCGCTCGAGAGAAACGGTTGCGCCGGTCATTGGCCCGTTAGCGCGCAGGTATACATATACACACGCCAACGGTCTAACGGAGTGTTCGAGCCCATATTACATATGTACTCGCGCATACGTCCAGTCAAGGATGCGATTTGCATACGGTCATCCGATGTCCCCTGCCTCTCCAGCACCGGCCCGCTGCCTTCCTCGTCCTCCTACCTTACTCCTAAAAACTCTCAAGCGTCAAACGTCTCGGTACAAACTACACCAAAACACAACTGACAATATAAAAAAGATATAATATTATTCTAGAAGTGAATTTCAACTGTATCATGTATATTTTATAAGTATATTCTGCTCTGCTCTTTATATGTAAATAATTTAAATTTTATGTCCAATGGACGAGTATTAATTTACCAATTTTATTTGGATAAAGAACCGTAATAATAGAAAGTTTGATCTGCATCGTTAGTTGTCCATAAATTCTTGAATTTTCGTGAATGTTCGGCCCGTTCTCCCGGCGGAGTACGTGCCCGAGGACGTCAATGTCAAGCTGGTCGTCGCGTTCCTGACACGATTTCGAGCGTTCAAGCCTAATCACTGCGTGCCGAGGCCTCGCATGCTCACGAAAACCGTTTTGGCACTGGAAAAACGTGACTTCCGCTTGTGCGCCGGTGTCGAAACGAAACGAAACGAAACGAAACGAAACGAAGCGTCCTTGGCTGCGCCCGGTATCTTGCCAGGCGAAACGGAAGACGTGAACCGACGATGTTATAACAACCAGCGATAGATAACTATAATAATACTGGCGCGCCTCGCGTCTCGCGTCTCACGTCTTGCGCCTCGCGCCTCTCGAGTGAACGCGCATCGCGTGAGGTAGGTCAGCATCACGCGTCGCACACAACAATCTCCTTCTATCTTCCTCAGCCGACTCTCTTCGACTTCCACTTCGACTTCGACTTCGCTTTCGCCTCTCTCCGACTACTCACTATCTCTCCTCCTAATGCACGCCATTCCCAACTCCTTCTCCTACCACCGACATCTCGCTTTAATTAACCGTTACTAATTCTCGGCAACACGTTTTTTCGACGCCTCTAAAGTTCGACCTGGTTTCTCGAACTTCGTACATCGGCAAATTAACCCGTTCATATTCGATAAGGAAACTAGCAGCAATTACCAAGTTCTTCCTCGAACCCTAATTCATACGTATCGAGTTCGGAACATGGGATGTATTAATCAAATTAATTAAACTAGAATTTTCTTTCGTCTGTCTCTACTACAACTAAATAAATTTCAGAATCGGAGGCTGTGTAATTGAATCTTTAGAAAGGCAAAGGAAAGAACAGGAGTGAATGCACACGAATCCAGAAATCGATTTAATTCCCATTAAGCAGTTGTTGCCTAGTCCAGTAGGGATTCACCTCGGCTAAGTTTCAATTCTCGTTTGAACTCTTGTTCGAGCCTCTGAGCTCGCGTGCCAGCTTGGAGATAAAGATTGAGCTCGAGTATTGGCCAATATTAAACGCGTTTGTCCGAGATCGTTCTAACAAGCGACGAAGGTAAGCCTTGCATTCCAACTCGACGACTTATTAACAATAAATTTGTTTGTATGCTTGAGACGCCTGTTCGAGTGATCCATCTGGCTTTAAGTAAAAGTCAAGGTCTATTGTTCCTTCCACCTTGAAGTGATAAGAGACACTTGAGGCAACGACATAATTCGATTCTCCTCGTGTTTGCACGATTACCGTGCCATTTAACAATTTATTTTAATATTTTAATAGAACTTTTTCCGATTCCAAATGATGGGGGAGTTCCCCTTGGAAATGTAAATACTCCTCAATTACCTACACTTTGAGGTAATGAAAGTTACAGACAAGTACAAACTGCACTGTTGAATAATGCCATTGTAATCACAAGGGTGAAAAAAACACTGAACTTTCAATTAAATTGCCTCCTAAGCTAATAAAAAACCAAGTAAATATAACTTGGTCTTCGAATTATCTATTTATTACTAAAAACTCTAGGATCGTCAAACTTTGACATAATAATTCCCAATTCAACAAATGCGCATATACTTTCGAAAATTCGAGGAACTCGAATGAAAATCACACAGGAATAAAACTCCTTTCTACTTGGTAGGATGTTATGTTATTTAAAATTAGAGGAATTCCTCGAAAAAGGACTTGAATATTTGGGCAATGGACAGGCTGAGTATGTGGAGAGCGTTTTAATGCGCGTGGCGGTCTGATTTAGAGAAGAGAGGGTGGTCGAGCGAGGAGCTTTTCGGAGAGCGAACGGCTCAGGCTGAGACGAGAGGAGACGAGGAGCGAAGGACTCGCTTCAAGACTCGAGTCGACTCTCCGGGAGAGCGAGTGGAAAGAGCAGGTCGTGCGTGAGGCAGGTCAGGCGTCAGGCGTCCGTCCGTCCCTTGCCACCGTCCGCGTCGTTCGCTGGCTCGCTCGCTCGTAAGCTGAATCGTTGCTTCGTTTTCAGACGGGCTTCAAGCAGTGCCATTTGTATGCCTCGTTGTTACCGGCGCACGCACCGCTCCCGCCACGCTCATCCTGCCTTTGCCTTCCTTCAACTTCAACGCATCGCCCCGATACTTCCCAACCAACGATCAAGGACCCGCACCACACTCTTTCCTATGTATACATCGAAAATTCTTCTTCAACACTAACCCAATGTATTTGTACTCTGACAGAGTATTCGTTTCATCAAGAACAAAGTACTAATAAGACTTCAGATTTATTTGGATTATTAAATCATTTTAAAATATGTACACATATTCGTTTGATGTTTGCACATAAATAATATTAGCGTATACATATTATGTATACTTTCTTTTCCCCAGTGCCGATAAAGCGTTCGTCCCACACCTCTCCCTCTCCCCAGAGAAAATCATTCGAGTCAGCGAGTGGAGCGCGAATTGCACGAAGCGGGTCAGTGTCACTCTCACGAGAGAGAGAAACCACAGCGAGCTGTGTGAATGTGTGCGCCCCTCACTCGTCATGCAGGCTCGATGAAATCATTAAAAAAAATTGACGTAATAGCTGCCTATGGAGACCTCGCAATTTCACCATCTAAAGAACGAGAGCTTCGAACGATGGAAGAGAACTTAAGAAAAGAAAGAGCTTCCTTTCAGGAAGTGACCATACAAAACTATCCAACAATATTTCCAAATCTTCCAAGGTTTGAAAATTCTATTATTTAAAGCGAAAGGAATTTCACTATGAATTCAACAATAATAAAACAATTACTTAATCCTGTCATAGTATTTTTTTTAACCCAGGCATTACTTGGGTTAATACAATAACACTGTCATTAGAAACTCTTGGTGAACGGCAAGGTTTTGTATGATTGGGTTGGCGGTACGATTATATTAGATGATAGAAAAGGGGACACGCTCTCGAATGGGGTCAGTTACCCTAGAGGCGAGCTCTAAAATCTCGGAGAGATAGCAGCGTAGCGGAGAGAAGTCTCACGTATGTAGTATACATAGTATACATACATACATATAGAGACGAGATGAAAGCCGAGAGAGTGAGGCAGGTCGGTGACGTTTCTGCCTGGCTAGCCCTTGAGTTCTCCTCTCTTCTCCTCTCCTCTCCTCTCCTCTCCTTTCATCCTCTCTCATCTTCTCTCATCTTCTCTCATCTTCTCTCGCTTCCACCTTCGTCTCCTCCTCCTCATCCTCCTCGTCGACCCTCTGCGCTGCTTCTACTCTGCCTCCTCGCGATCCTCTCCCTGATCATCCGAGCCAACGGCCAAGATTAATGCGATTACAGCTTAGGGATTACCCGGAGGCCCCAATCTTCTTGTTAGGCTCGTTTAGGATTTCGTGAAACACACGCCTAGCCCACCCCGCCTTTCCTATGTAAACAGGCTACCCTTCATACTTTCTCGAGCTTGTCTCCTCGTCTGTCATAAACCTCGCAAAGAATTCCCACTGCTATTTGAAGTTCCATAATGAAATCAACATTTTCTTACTTGATCATTTCACAAGAAAACCATTTGAATTTAAATATATTTGTAAAACTACGTTTGAACCTTACTCTAATTGCTAGTGGTTTATTTTAACAATTGAGTGTAGTGATCGGCGTGCAAAGAATAGTGGACTGGTGGCTAGTAAAGAGTGTGTTAAGATCGGGCGCGTTAGTTCAAGTGCAGCATCAGCGGTGATAGCCAAGTTGTGTGATTCCTATTGCAACAATAAGAGGAGAGACAGCTAGGATAAGTAACAGGTTCGCCTTGCAGTAACACAGGTTCAAGTACGCGACGCGCAGCCGATCGGATTTATTCAGCAGCAATGCACGGCCCGGCCGTGAATGGAAGCTCGCATAAACAAAGCGAGTCCACCGCTATTATTGTCGCAGTAAATCGGAGTGTTTAATGCACCGTGCGGAGTAGAGCGCACGCGCGCGCACCGCATAACGGAATCGAGCCGCAACGATTAAGACGAACCGAGTGCTCTTAATCGGCCGGTAAATGATGAATCCGGTTTTACATATTTCAGACCGCTCTCCGCGTACAACTCGGGCTTACGGCGACCGGCGTATTTCTACGATAAGAATACCACGCGACTGAAATAGTGCGCCGAGATTTTACTCCGCAACTGACAGCTATACGCCTTTACTAACCAACCACTGCACTAGCAACTTTGGTCATCGTCTCTATACACTTCCAGTGTCTAAGAAATTCATGTATCGACAACTAGTATCTTTAAACGAAAGAAAATGAAATAGAAAGTTATAAAAACTCTCTTAGAAACTAGCAAAGTACTAATAATTAAACTCTACCATCCACTGCAATGCCAGGAATTTATTATCAATTAACTATTAATAAATAGTAGTATTACTCATAAAATTCTACGGTTATACGATACTGTTATAAGATGTATTAGCTTTAATGGGCTTAAACAGATTTCGAAATGTTAGAGAGGAAAGGCTGGGATAAAAAGGGCTAATCGTGATTGCGTTTTACAGCAAAGGGGAGTAGGTTGGCAAAAGGTATGGTGCATGGTTGAGCCAAGTGTACTTTTCTCCTAGAATCGAAGGCATCTCACGCGCCCGTAACCCGATCGGCGTTGTGTGTTTGCGCGAGCGTAAAGAGAGTAAATACGTGGACGTGGGTTCTCTGATCGGTTGGTTGAAGGGAGTATATCGTGCGGAGTGGTGCGAGGAGGAGAGGCAGAGGCGTGTGTCATTCCGCGGTAAATTAGAGGCGAAGCTGATAGGACATTCAAGGACGCGTCCGTTTGCCGAGTGCGCTAGGAGAATAGCGCATTTTTCTAGGTTATTGATTGCGTCTACCGAATATAGGGTAATACTCAATCTACTTAATGGTGCACGCTTGCCTGCCTGCACCGGCCTCGATTTCATCTCCGCCACCACCACCGCCACCACTCTCTATCTCCCTCTCTTTCTTTCTCTTTCTCTCCCATTAAATGTAACATTTACTCCCACTCTACCGTTACCCTTCAATTAAACATTCTTATTAATAATTTTACGCTCATCCCATCAAATGCATGAAGGAATAGCAAAATGATAAAAAAAGAAATCGATAGTACAAATCGACTGGGAGGAAATTCGAAATAAAATGTTGGATCGCGACCAAACAGTTAAATGTAGAAATCATTGTAAGATATTAGAGGGAAGCGAGCAGGCAGGCAGGCAGGCAGGCAGGCAGGCAGGCAGGCAGGCAGGCAGGCAGGCAGGCAGGCAGGCAGGCAGGCAGGCAGTCAGGCAGGAATGATTGTTGGAGGCAAAGTTCGGTGCTATTTGTCGGCGGGACCTCAATTTCCATGTTGGTTGAAAAGTGGCGCTCCCATCGCCGATGGAAATGATGTCGCGCGCAAGGAAACGCTGAAAGTACAGCGGCGAGGCAAGTACAATCTCCCGTGTAAATTTTCTAATCATCGGCTCGTGACGAGGGGCTGGGTAGAGAGAAGAGGAAGAGATCGTCCTTTCTCTCTCTCCCTCTGATGGCATTTCTTCCTTTCCGAGATGGGAATGATGGGATCTCTTTCGCCACTCGGCCTCTGCCAAGTCTCTGTCTATGTATGCGTCCGTGCGTGTGTGTGCGCGCGCGCCAGTGTGTACGTGTGCGGATAAGGAGAGCACGAGAGATTCACATGATTCCCTTCGTGTCCAGGAGGCAGTGGGTCACGCATGGGAAACTGGAACGGTTTCATCTCCAAGCGGAAGACTCGATTTTTCTCCGCAGGAGAAACCACCGATTTTTCTTTCGATCGAGAGCCACGTTTCTAGGTTACTTGTGCTAACGCGTACACGATATGTACATCTCGACACGATACTTCCTTACAAGCACTGCGTGACTGCCAAGTTCTTTTCTCGTAACGAAGAATGAAAGCTTTTCTCTCTTGCTAGCCGACTTACAGTTATTTACATATTCTCGTAATACTGACTGATTACAGCTAGTGCAATCTTGCAGACCAATATTGTGACTGAATTGTAATTACTTTGCAGATATAACTAATCATTCTTGCAGTATTATGCTATTAATAGTTAAATAAGTGAAATCCTTTCTTCGCGATTAAGTTAATTCTAACTCTCCTAATGATTAAATCATAATAAATTTAACTTTTCGAATTGTTGTAGTAATAATGACTGTTATAATGGCTTTTTAATTATCCATTAGACAAGGAATAGTACACGCAGTGTGATAAATCACGACAAATTTTATCAGTCAGTGAGTACGCAGCTACAGAAACAAAGCGACTTGTAACGCGGTTCGAATCTATTTTTTTCCTCAAAACAACAGAGCGACAGATGGACCAGAATCCACAGACTGTGATAAGATCGTCTCTTCGCCTCTGTTTGCGTTTACTAAGACAATCACTATCAGGAGTCGACGCCCGCGTGATAAGACTTCGATCGTCTTCTCTTTCCTACTTTTCTTTATGTTAAACGCCTTTGCTGTCAGGTAATAAAAAATGATTCATAATCAGGAGGAGGAACACCTGTTCCACAACACTTCAGATCAAATTCAAGGGAAATACAGTTCAATACTTTAATAATTGCACAAAGTGATGCATGTGCAAAGACGAATACGTCGAAAAATGATATCCATAAATGTCTTTAAAACTCGAGAGTAATCTCGAAAATCCGAAGACTGTCCTTGAGACGATAGAAGTCAAAATGAACGAGACAGTCAGACAGGCACAAGAAAGAGAAGATGAGGAGTTGCCGGTTAAAAATTGTAGAAAAGGAAAAGAAAGGGGGAGGAGGAGCGAACGAGAGGAGGAAGAAAAATGAGTTCACTCGTGGGAGAAGAGGTCAAGCGAGGCTGGGGAATCGGGTTCGAGTGTAATTAAAATTAATGTCACGGCGAAGGTCGAGCCACACTCGCTCCACGCTATGTATACATACAGACGGCTTGTATATCCGCGTATTAGTCCCCGATAATGTTCTCTCTTTCCTCCTTTCTCACTCTCTCTCCCTCTCTGCCCACTCATTCGCTTTCTTTCTCTCCTTCTTCCTCACGCTGCACTTTACAGCCCGAGATAACGAGTGGACTTTTTGTACGAGGACTTTCGAAAGAGTCTCCAGTATGTACCTGCTAAGATTCGAGCTGAGCCGAGCTGAGCCGAGCAGAGCTGGCTTGCTCTGTCTAGCCTGGCCTTATTACTCCAAATACCCTCTAAACGCGCCTATTAGCTAATGGGCTAATAGTAATTACACGTGTTAGCGATTATTATCACACAGACGGGTCAGTTTGGAGTTGTTGAAAACCGATATTGCTTCACCTACTTTGGCACGCGGCCTTCTGCGTTCGTTCGATACGACACTACCATTTACATCTACCGAAATAATATAATATTCTGGAATTCTAATAATTTCGTTGTCTGTTTCCAGTCATTTCTAGTGATTTGAAATGGTCGAAGCATTTGGCGAGCAGTGCTAGATTGGAATGGAAAATTCGAGCGTCAGACGAATCGAAGTTACAGTACTTATTGCAATGAATGGGATATTGATTATCAAGTCAATTGACTTATGTTAATGTGACACTTACTGCTTTTCGAAGAATCGTAACGTGCATGTCACTTTCCATGTCTGGAGTGACGCATCGCGATTACTAATAAGTTAAAGTCATTGAAACTCATCGCGAAACCAATAACACGAGCCTATATCATTTTCGAGTCTTATTAAAGGAACGTCGGACTGAACGATCCCGAAGCTATACACATATGCTATTAAAGATTGTAAGTGGTGAATATATCGTGTGACTGACCTGGGAGCATTGATGATCGGCCGGCCCATTGCCCGTTGCTGGCGCTTCTCGTTGCTGGGAAGGCGCAGGTAATCTTGGTCGCCAAAGAGGAACAGATCCTTTGAAATAATCATGTCCACCGTGTGGTTGCCGGTCACAGCTGGCCGCCTCTCTTTCTCTCGCTCTCTTTCTCTCTCGTTCTCTCTCGTTCTCTCGCTCTCAATCAATCTCACGATCGATCTATCTCTCGCGCTCTCTTTCTCTCTTTCTCGTGCGCTCGTTCGCTCGCCCGTTCGCTCGCTCGCTCGGCCGGTCTTGCTCGCGCGCTCCCTCCCCTTCTCACTCTCGAAGCCGATCCACTAACTGGAGAACACGGCACGATTGTATACGCTCACTAGGACACGACGACGACAACGACGACAACGACGACGACGGCGACGACGACGACGACGTTCCTCCTCTTGTCCCGAACACCTCGAACCAGCACGAGAAACACCGACGACCTTCGAGAGAGCACCCTGTAGACTATTCCTCCTACCAGAGAGACATCCTCCTTCCTCCGTCTGCACTCTCCTAACGCACCCCGGATAACAAGTACTGCCGTCTTCGTCCGTGGCCAGCATTAAGTCCGATATCCTCGATAGATTTATATCTCTCTCGCTCTCTTTCTCCAGGGTCTACGCGATCACTACGCGATCACTCACTGCTTCCCAATGGATAACACGATCTCTTGATCGAGAGAGATCTGATTCTGCTTCTGCTTCTGCTTTTGCTTATCGGGAGAATTCTCTTTCTCCTCGGATAGATCTCAACAGTTCCTTTGACAGTGACTGTACGAGCGGGATGCTCCGATTCTTCGCTCAATATAACCCTTCTTCTGACGATTGCACGTTTCCTTTGGGTTTGTCTGCCGTGGCTCTCGAGTAATGTTCTTATTGATGTTTGACTTTCTTTACGATTGATCTTGTATCGATTCTGTAACATAGAAATGAAGTTCGCGTTAGTTGGATAGTAATAGAACAGATGACGAATGAATTTCAACAATGTTCATTGGTAATCAATATAATTGGACTAAATATCACAATTAATAATTAAGTGAGTCTTATTTGCCATCCTGTACGCTACTATTGCGTATTTATACCATTTTCTGTATTCTTAACCTAGCATTAGAATGTTGCGACACAAATAGTGTTGGCTATGGGATTGTGGTTAACCATGGTTAACCGTACAAACTACAATAAGAGTAAAACTCGCTTTGGTAATCATATGTGTCACCATTAAGCTTCTCTGAATAGTGTCACTAGAAAAACTATTGTTCAATTGCTTCACTATTACAGTATGTAATACTGAGAGACTGTTCTTACCAAACAACAGTGTGCCGAATGTTGGAGAATTGAGGTCATGATTCTCATTATTGTCCTATACTTTCGACCACAATTTGGCTACTGCATCTCATATGCATGTTCCTATTTTTGCTTTCGAACAAAGAATACGAATATCTTCACGCCTGTACACAGCACGTAGCAACGGAAACGCTCCGCCATCAATCCTTCACTGTGCAAGCAACTACCGCGTGAAAGCACCGAACATACAATTCCTTGTATCTTTGAAAATATCGGTCGTTTCATTACTTCAGTTACAAGGAAAAGACAGCAGGCATCCTATCTTTTCGCCCGCAGAGAAAACTTGATGGAAAACTCCCGAACATTTCTTATACTCTGAGAAAATAAAGGAGAGCAACAGGACCGATACCACGCGTTTCCTGTGCTCGAACGAACTGGTATGAAGTTAGCCGCGTCTCCCGCAAGCACAAGTACATGGTGGCGCGTATTCTTTCTTTCTTTCAAACGATTTGAAACTTTCATCATTTCCGTAGAATGGAATGGAATGTCCAAACCAACACGTTCAGTAACTGAGAGTTGTTGAAACGCAAGTTATAAAGGAACAATTGAATTATATAGCAGTGTTATATGATGGAGATATTATTGTATAGGCAAAAGTAGCATTTCGTTGGCAGAATTTATCGGGAAACAGTGAGACACAGAGATTATCATGTCCGCAAGAAGAATCTTTCAGTTAAAGTTGGAGTGGAATGTGCGCAGATATGAAAAGACATGGTTCTGTTATTTAGTATGTATATTTACAGCTATTTAGAGCTCGAGTAGTGTGAGAGGCCAGTAAAGAGTGTAGTATCCAGACAGGAGTTCTCGCAATCAGAATCCAGTTGGTTTCTCGCGGCATACCAGACGTGTGTTCGCATTATAATGAATGTTATAACGGGCATAAGTCGGCGCGTTACACGCGACAGAGGCGCAGCATTCACGCTGGACTCCATTCATGATAGCCCATTAGCACTGGCGAAGGTAATCGTGTCTGATAGGGGGGTATGCGCGCGCCCGCCCGCCCGCCCGCCTACCCGCCCGCTCGGCCAAGATAGTAAATAGCAAAGTCCTCGTGAGCTCGTGCGCGCACACTCGTCTCACACAACAAGCAGAAACCAAGAGAAAGAGCGAACGTGACTCGCAACACCGCAGACGCATGATAAGCTTTTATATTTGATCGATGGCCAATGACTTCTATTGCGGGCCAATAGTCTACTCGCAATATCATTGTTTTCTTATGGCGGACGCACCTCTCTATCGAGCGTTCTATGATACCGCACGATAGCCTGGGCAAATGGCTCTATTTACTATTGAAATCAACGATATCGAGCCACTTCAATTCTACTTGAAATGTTTTTGATCACATCTCTTATTAAATTACATATTTCATCGAGACCTACCAAAAACTTCCTAAGCCCTTTATAGCCCAATCAATCCACTTGTCTCCTTCAAACTTATTCTTATATTCAAATATCTGTTCAATGCCCAATCAACTATGTTTGAGCAGCTGGAGGATCAAATTTAAGGGACAGGAAACCCGGAAATAGCCAGTCTTCAATTTCAAATGTCACAATACAAATGATTATCTTGAAGAGATACAGTGAAGACGAAGCTAAGTGAAGAGCGGTTTGTATTTTGGCACGTGCGACAGCCCTCTTCATTGGAAAATTACTGGCTGCCTGCATATATCTTTGCCTCGAGTTCTTCAAGACATAACAAAGATTTATAGCACATGAACAATAATCTGAAAAAAGAAGATTTATCACTTCAGTTGACAAAATAGGAAATGTTACGTATGAGAAATTAGACACGATAGAATGTCGGTTCGAATTTTCGATTGAATGGGCCAACTGCATCTACAATGATTACTACGCCTCAGTGAGGCGAGGTCCTTGTCGTTATCTAGGAAGGTAGTAGTGCTGCCACCTCAATTAAGGCACGAAGGCGACAAAGGCTTTATCATGTACGCGGTAATCCAAATTCGCAAATGTAATTAATCCAACGCCGTACATCCTTATTAATAAGAGAGGTGACCCAGTTCATCGACGGCGCAAGAACATATTGATCCTTTATTGTCAACCTGACCGAACTACTGCAATTAAAACGTTGACTCGAACACTAATCCAAACGCCTACTGGAATTTCGCTTTGCCTCGTTCTCATGATTAATGATCTTGCGCTTCCGACGTTTGACTTTTAAAACAGCCACTGCATTTGCTAACGAACTCCTGATGACATTATGCCATGATGTTAGTTCTTCAAGAATCTTTCAATCATAGGAATGTAATGTTACGATACACTCATCCAGAAAATATTGATCTGTATTTTCCATATTTAACTTGAACAATGTGCTTACACCTTTTGATTAGAGTGGTAGGTTAGAAAATAGGAAAACACAATAGAGACTAGGAATCAGTCTCGTAATACTCTTGTGCAAAGCGTAATTTCATCAAACCTTAGCGTATTCTCCAATAATTTCACCTACAACGATTATATGTTGTATGTGTTCGAAGATAACACCTGAAAATCACGAGAATCAAATTCTGAAAGGTATCCTAATGTTCTGTTTGAAACACAAAGTAGTCATGATTCTTATGATGATCTTATGCTACTAAATATTAAGAGACTAGCAATCTACCTTACGTGGTGTGGAAGTTGGGTGTGTTTGAATCGAGTAGACTATACTTGTGGTGAAGAATTCTTTCAAAAACTTCTCGAATTTAGAAAACTAATTAAGAACAACGACACACAAAGCGCGCCGTCCCCACGCCGAAACGAGACTGACGTGAAGTTGGCTGCGTAGTTCAAACTGTAGCACCCATCACCGTGCTAACAATGTGTTTATACACGCGCAGTTTTGTTCTCCGTTCATTTCAATGTTTTATCGAGCAATCATCACTATTACGACGAAATGTGTATCAAGTGTAAAGAGTGCAGTGCAGTGAACCTTGTGAGTGAAGAATCGTCAATGGAACGGAGGAGTTTAGCAGAGAATAAAGCCCTTTTCCCGGCGAGGTTAGGTTGCCGGTAAAACGGTAAGTAAGGTAAGGAACAACGGATTGCAATTCAACTGTAACTACTGGCGAGCCATAAGAATATCTTTCGTCTCCTTTTAGCCTGACTGCTCTTGCCGGTAAGATTATCGGGGATCGTAACTGCTGACCTTGCCGGCGAAGTACCGTGTCTAATGCGGAAAGGAGCGTTTTAATTAGCCGCGATTCCCGTTGAAATCGCTCGACTGAAGACTCGAGGGGCCGGGAAGAATATGAGAAGCCGGGATCCATTTGGCCTTTCAGCACAGCCGGCTGGCTGGCTTACGTAAGGCGTATGGCTAAACATTTTTGCGGAGTAAGCTCCCAATTTTCACCGGCTGGGAAACAGCAATTATTTCTTAATTGGCTTGCGAGCAACGGGAGCTGATTAAGGAAACGAATGACACCGCTGGCTGGGGCCAGACAGAAAAATGTTATGCAAATATCACTCGCACGAATTCAAAGCGTAAACTTCGAGTGGAGAGCAAATTCGATTCTCATGCTCACTGGCGTGCCACTAATTAGCTCGCAAACAGACGTGTGTACGGGCGCGCGCCGCAAAAACACGTACTTATCCTGATTTACTTGATTAGAATACACAAGTCCGCCGGTTGGATCACTTCCAAACGGCAGCTGTTACTTTCGACGCGACAATCGCACCTTTAATCGTTCCCGCCTCTTCCCCACTCGGCGAATTTCTGTTCTTTCGTCTCGAACCACTGTCTAAAACGTGATTCTGTTCTAAATAACCAGACACCGCATTACTTACACAATTGCCATCTAAACAACAAGGACAATTCATGAAACTAAGCATTCCAATTAGGGTTAACCACTTTCCCAGAGTAAATTCATTATAAATTATTGTCTGAAAGTTTCGAATGGAATAAAATCATGTAGAGAAACACATTGACATATGATTGACGTTCTACTTTGAATCTATAAAGATATATATGTAGTAGTAATATAGTAAACATTACAAGCCACTGACGATTTTCCATGAAACGATCTACTAGAACCTTCTAACTTTGCACGTACTGTCAACCGATAGTTAAGAGTCACGGACTAGTCGTGAAAGTTCAATGGCTTCTAAGTCAAGAAATCTTTGGGAGCTACCGGTGGCAGCTTCTCAGCGGGGTCACGATAGCGGTTGTCGCGTGTTAAACCGAAGCAAGCAGTAGCAGAGCAGCCGAGCAGGAGGTAGTAGCCCGATACAGTAGCATTCAGAATATAAACAGTGGGACTAAAGTGCAACGACCTCGTCGTCGAAACTAAAACGGGTTAAGTTTACCCTGTGCATATCCGCGATAGATATCACTTCGAGCGCAATCAAGAACAAAATCAGAGTCACGCAACTTCTGCCCAGACGAGCATACACCCCGGTACACATTAGCACAACTCGACGACCAGTTGGGCAAGCATCACCGGTATCTACTGGCACTCTCTTTCTCTTCTTTCTCACACGCGCATTCCTGAGTTTCGATCTAGGTAGACTTAACTCTATTGCTCCTAAGTAGAAAGAGACGAATCCGTTAGTTCGATTAGCCTGCTACTGTAATCTGTATACAGAAATGTGCGCTTTGAAAAATCACAATTAGAATTTCGAAAGTTTTTTGCTAAAACCATCGAAGATAAAAATCTAAGGTACTGTGGATAGAAAAGCCTGAAAATCTATCGGACCCTATTCTATCAGTGATCTACTGCCACGTGTCGAAAGTTTGGCATTTGGTAAGTATAAGTTATTGAAAGAAAATCGTAAAAACATAGAGTAGAGTACTGTGGGATGCAGAATGTTTAAAGTGGAATACCTATTCAGTTTCAGTGGCTCGTAATGCCGGTATGAAGATATCCGAGAGAATAGAAGAGGATGAAGTATGTGAGAGGCGAGTAGCTCGGTACGGTGATATCGAAAGTAAAGGTTGAACTAGTGCTCACCTAGTGCTCGCGATACATCCCAGTGCTTCCTAGTGGTCCGCTGGCCTGGTCTCCCGAGGCAAGGATCGCAGCAGGCTGCGAGAGGGTGGAGCGAGCGGCGCCGTGCACTCTCTCCCTCTGTTCTCCGCTCTTTCTCCCCTCTCTCTCTCTCTCTCTCTCTCTCTCTCTCTCTCTCTCTCTTCCCCTCTTTCTCCCTCTGACTCTCAGTGCAAGAGCCCTCCGTGGATTTGGTTGACTGGTCGATAGGTGCACGCAGCGGCCGGTATCACCGTCGACGACTTCGCACTCTTCCTCTTGTTCTTGGCTCTCGAGCTCTCTCGTTCTCCCGTGACACATGCACTTCGCACCGGGCGCGAGCATGCGGCCATTGCGCGACTACCAGTCAATGAACCCGCATCGCTTTTCACTTCGCGTTCGAACTGACTTGTTTCTCGCTTTCTGGAAGGCGGGCAGACTCAGCGGAGAACCCACGACCCTACCGGCGGAACGTCACTAAGGGATTGGGTTCGAGGGAGTGGTGTTATACTCTCTCCTTCCCTCCCTCCCTCCCTCCCTCCCTCCTCCTTCCTCCTTCCTTCCTACTCACTGTTTCTCTTGGTCTCTGACAAGCTCTACCACTGCACCCTGTGGTATCTCGGTGCAGCGCTCGCAAAAAGCGCGAGTATTACGAGGGCGATTTCGCAGGAGGAAGGTAGTGGAGGGCCGCGGTGTCACTGGCTCCTTCCTTCCTCTGGCTCCTCTCCTTTCCTACTCTTTCTCTCGCCGCTCTTTCCGGCCGCTCTTTCACCCTCTTCCTTTTTCTCTTACTCTTTCTCTCCTCTCGATCACCCTTTCTCACTCTTTCTCTCCTTCTCGCGACAGATTGTACCTACACACAAGGGTGCTATGTGTGTTCCATGAGCGCGCACGCGTGTACCACGTCTTTCCCTCTTTCTCTCACTCGTTCGCGGCTCACTTTCGCACGTGTATAGAGGAGTCCAAGTGTATGTGTGTATACGTCGCGACGGGAATCCCTCTCTCGGTCTCTCTTCGGCGGCTTCTCTCTCCCGCCTGCGCACGGTCGTTCACTGACCCGCTCTCTGGGCTTATCCCTCTCTCTGTCTCCAACTTCGGCCTTCTCTCTCTTTCTCCCGATACGTCGCGACTCGAACCGCGACACCGACACCGACACCGATACCGACGAATGCTACGATTCTTCCTTCGACCGGCTCCGGCCGCCCTTACGGGGAGATGCACTAGCCCTTACGGAGATTCTGATACCACGACCACTTACGGCTTCGATCTCCTCGCTCTCTTGCCAAAGGAGCGAATGGATCTCCTTTCCTCTCTTTTTCTTTCGCTCTATGTCGCTCGAAACGCGCTACGCTCGTTCGAGCACTAAACTCGCGACGCAACACTCGCCGCGCTCCGACGCAGACTGAATCGGACGCCGCTGCGCGCCCTAATACTCCTGTATCGCCGGAACACCTCCCCACCAGTGCGCCAACCAACCGCAAGCCCCCCTCTTCGAAAGCTTCTTGGGGCCCTTCTGTTAACACCGTAATCTCCTACTGACCATCCACCCCGGCCCGGCTCACCCCCCACCATCACCAGGTGTTAAATCCATCCCTTCTACTTATTATGCCGGGCCCTTCCACTCGCTTCACTCCTCATCCTCCTCACTGCTCCTCACTGCTTCTCGCTCTGCTCCTGCTTCTCACTGCTCGTCGTCTCGCGGTGAAATCGCGGAGTCGCCGTTATCAGCGTGCGCCTCCTCAGAGGAACTGGAGGAAGTCGAGCGGGCATTTTTTACAAGGATCTGTAGCGAGATCGACGCGCTTATTACCTGCAAGAAAGCTCTGGATCGCGAACAGCAGACGGTCAGCTAAGTTTTCATTTTAACATTAATATAAGCGAAATCATTTTATAAGCATTTTTTAATAAAACATATTCTTGGTTAAAATGTTTATTTTGAAACATGAATTTTAATTTGTTTGACGTTGATTTTTGCATGTTTTGGAAATGTGATAACGCGTTTTTCATACACGCTTTTCACCGTTTTTAAATTGGTCTGAATTCAGCTTAAATGTACTTTTGGAGTATGGTAAAAGATAAATTATCTGGCTAGGTTTCAACGTTCAATACTTTTATTAAAGCACAAGTCTTATATTTAAGACCGTGTTACAGATCAAATACTGATGCATTTGGTTGTCTACTATGTCTATCATCATAGTAAATGACATAAAGAAGAAGAGGGTATCTCAAAGAGTGGATCATAAAAAAATGAAAGTGTTTCAGAACTTCATGCAACTGTCAAATGAAAGAATCAAATTGTGTGTCAGGAAAGGAAACAAAACTATTTTCATATTCCGTTTAAAGCTAAAAAGATTTATAAGTTTATTAATCATTGTAATATCGATCTTCCATTTTTATATCATCTAGTGAGCCAAAATTCATGTCCTCACTATTCTGGCAGACGAGGTCAATAATTGCGCTAGAAAAAATGGAATATTTCAATTATTAGTTATAACAAATAAGAAGCACTTCCCCCTTCTCAATACTTACTTCAACAGTTTCCCCTCCACACCCGACCAACATACCACCCCTGGGTGCGTGATCTTATACTCCAACATATTGTTAAGTTCTTCTTGCAATTTCTGTAAGTCGAAATCTTGTAATACGGCAATATAAAACTTAATTGCAGGCGCAGTGCACTATTTCTTCAAAACTTTACCTGAATTAATTGTGCTGTCCGCAGCTCACATTTAAAAGTTTGTGAAGTTGGAAGACTTATGACAAATTCTGCTTTTTCTCTCTCTAAAATCCAGTTGATTCTCAATAATTATGTAAAAATAATACGTATTTTAACAGTATATTGTTCAGAGACATACTTATGGTAACGTTTGGTGCTGCAAATAGCAAAATCGGTGCTGTGATACAAGTTGTGTCATGCAAGAAAATCTTTGACGATCGTTGCTTCGTGAAGTACATCATATAAGGACTCGGGACGTTCTGAATCTTATCGTTGACACTCGACGGATGAACTAGTACACCACCGTCCTCCGGCGTCCAAGCACGTGTACCATGCTTTGCAACTGCCCTAAAAACTAACTTTTTCTTATGTGCTTCCCAAACTTAATAGTACATAATACTCTATCAAACGAATAAGTAAGTATTCTCCTTTTAAACACATGAAAATAGTTCATTACCACAATATAGATTACGTAATTTATACGTTTGATTGCTAAGATGGAAATTCTTTTCACTTTGCTTTACCTTACAACAGCGATATTCGGATACAATCCAGCACAAATAACAGCCTTTATTAAAGCTATATTCCTTGAGTTTCTATTAGCATTAGGATCACTTGGACGCGAACTATATAGAAACTTCATCTCTTCTAAATACTGAGCAAACTGTGTTTTCATGTCGGATAATTGACAAAGTGTATTCATCGATAAGAAATACTGTCGGCAGAAGTAACCGGCACTTCCCTTTTTATATTCTATTTCAAATCTCCTAAGAGCTTCGGCTAGGGCAATGTGATCGCTGTATTCTCCCATACTCAATTCCAGCTTTCTCTTTCTCGCTTCCTCTTCCCTCTCAATTGGACAATAGAACGCATCTTTAAATGTCAGACTAGCTGCTATTGCAAAAACTGGCTCAACACATGAGAACATTGCGGCCCATATTATCATTTTCCCTGATAATATAATTGCAGTTTAGATAAACAAATTAAATTCTCCTTACTAACTAATCCAAAATCTTTCCATTAAGTTGCCGCACTATTGATAAAAATTACTGGTATACCTGTTCTAGGATCAACTGGTAGGTGTGCTAGATGATATCCCAACGGGGTTAAATTTTCGGCATTATCTAACGCATTAAGAGTATTAAGTAACTCAAGAGATAAATCGATCGCTCTTGAGCTTGGAGGATCAATAACACTCGCGAGGAATGCTCGTGCCTTTCCTAATTGCAAAATTTTAATTTGCAATATCACCTCTTCCAAGCGTGTTCGCAACATTTCAGGCAGTGGGAACTTATCCAATGTTAGCTCTCTCCCTTTCGAGAATAAGTGATAGCAAATGCCAGGTTTTACTCTAAAACATTCATGTTTTAAATTCGCATCAGTCATTAGAAATAAAAGAAGGAGAGGAGTTTCTCTAATAGAAATACAGTACTATACCTTCCTGCTCTACCACGCCTCTGCTGAGCATTAGCTAATGAGACCCATTCAGGTTCTAATGTTTGTACATTCCTGGTCACGTCGAAGCGATTTAATTTCATTTTGCCAGAATCGATTACGTAGACGACATCCTCTATCGTGACGGATGTTTCGGCGATGGATGTAGCAAGTATGATTTTTCTTACGCCACTTGGTGGTTCTCGAAATATCTGTCTTTGTTCGACAGTTGGCATTCTCGAGTGAACGGGATAAACAACAAACCGACCTAAAGAAATAGCTTTATGTTAGCAGCACAAGATTATTTGTTATATTCTCTATGAAATAAAAAAAATACGCACTATCTGGATATCGACCACTAGCCTGTATAAGCTTATGCAATTTTGTTATGTCCATTAATCCCGGTAGAAAAACTAGGATAGCACCGGGAGCTTGGGTTTGGCTAATGTGTCTAATTAAATCCTCTATCAGTTCGAGGGACAGCACCTCGCTGTTGGGATTTCGTAATTGACTAAGTACTTCTCTGGGATACTGTCTCTATATAATTAAACATTTCTTAATAAGTGCACCAGGCATTAAGAAAAGAGCTAGGTAAAATTAGGAAAATAATACTTGCTTCGGCAGTTAATTGCCTTATATGTGGCTCTATCACGTCCAAAAATTCGTCTCTCTTTGCTCGAATTTGTTTAAATTTCGGCAAGTGTTTCTTGTAGTTCTGTGGTAATTCTGGCGCTTGCTCAAACTGAAACCTGTTCAAATTTCAATTGCTATCACTCCGTGAAAATATGTCTTTCCGTTTCTTTCGGAAACTTTTACACGCATTTTTTCGCTTATGACTCACTGTGTCATGTGTAAAACGTCTTCTAAATAATACTCTTGTACAGGGTAAGTGAAACCTGGTATGTCTATCATCGGACAGTTATCGAAATACTTAGAAAACTGTTCGGCGTTCAGTGTTGCACTCATTAGAACGATTTTCAAGTCAGGTCGCTAGAAAGGCAGATGTAAATTTTCAATATTCCAACAAAACACATGAATGATTGAGACCACAGACCCCCGAATACGTACTACAGGAATGATTAATTTTAATAGAGCTATAATAAAATCGCTCTCTATTGAGCGCTCGTGAACCTCATCCAGAACAATGTGAGAGAAATCCTTTAATGATGGATCGCTTCGCATAAATTGGAGTAAGACTCCGGTAGTGCAGAACAATATACTTCCAGAATTTCTTGGTAATACTCTAGAATATATGGTAGACATTGTCATTTGTTATTATCATTCCCTTAACCAGAAAGGACAAGAAGACATACTTTTCAAGCCTTATTTGGTAACCAACAGAGACTCCTAATCGCTCTGCTCTTTCTGCTGCGACTCGCTCGGCAATGGATATCGCAGAAATTCTCCTAGGCTGAGTACAGACAATTCTAGTAACGCTACCATTGAACTTTTGTATCTGACTATCAAGTATAAACTGTGGAATTTGAGTAGTCTTGCCACAACCTGAAATTCAATTTGATTTTTAAATAATCTGATTGCACTAGATGATGTTGTGTAGAAGACCCAACATTACCAGTTTCTCCCTTTACTAAAACAATCTGATTTGCCTCAATGATCTCTTGTATTTCTTCCTGCCTTTGATACGCAGGCAGCTTCAGCCTATCTTTTCTCATCCTTTCAAACTCAGCTGAATCCCACATCCTTGTGTATTGTCTTTTTAACTCAGTGTCATAATCATCATTTCTTTCCAGTTTACACTTTGTATTAATTGCTCTAGTGAGATTGTCCTGAATGTTTTCAGAAATGATTCTCAGAAACTTCCTTTTAAACACGGAGTCATGAATGTGTGTATATTTGTCCTCCATTATAGAACTTGAACCATCTTCTTCTACTTCTCTGTTGTATTGCTTCTCATAAAAACCCTTTACTTCTTCCAATACTTGCTCGATTCTGTTTTGCAGTGGTGGTGATAATTGAATCATCTCCATCTTATTTTGCTTTCCCTTCTTTTCATTTTTGTTCTTGTAGTAAAGTCCTATTTCCGCACCCTTTAGGTGAGCAGGATGTTTTCCACCCCTTTGTCTACCATGTCCACCACGACCACCCTGACCACCACGGCCACCACGGCCATTGTTATTAAACCTTGATGGCCCCGACTCTGACCTTCCTTGCCTGTCTATCAAATCATGCGTATAAATCAACAGCTATCCACATGCAGTATAACTAATTACTTTTATACAACGCATGTCCAAGAATTTCAAAGGATAATCTTAATGACATCTCACTCCAATATCTGGATACGATAGGAATACAGTAGAGGAACTACCATTTATTTAAATAATATAACAAAATCATTCAATACAAAATAAACAGAGTATGAAATTAATGTTGTGTTGTTTGCATGACAAGTGTAATGTGTAAATATACCATTGCTATCGGAGAGGTTACGAGAACCACGGCCGGAGTACGATCCATAGGGATGAGACATTTTCAATCTGGTCAACTGAACAATTTTATTACAAATTGCTCCACCTTCAAAAATTATTTGGCATTTCCCTTAAATAACTCCAAACATTAAGTCCATGCGATATCGAGCATTAACTTACGATGCATTATCACGGCATAAGCACGTGGTAAATACCAGTAGAGAGGAAACTAGAAAGAGCATTCTGATCTGCTTCGGAGCCATTCAGTGGCAAATTGAGGAATTTAACTTTATTTGAATCGAGTAGAATAGAACAAGGCCACAGTGTTGATTGTAACATGTAATCTAATATATTATAAATTTTACCATATCGATGGTTAAAGTCAAAACTTTATTGGTCAACAAAATTTTCAGGTTTATGTGTGAAAATTGAGGAATAACATATGCGTTTACAGGCCAAGAATAGTCGCGCTATTAAGTACGCAAATAACATATAATAATATAATACTGCTGTTTTCAGTAATTCCAAGGGGTTTTGGTATTAATATTAGGAATATTTCCTGTAACAGATAATGTATACAAATCTACAAACTTTACATTAATGTAAAAATGTGGAAATTTATGCAAAATACACAAATTTGTGCATCACTAAAATATTAGATTTTATGCAGATTTGTATTTTGCAAATTCGATTCGTTAGTAATTATTTAGCGTTAAAAAGAAGCTTATCTGAAACATAGTTTATTTGCTAAATAATTGCCATGTATTCTGACACTTATCTTAAAGATCTTAACTAGAGTATTCCGAGAAAGATATGACATAGTATCCGTTCTGGTTAGATGTCGCAGTTTGTGATTATAGCTGCACCAGCTGTGTCAGCAGATTCGGCCCGCTCGGCGCATTAATGGAGTGTCGGATCGGCAGAGTAGTGGAGTGAATGTGCAATTGCTGGATCTGTGATTGTGCCGAATTAGCACGAAAGAAATCGTGATCTGCGGAGTTCGACCTTCTACCATGGGTAGCACGGACGTATCGCCGGTCGGCAAGAAATTAGACGACAATGATGTCAGTGAGCAGTTCGGCCCGAATCTCAAGTTGCTGCCGTCCAACAATCAGGTGAAGGAACTGCAAACGATATTGCGCGATAAGTAAGTAATTGCTGGCAGTATTTAAATACCTGCTGATCTCCACCTTGCCACTACCGCCCATGTTAAATCCATCGCTAGGCAATACTTGCTGCTAGTCGGACTCTGAGATATTTCTCTTTGTGCATCCTTTCCAGGAACACCACGAGGAGTGACTTCAAATTCTACGCCGACCGACTGGTAAGTTTCGGAGTTCCTCGTATCCACCTAATACTAGCTTTCCATTTTCGACTTCAAATGATCACTGGCTTAATCGCGAAGGATTTCCCGTTCGGCTATACTGCTGTCAGCAGATAGTTTTCCGTATCGAGAAATTTCTGATAACGATAACCCCTACTGCTCCACGCAGTTCCAGACATCTCACGTGGCCCGAATGTTGGAGTATACTCCATGTCGAACAGTATTTATAAAATTATATTCTAAATGTTCGATGGAGATATCTGAATAGAGATAGCCAAATCATGTTAATATTTTCGATAAAGGTCCAATCCATTATACAATTTGCCAATTAATTTATACATCTCATCAAGATATAACACTGTAATACAACAGTGTAAGTTTAATTTATTAAGTATTATTATTATTATTTGTTGGCTAATATTTCCAATTTATATCTTAAATATTATTGGAAACTAATGATGTAGTAGTGTATGGAAATATATCTATGTACAGATAGTAATCCCAATTAATGAGTAATAGATCCTACGTGAAGTAGAAAACAATTTTATTTCATGTATTAAACAATATACTATTAACATTACATATATTTCAGATTTTCGTGCCTTTTTCAGGCCTGAAATTTATTTATTTATATAAAATTTTGTGTAAAATATGGAGACACAATAGAATAAGAATATAATAATCCAAAAGTGCAGTCAATCTATGACCGGAGCAAATATTACATTCGTAGATCAGGCTAGTGGTAGAGGAAAGCCTCAACCAATTACCGTTCTCAAAATGTGTGATAACTACTCCAACTGGAGCACAATACAATGGGCTAAAGTACCAGAAAGGGAACTGCGGTGTCTCCATAGTAAGAAGCGGAGAAGCTATGGAGCAGGTAATTATTTAAGGATTATTAATTAACGACGATATAATATCGGTTATATATATTGAGAATAAACAAATGTGAATAATTGTATTTTATAGGGCTTGCGCGACTGTTGTCGTAGTATAAGGATCGGAAAGATACTTGTCGAGAGTGACGTCGACACTCACGAGGCGAGAGTGGTCTATGCTAAGTTTCCAGATGATATATCTGAACGAAAAGTTCTGTTAATGTATCCAATCATGAGTAAGTAGATTTACGAAACATCGATTTTAGCAGTAATTACATTACAATTCGTGAAACTCGTACGATTCGGTTATGTAAAGGTACTGGCAATACTGTGATAAAGGCAATGGCAGTCTTAAAGGAGCACAATGTGCTCGAGGAGAATATTATTCTATCAAATCTGTTTTGCACACCCATTGCGGCTCAGTCTCTAGTTACTGCCTTTCCCCAGGTAAAGATTTTTTCGTTTAAAATTCGGATCTTTGTGCTTTGACTGTGAAAACTTAAAGGAGAATAGTCTCATGGGCTGCTTCCTGTTACAGATGAAGATTCTGACATCAGAGATCCATTCAGTCGCGCCCAATCATTTTGGACAGAAATACTTTGGTACGGATTAATTAAAATTTCTCTAATACATAGTACAATGAAATGGAGTCTAGATATACATAGATATATATATATATATATATATATATATATATATATATATACATACATATAGATATAGATATAATGGTGAAGCAAAAAGGAAATGAGTTTCTGAAGGTTGCATGTTGTACAAACTATAATTGAACGTTGTTACCAAACTTAACAGTACAATGTCTGATTAAGTGGATGTCGATTGATCATCAAATTGGGCGATTAATATGTAGAAACACCACGTATAGGCTTTTATGACCTTTATTTAGTCCTTTATTTGTCACAAGGAAAGCCAAATTATTTTATTTATAATATGTCCGCGAAAGGACTATTATTTATTATATCTAAATATGTTGCTGACCTGTATTAAGGAGCAAAATGATTTAAATTTCTGTGTAAATATGATATTTTTGTGTTACTACAAATATTTTTATCGGTTTGTGGATTGATTATGTTCTTATAATGCTGTCCAATTAATAAGTCAACTACTCATACATCATCCAGTATGTAATTTTGTACCTTATAATTAGTCAGGATATGCATTTCAGTACTTCCTCATACAATTTGTTGTATTCAGTTATTGTAGAGGTCTTTTCGTACATTTTATAATTACGGGCAAATTGTTTATTACTGCCATTATTAGAAGGCATGTTGCCATAAATTAATTCAACTGTTTGTGAAAACTTCTGCTTGAACGAACTTTTACGTAACCCAATCTAATTCAAAACGATTAAATTGAAGAATTTCGATGATACTTAAACACATTCTCATGGGTGTCTTATTTTAATCTTATATTAAAAGGATGAGTCCTTTAACGCGAAAAAGAGAAAGGCTTTAATCATATATCGTAACGTGTAAGCGATTGGGCATCTGCCTGGTACAAACGGAAATAAAATTTTATTTCCTGTGTGATATTGTAAAAGCAAGCCTGCATAATCTATTGAAATAAAGTGCCTCCTACCTATCCAAACTATTATTATAAGTTCACGAAAGTTATAAATAAAGCAAATAATACGCATAATTTCACTTATAATAGGTTTTTCCTTTGGCTGCAAAGTATTAGATGCATTTACTTCTTGGTGGAATTTCTCTTGTCCCAATTTCAAGTTATAGTCTTAATGAATTCACGTTGCGTTACCAGAAAAAGAGTATAATAAGGGAGGAGATTTTTGTTTCTCATTTTTAAGAATGTTAGGTATGATAAGATCAATGTCGAATGGAAACATGCAAACCTTCAGTAATTCAATTTTCTTTCCTTAATCTAAGACTGTTAGTGATATACCTCTCTACACTAATGCTTGTTTTGGAAGAATGGGCCATACACCAACACACGAGACACCCCACTCTACCTCCACATTTTTCTGCATAATCCTAACAGATTGGCAATGTTTTTCCTTTCTTCCGTGTTCATCTACACTTGCAGGTAGACGTTGTACATAAGCTATAAGCTTTCAATGATATATCATATAAGCTGTATATGTCGCGGGGATTTCATTTGATCCAAAACAAACTACTTGAAAGTATGTATTGCGTACGCATCCCGCAGACTTTTACACCTTTACTGAAGAGTAAGAAGATAGACTGTGACATGACAAATGAATTGAATGTGTATCACAGTCGAAGTAACGGGTTTTGCGTTACTTTTTCAAGCAAAGAGCGGAGTTTTAAATATACTTATACTGTCAAGTATGTAGGGTCTTGTAACCAAGTGAGATCTTATTTCAAACTTTTTCCAGTGCTGTTCTGGATAGCGTTGAACTAGTACTTAATTTGTAAGCATAATACCAGCTACGGACTCGCGCGAAAAGTTTAAGAGGACAATACATGCACCTCTAAGAGATATTTGGAATACTTTTGCGAGCAAATGATGGGTTGCGATCGATGAGACTGGTATTTTGCAGGAGGGCCGAGCAAATTTTGTTTAGCGATACAGTATTTGTAACCCCGATGCTCCCACACATAAACCTTTCTCTCAAACTCTTTTTATCATTGGAATTTTCGCAAGGTTTCTAATCTTTTGTTTTGGGTTCAAGTTTCACATAATGTGTTGATTTTTTACTATCCTTTTGCTCTTTATTGATACCCATTCTGTCATATTCCCGCCTGTCTTCGAGAGACTGAGAGAGAGTAAGGGAGAGAGAGCTTTGCACAATTTTTAATCTTTGTTCGGCGATGTCTTTATGAGATATTTGAGCACTTCATTTACAGGTGCAAAGAGTATTTTAAGAGTAAATCTTTTGTTAACTTGTGATTACCGAGGCGCAACGACGGTATACGGGTATGTCTTGGATTAGGAAACGACACCTTTCTCATTATTTCATTAGAACGTGTATGTCCTTTAGAAGTTCCTTTCTCAGTTGCAAGACATCGCAAAAATACTTAACTTAGAGCATTTCGCCTTTAACTTAATGTAACGAGTACATTCAAAGAATGATGTAAATTTAATTTTTCCTGAATTGGTAAGAAAGCATAGCTAGAATGAAATTGTACCAAAGATATTCCTGCTATTGATTGACAACGCGTAAGTTTCATTAGGCTTTCCCATTGCATTTGACTTGAAGATTTTTTTATTTATGCCATGCTCGGTGTATACGATAGTTGTTTTGGGTACTTTTATTTAGTGTATATATGTAGCGTGTGGTTGACTACAACCTTAATTGAGATAGGCTTACGTACAGCATTAAGAAGTAGATTCCTCGTGTTTTTGTTATCGAAACCAACATGGAAACCATCCCGATACACACGATGTGCGTAAACTTGAAGATGCGATTTGCTATACCGATCGCTCTCCTTTATACTATTTAATACGGACATAGATTTGTATGACGCGTTTATGGTGATGGTGATATGTATCTAAGGCTACAGGAAATATGTAAAAAGAAAGCGCGCCGTGAAAATGAACTCTGTCATAATTCGAAACACATTACCATTTACATCAGCCAGATCAAGAGTTGATTGTTGAATGGTGTCTAGAATTGATTATGCAGCTTTTTACATCCAGCAAACTTTTTATAAAACGATTATCTGACACAATAACTCTTTGTAAAATAGATTTTCAATTCTAAACAGATACCATCTGATACTTCACTTTCCTACTAGGGAAAAGTCTCAGCAAATTAAGAAAATGAAATAATTAATGCGGCAAGCATGAGTTATTAATCAGTGACCATTCAAACAATTTGCCTTATACGACGTGCCTGTAGAAAAGCTGCATTACAGTCTCTAGAATAGTGATCCAGGGAGTCACGTTAGTCACGGGGAAAAAGATACGCGGATCCCACGAACTTGGCAAAAATTCGATATTTATAGCTTGCCAATTTTGTCCTATCGTTAAACCATCGAACCGGAAGCGACATCGCATTTTAATTTTACCGGTTTTCTTGGCGATAGATAGTTTTGCATCTCGTTGATTAGTATACCTGTACCGCATTTGTAGGAGTGCGAGTATGAGTAAACCTGCATCGAGTGACCGCTCGTTACCTGATATGAATGATCGAAATAATAAAGGGAGATTTGTAAAGACACATATGTTTATTTCTCTTTTTTTAAGTCGTTCTAGTAAGCTATTACACCACCTAATTAAAGTCGAAGTAAAAATTAAAAGGTAGTCTTAGTAAATAATGGATCGTATACTTCACGATATTTGTTTCTTAAATAAACGCTTTTCATTTTCAAGGAAGCTTTTATCGTCAGGTTTTTGTCGATTGTTAAGCTTTACACTGATCTGCTCCTTTTGCCACAATATCCAAAACATATTGACGATTGTTGTTTTCAGGCACTGTTCATTTCGTCGTAGGGGAGGCGTCTAGTGACCAGGAGTTTGATATTTGAAGAGTTTTCTGTTTAGCAGTAATTTGTAGACACTCTATCTTTGTCTCTCTGATTACGCTTGTTGTATAAGGAGGTCACGCCAACAATAAGTGTAAGGTACGCCGAAACAATCTCTAGTTTTATATGTAGTTCCTTCGAAAGTAATGAGAACACAAAAAGTGCCATGATGTGCTGCGGAATAGAGGATTCAATTAGATAACAAGATAGCTGATGCGTGCCTTAACAATACTAGTCTAGAATCTCGATCTTGGAACTAATTAAATTCTGATATAGTAAACCAAAAAGTATTCTAATCTTATGTAATTCATTATGTTCTTGCTTGTTATACACTGGCACTTTTATTTTTGTTATACACTGATTGTTAAAATCAAAGTTATTGAATCTGTCAGATTTGTTGCAATAAATATTTATTGGTATGTTCGAAATGACGAAATTTCTATTGTAAAAACGAATATAGATCAATTTATTATAAATTTGAATATCTAGTTTCATATTAAATCGGAATAAATTAGATACCTACTGTTCACTTACCTCAGAATGTATTGAACATTCCTAAAATTAAAGTTCTCGTGGGGTAGATTAAGTATTTAATTCTAAATTCGAGCCTCGATCCGAAATTCATCGAGCATCTCGGCAGAATGTATATACAAATATTCAAGAAGCAGCTTTAATTTCTGTTGTGATATTTATTAGTAAATTCTTATATGCATGTAACAATGATCAGCATGATTCATATACATCATGTATAATGAATATTCCCCTTGTAAATATATATTTATATGTATATATATGCATATATGTTTACATAATCCGAATTGCGTAAATCTTGAAATTTTTCATTCATTTACTTTCTCCAAAGAATATCCTGTATGTATGAATGTGTATGTGTTTATGTCCAACACCCATTGCTCAACATTGTATATTCTCTAACAACAATTAGGTGGAGATTTGATTTGTTCGGGTAAAGCTCTCTTAATAACTTCCTTCCCTTGTGATTTATCACTGCCTTCAATGAAATGTCTAAATAAACTAATGAATTAAAAGCGGAAGTTAGTCAAACCTCCGAGCCTTTCGTGCCGCGCTTGCATACGGCTTCAATCAACGTCCGATAATTCTTTTTCTTAATTTTTTAATAGAAACAACCGCATAAAACTTTTTTTTCGTCCATGATTAATAGGCACACGATATGTGGATCAGCAAACGAGTCAGCGGAACTATAGAAAAGAAAATGATAAAACAGTAAGAGCTAGTCGGAAGAGTAAACACAGTGCGATAAAGGATATCGCGCTATTTCTGACCGTCCTCATAGAAACAATCGTGTAGGCCTTGTGTGATTAGTTACTACGAATTGCTTCGTACCTTTCGCGTCACTTCTCCCACACGACTTACTCCAGACAAATCTCGAGTTTGTTAATTGTACACCATAACTGAATTTAAGTTAAACTCTCAATGAAGCAACGAAATAGTTTATATTATTCCGATTTCGAAGAAAGAAGCAGTACACGTGTAAAAGTGTACATATTGACAAAATAATGAATGGAGAGTCCTTTGATTCCATATTGCATGCAGTCTGTCTTTGTTTCACGTCGTATTCCCTTTGAAGCAATCGGCTTAAGGGATCGTTAGTGCGTATCGGAAAATAGTTTTTAAAACTAATTGTGACGTCTTTTCGGGAACTTAATTGCGTGGTAGGTTTAATATAAGTCTTGTACCACTGAAGATGTATAGAATAGGAAGGGTGACAGTAAAGTAACTTTTAGCGATTGGCACGTAAAGCGAACAGTAATTGGAAGAATAATGCGTATAATTTGGCTGCAAAAGCGATACTTATACGAAAACTTGAAATAAACTTTAAAAGTTGTAGTGACAAGGAATTCCTATTCCTTAGATTGTGCATACCTGTGTATGAATATTCTTGGGAATACTTTATGCCTGATCAGAATCAAGCCTACACACTGAGCCAATATCGGGTAACTAAGGAAAAGGCGTTGTCGGTAGCGGAAGTATGCTCGAAGCGAGCGACGTATTACAAACGAGGGAGAAAACGGTGGACAGGGTGGCAGTAAAAACGATGCAAAATGTCAGCGTAGCAAATGAAAACTCTTCTATGCTATAATAATAATAACTACCGATATGAAAGAAAGATCGCGGGATAAAAATAAAGTGATTAATCTCGTCCAACCCGACCTGGCGGAAGTTCCTGGAGAAAAAATCTCTGATTTAAATATAAAATATTCCCTATAAAAGTATATCGCCTATATACCTTTTATATATCGTTCGTTCGATGACGTAGTTCCTGCGACATGGAAACATTATGTTGGCAGTACCATCACTCAGCCTTAGCAATATGATAAATATATATTTAGCGTTTTTTCGTTCCTTGCATTTTCATAAATCTCTCAAAGTTACCGTGTACTGATGGAAAAGAAAGGATCTTCCCGGAATAGAGAAAAAGGAAATGACCCATTCTCGAATGGGTTCTTTTTACGCCGTCTATTCCTCCTTCTCTTGATCGTCAGACTTTTCCTCGTTTTTGTCCGCGTTATCCTCCATATGCTCTACATCCTCTTCAGCCGGGTTTTTTGTTTCACTAGACTCCTCCGCCGTCTTAGACTCTTCCGACTCCGCGGTATCACTTGGCGCTTCCGTCCTCTCTTGTAAGCTGTTTACAAAATCAAACATACGATTCATTCATTCATTAATATTTCATTTTAAAACCATTTTCTACTATACTATTCAATCTCAACAAATACTTTGGAACGTTATATGCAACAAATATTGGATTTTACAATGAATTTGATTCAAGAACACTTTTTGAATGTGATGTAAGAGTGACAAATAATTATTATAACACATTTAGAGGTATACACAGTAAATGATCACAGTCATTATCTAATTTGGACATGAAGTATGAGATTATGCAACAAGAGGGATATGTATATGCTTCCTGCAATATTTACCTGTCTGGTTCCGCGGGGGCCGCGTCTTTGTCTGTGGATGGCTAAAATTCACGAGTGTTAGTAATTACATATACAGGAATCACATATAAATTTAGTATCAAGGGCGGATCGCATTGATCAACATGCGACAGGATCACGCAAACAAAGAGAGAGAAACGTTTGCGCTATATCATCGTTCCTTGACAAGATATACAGGGTACTATATCGAACGATTAAACTGCACTGAGATTTTTGCCAGTTATTACATAATCAGGTATGTATGTTCATACGAACGATAGGAGCATTCGAAATTTTACCTCTCGACTTGTCGTGTTTCCGTTTTCTTGAATCTCCTTGCTGGGATTGGTGTCCGACGCGCCATCAGTGCCGCTGCTAGGCGGCGCAACTTTCAAGAATTGCTCAAGCTCGTCCATCTCGTTCGCCAAATCGAAATCCTCATAGTCCTGCAATGATGTATTTTTTTTCTAATTCTTGTTCGTGTTACACTCAAAGAACATGCTAGTAAGAAACAATTACTCCACAGTATTCCTCCTCATTGAATATCTGAGGGGGTAGTGGGTATTTGCTCTCCCTTGGGATACCATTGGTCTGCATGAACTCCTTCTCATCCTCCTTGCCCGGCTCCGTAATGTCAATGAGTTCGTACTCTACATTTTTACTATCTAATATCATCAACACACGCTGCTGTCTCTTTTTCACCTGAAACAAACCCATCCCAACTGTAATTAAAATCTTACATGGTAGCACGGATCATTGAAAGCTGCATACTGTACAACTTTGATGGTATAGTGTTATATTATTTTGGCAGTCAGTGGTATGCGACCGTCAACAGTATCTACACTGATCCTAATCAGATTTCAAATAAATAATCCGTTGAATGGATAATGAAGCCATACACTGTATATGTACAGATTTGTTTCTACCGTATCAAACAATTCAATTACAATGACAACAACAATGGTCAGCAAGAATGACAAGCTTAGATAATTACTCGCTCCCTTTTCAATTATTTCCAATGACCACTAAACTTACAAGTTATGAGCTAAAGTAACATTTTGTTTAAAGTGTCATTCAATCTATTATATTATATTTGGACATACTTCTGATTTTTCGATATTTATTTCAATAATTATTAGCGACAATTTATAGTACGGAATAAATAATGACTACCTTGTAGACGTGAGTCACTTTGCTTTTGAATAAATTTGCGTGTATTACAGGTCGCGTCTTGCAAAGCGTAAAAGTTCAATGAACGACTTTCCGCGACGTATACATGTATGTATGTCAAGCGCAACACATCGAAGTTACGGTGGTCACAGCTGTATGCACTTGTGGCCAATAATTCACCAGTGGGATTGCAAAGTAGAGCTATACTTTGCTCCAAAGTGTAAGATTTGAATACTTCGAACTGGGAGACGTATTTTTCTGGCATTGGAAAAGAAGCAACGTACACGACAGAAATCATGCACATCAATAGCGAGTCCAATCTAACATGTTAGTGTTCCACCCGGAAAGCCTCATTAGAAATGCAACTGTAAGCCAACAGAGAGCCAAGAGTGCCAAGATTCGCGAGGAATTCGGAGGCATGCTCGACGAAGGAGTTGTATGTACGAGAGACAGCCCTTATCAGCGGCCAGTTCATGAGGAGATGATCGATCATGAGTCAGGATCGGAGTGATCGCGCGCGACAGCCCAGCAGATCGCAAGATGCCCGATCGAGTGACAGTGTCGATCGGTGTAACCCGATCCTGGCTAGCGGGTAGAGATAATCGCAGAAAATGTGTCTGGCCGGCGCATCTGTTTAGCCGAGACAAATGCCGTCTCTCTCTCTACCCCTTTCTCTTTCGTTCTCCCGGGCCTTTTTCGAGCTCACCCTCTCTCTTTCTCTTTCTCGGGAGAGTGTCTCAGCTTGGTGCCGAACATAAAACGTCGCTGGCTAGCAAGAGATGGTCGTCGCAACGGGAGCAGGTTCTCCCTGCTTTCAGGATTCGCAGCGATATCAGTCGCACTCACTTCCTTGTTGCCGCTGATACCCGATATGTAGATTTTCACGACCATCGTTAGCCGGTGCTTCCTGGAGCCAATGGACGCGTTGCACTCCTGCTTCTCGTAGTAGTCGTCCTGGTCCTGGTCCTGGTCCTGGTCCTAGTGGAACGGTATCGGTCCACGGGCAATCTGCGATCAGTGAATCACTATAGGTTGTCCCTGGCCTCACACTGTACACCGTACACTTATGTCAGGCGATAGGCCAGCGGAGAGAGCTCCGCTTTCAAGTCTCACCCACCGATGAGTAACGCTCTCGCTGATTTCACGCGCACACCACCTTGCTAATTTCTATCTCCTACTCAACCCGGACACACTGAGACACACTGCTCATGCGATATGCCTACTGATGCGCTGCGCTACGCTGCGGACGACTGCTGCTGCTGCGGACTGCTGTGAACTGCTAGCTGCGGACGCGCTGCGGATCCCGCACAGCTTTTCCTTTTCCTTTGCCTTTGCCTGCGCTGCTCACCGCACTATACTGCAATATACCAGTCTACTGTACTGCTGACGACGTCATTTCAGCCCGGCATTCGAGTCCTCTGTCCACCTCTGTCCTCTCCTGTCCTGTCTCCTTCTCCCTCGTCGACAAATCCCTATAGCCTAGCTCTTGTAAGAACAACTTTGCTTTATGTACCTCCCTCCAAACCCTCTGACCGCGTCCTCTCTCACACCGGATGCACTTGAGAGTAACAGAGGGAGAGAGATCCGATAACGATAACACACTTGTCACGCGAGCACTCAACTACTGCCCCAAGTAGACCAAGTTCACCGCGATGACTGATTGAACTTAGAAATTTGTATTTTACTTATATAACCTGGAGACCAGGAGACAGAACCTGGACAAGCTCTGCCGTAATTATTTTACTAAAACACGTTCACTTTTCTTTTGCTTTACTATCACCAGAGTGCGAATAAGCCAATATTTTGCTAATACGCTTCTTTTTTCGTTCTCTTTTACGGTTTTCTGAGGTATTCCCATCAGCTTTCCTGAAAGCTGTTTGATCAGAGTTTAATTAAAGTCGGATCATTCTCCAATACTATTCGTTAGTAACAGTAGCAGTTGAAGGAATTAATCTTTGAAATATTGAAATGACTGCTAATCACACACGATGAATTTAGTCCAATTTTAAAAATGGGGATTGCGGCCTTAGGGGTTGTTTGCAGCGTTCAGAGCGTCGTTAAATTTCCGTCGCTACCGTTGCGCCACCCCAACTTCCGGCGGGCGATAGTCGCAATGAAAATCGGGACCTAAGGTTCTCTCACCTTTTTCCGGTTCTTTTACGGAGTGATTCGTACTTGTACAAAATGGTAAGATTCGTAATCCGGAAAAATTGGACGAATCCGCTTAATATGTACATGATAAATGTTCTCCGGTGGTCAAGGCGTTTGTTCTGGATGTGTTGCTTTAGATATAAAAATGTTTTGGGTGCTTCAAATCGAAATTAATATGTGAAACAACTGTGAACCATGGTTATGTTTTCCGCGGTTTGCCCGAAGCAGACTATAAATAATGTGTTTTCAGATAACAGATTTTATATTAACTTCAGTCAACTTAATACGTTCCATTAGAATTTTCGTATCAATCTTTATCCAGTAGAAAGTGTTATTGTTACTGTTTCCGAATGAGAAATTCAGTTTGTCTAAAAGCTTGAAAACCTTAGCTTGTCATGCACATACTTTGAACAACATGTCGAATATCGGATGCAGTTGATTGCCAAGTACATGAGATCTTATGAAATATTGTTGTGTTTAGGCCAAACGTACGAAGAAGGTTGGAATCACCGGAAAGTATGGCACCCGATATGGTGCCTCACTTAGGAAGATGGTCAAGAAGATGGAAATCACCCAGCACAGCAAGTACACCTGCACGTTCTGCGGCAAGGTGAGTCCTATTACTTTGAAACATAATCCATTTTGTTACTGTCACCCTTCGTACATGTGTAACAAAGATTTCTACCAGCTTTACAGCTTTCGAAGTTTGTTTCTTTAACAAAGGTTTATTGTTTTCTGTAACAGGATGCCATGAAGCGCAGTGTAGTTGGTATCTGGTCCTGCAAGCGATGCAAGAGGACAGTTGCTGGTGGTGCCTGGGTATACTCCACAACTGCAGCTGCCTCTGTAAGATCGGCTGTACGACGATTGCGCGAAGTTAAAGAACAATAAGTATGTCTAATAAATTTTTACCCATAATGTCCTGTTGTTAAGTCTTATTCAAAAAACCTGGTATCAGAAGCATGCATTCCAATTCCCAGTTGAACCACCAAATCATGACTAAAAACTGATACAGTCCCTGTACTATTCTGTCATTGACAAATCGTCCAGATATGAGTCGAGTAACTTTGACATTACTTGAATGAATACAATAAGCCTTTGATGCTATGGCAATATATTGATGGGGAATGAAATTTTGATAAATAGAAAGATTAAAACTACAAAAAGTGTTTTAAAATAATTTCTATTCTATATTCCTATTGCTAAGTGTCAGGTAAAGCAGGAACAAAATATAGAAGTAAACTTGCAGTTTAAAATTCTAGATTATTTATAATTTGACAAAGTCACATACACGTAAACAGGCAGTCGCACACGTGACTGAATTACATGTTTGCGCAATTACTAGTGTGTATGTGTACGCGGGGCTCTCGTAATATTGCGATTGCGTCTCATACACCTGTACAGGCAGTGCCATGTAACTTAATTGGAACATATCGATCGTTTTATTGTCTTCAAAAGTGCATCACTAAGAGTCTCACCGTTCTTCGTGCTCTCAATGAAACAAATTACGTTCCACCCACACTTCGTCGTAGCAGCTACCATCTCGCGCAATGTGGAAATCAGTATTCGAAAAATAAAATCAGAGTTATATTCTTTAATAGATTTCGAATGTTCTAAGACTTCGTAGGACTTATTTTTAATAGTATGCGCAATAATACTAGACAATTTAGTGGAGTAATTAAAACATATCTAAATTCAATGACTTCTACTGCAACTAGAAAGTTGCTTCTTGAAAAGTGGATTAATTGAACTAATGAAGCGCACGCATGAAATGGATGGTACTCGGGACTTCCGCATTTACATTGCTGCACGTTAATAATAGGTACAGTCATTATTACGCTTTCACGTACAGTGAAGTACTTTCTTAGAAGAATGCAGACGGCTCTGTGAGAAAGATGAAGGTTTCATCTGATGCCATCGGAAGAGAAATTGAGTTTAACGATCGTGTCACACGAAAGTCTACTTTCGTATATGAGCGTGTGCCCACGCTCGCTCATCTCTCCCGACAGCAGAATTCTGCTGGAAACTTATAGTATTACTGGACAGATGACGATCTATCTACAAATGTGCCGCGCAAATCTATTTCGTTTGAGATGGAAAGGAATCCAAATTAAACTTGCTCTGTACAAAAATAAATACAGTTATCATCGCTTATGCTGCTTAATTAAATTACATGCGAGAAACTCTATTGACGATAAAAATCTGTTGCACCATCACCATAACATTCTTCCTTGTTACAAATAAAAGACTTAGGTATATATATGTCTGTGTATACATGTAAAAATTGAAAGCGTGTCCTCAATAGGAGAATGTCCAACTATACGAGAGGAGTTCGATGAACTGGACATAGTTAAAACATATCCGATCACTCTTAATTATGAATGTAATAAGTGTACTAATTGTCTAACACTTTCTTTTATGTCGCATTATTGAGTCGAGTCCGTAAATTCCTTTTTCACGAATCTACGAACATTAGAGGGAAGGGCGCCAGAATCTTATAACGACGGCTTTCAATTCTCCACTCATGGAAAATTATATATCAGTTCCCCTCGAGAATAAGTTCTTTGTCCTGTGATTCTTTATTACACTCCGGAAGTATCTGATATCGATACAAGCAACCGTGCTCTATTTATTTCTAACGTAACAGTAAAAATGAACGGAGACTGTGGTATGCCTATGGAGGGCAGCAGAGCGTGGCAACAAGTATGGATGGTACATTGGGATAATGCGGAAGACATACTCTTGTCAATGGAACAAAGTACTAAGAACTCCCGTGTTATATTATTACAGGGAATAACAATCTTTAATCTCCAAGGTTTAATTAAGCGCGCATATTACGAATAACGCTACGGCGAAAGTCGAGTAATGTAAGTACATATCCCCGGCGAAATAAGCGAGAAAAAAAAGAGGAGAGTAACAACTAACTACTCGGCGAACGAGAGAGATGCAACAAGGAACTGTTGTCGAAATATATATCGGTATAAAAAGATTCAGTGCTCTTCCCTAATCACTAAGTAGATTGTACAGTACAAGTTCTATATCTAGAATCAATAGTGTCACATTTACCTAGCACTCAAGCACTCACTCCTTCAAATAGAAACGACCATTCATGAGCTTATATTTCTCCCAGCTTACCACCCAGACGCACCCATCAATTGCACTCATCCCAAATTATCAAATATGTCTCTGCTCTTCGTATTAACAATTATCTATAACAATGGTCTGATATGCTTTCCCCTTCATTGCTCGATTAAAAAACACGCCATTCCGTACGTTTCTTCCGTTGTCCCTTCGTATCACTGGTGTGCGCGTCCACTCACCGTCGGAAACAAGTTTTTCTCATATTCTTGTGCTGCCTCCACCAAGGTTTATCATGCGGACTGGCAATAATACATCATACACTGTCGTAATAGTGAACGGGAAATCTAATGCGTCAAGTTCAAATTCATTCATTCGCGCCCGCTGCACACTGTTGTGGGAAAGTTTCGTCTCTGTCACACGGTCAATTGCATTGACGCGTGAGATTACTAAAAAATAAAAAGAAACTGGACTGCTTGTTCGGAGGTAAAAGTCCTGTTGTTCTTAATCTTATAGATTGACGAAGTTTCTTTGTTCATCCTTGCACTCTGCTAGCTTAATGTATGTATTAACAACCATTGCATGCAACTCCGGATAGAGTCGACAGGTATTAGCTGGCTTGCCATTTGAATTTGCTACGCATTATCCATTTCTGGCCACTGCTGTGGGAGTCGCATGTCGCTAGAACCGGCTGAGTTGGGTCACCTGATCGGGGCTCCGATAAGCAGTGGCCCGTATTTGTGTGCTTAATTGTTTTAGCCTGAAAAGAACAATATTCCATGACGTGTTTAATCCACAAATTAATTGACAAGAGTCTTTGAACCGTAGTTCCTTCCGTACCTCTTCATCGTAAACCCATGCTTGGTTTCCGCCCATACCGTGACACCGTACGATCTTTACGGGCCCTTGAGGACTAGCTGCATCAAGGCACATATCGTCTGACATTATTTGCTGTCGCTTTGTATATGCAAATACCTAGAAAATATCGTTTTATCGCCGTTAAAACTTGAATAGTGAATATAATGGGTGTTAATGGTTGAACGTTTTATGGCATATCCGCTGACCTGATTGCCACCCAATCCATGACAATAGCTAATACCAACGTTCTCGCCCGTCCTCCTACCCATAGTGTCCAAACAGGTTTGCGTATCTACATTCTTAACATCGCCCAAGTAATAGTAATCCAGGGGCATAGGCGATTCAGGATATATGTTCTCAAGGTACCACCTAAAGCTCTTACACTTCAGCTTTTCCCTTAGCTTCTTTCGTTCGGACACATCTCCGACTGCCACATTGCGCGCGCCTAGAATCATTGCTCCTGGTAAAGCTACGTCTAATAGACTTTTATGTGTTCGCTGCTATGTGAAAATGTGCTCGTTCCATATGCGTCAGTAGACAGTAGGGTGTGTCGGGATGTGCTAAAGTAATGGAATTGCTATGTGTCGAGTGTATTAATGCTGTATGCTTGCTCTCAATTTTCACATTATTCGTGTCTCTGGCCTATTTTTATATCTCGGTGAATCACTTCGACCATATGCCTTCGTGGTTTGTGCAAAAGGCACGAAAGTTTAAATGTATGACACTTCACTTTCATACAAAATGGGAATCCACATAGAACCATTCACTATAAAAAATGTCGAGTATTCTTGAATCACATATATATTTAAATTAATCTCGACATTTTTCATTCAGGTTCTTCAGTTCACGATACACAATGATCTTTTTCTTATTAAACATCGTACAAATGCATGTTAACGGGTATCTGATATACACTTTGGTTGATGTATGGGTACTTTGGATCGTTCCAATCCCTCCAAGTAATCCTGTCTGGTACCCACACACCCGAAACAATCATTCACATAAATATTATCCAAGTAAAAGCAGAAAGCATTCGAATCCAAGAGAAGCATGCCCAAGAACCCAAATATGCAGCAAAAACAAAGCATGCCAGGCAAAGGAGACGAAGAAAAAGGGATGCACACAGGATGAGTCAACAGTGGATGGACAAAAGAGTTTCGTGTTCTCTTTGATTCTTGGTTGTTCGTTCGTGTTAGTGCTACCTGGATTAATGTTGTAATAGAAGTATTTCCATTGGTCCAGCCAGACCTCCGCCAATCGCGCATTGTTGTGGTTGACGATCTTGCTGGTACCACCGGGGAAGGTATAGGGTGTCGACTTACGGAATACGTGGCCGACGTGCGAGCACGTCGCTATTTCCAATGTCCCACCACACATCCATATCTAACCAACTCAGTTCTGTTAGTACTTGTTAGCGAATACAGATTAGAGAGGTAGAGAAAAAGAGGGATCGGGCAAATAGAGAAAAAAAAGTAGGAAAAAAAATGAATCTTCAGATAAAACGTTTTTCGTTTCACTGCCGGTGGCTTTCCTCGAACACCTATAATGCGCCTTCAGAAAATCAAATGTCAATTTATGAGCAAGCATTCCAATTACTTGTTGTGTTAGTCGGCTGGATGGATGAGTGGTTAAGACTATATCAACTTTGTACCAGTCTTAGAAATTTATATCAGTTTAAAGAATTACGTGTGTACCAATCTTGTCAAAGTCTACGGTTCTTCAGAGCATCCTGCTTACTTCAAGTTGTCCCCAGGTCTCGCTATGAATGTACGACTATAGGTATTTAAAATGGTTTATGGGTATTGTTATACGTAGGATTGCATGGAACTATATAGCACGTATTTACTAAGTTCTTAACGCATATACAACTGCAAAGAAATACGCGCTATATTCAAGAACTTGATGCTAAGGAAAGACAGTGCGACTACGAGATGTAAATCCGTAGTTTCTATGTGCACATAAACGAAATAATGATTATTTCTTTATTTGGTATATAATTGTAAGAATCTGAAAGAATGATCTATGTTTCGATACTTAGTGCGCAACAATTACTATTGGATTTATATTACGGATAGATAATGAATCTGTATTACACCGTTGGACTATCTACGGTTCATGAAAAAGAGTGGTAGGATTAAATCTAATTCTAACACAAAAACTGTGCTCTAAAACGTTTGTTATAATGCAACAGGTTTGATTAAGGCGTAGTTGTATCAGATACCCGTCAGATACTCGATAACTTCGCCTAATGTTGGAGTAACTGTACTTTTGTATCGTAGTGTATTGTATTGTACTTGAAAACAAAACCAATCCTGTTAATGCTAAATGGCAAAAAGTGTTAGTAAGACAAATGTATTAATAACATAACACTGTAGCAAAAGCATCAATCCTCAGAAGCGGTCATCACTCTCCGTCGATCATTCCTCAAGAAAAGTGGTGCAATCTCTCGCGTAATAAATATCGCTCGAAATTTGAACTGAATCACCATCGCATGCTACTGCAACTCTGGCAGTATGAAGAAAACTAAACTCGTCTAGCCGGCAAGGAGAGTATTGTGTAAGGAAATGATTACCAGTGGTTGCGCTAACCTGGGTTCATGGCATAGTAAAAATCTCGCCACTCATCCATCCAGACCTCGGCGACCCTAGCCGCATTGTGCAGGACTATCTTGCTGACACCGCCGGGGAATGTGTACGGGCTCTTGTCCCGGAATACGTGTCCTACGTGCGAACACGGACTGATCTCTAACGTTCCGCCGCATTGCCATACCTATAAGTTACTCATTACTTCACACATGTAAATGAAAGGCAGCTCAAGACCCGTCAACCACTATGAGAACAAATCTCTCGACTTTCAAGTGAAAGTCTGGCTACCAACTTAGAAACAGGCAATTCAGAACAATGTCGTGAGGTATTAAAAAGTTACGACAGGTTCCTAGCATATAACCACCAATCGGTCAGTGAATTCAACAGAAAGAAACGCTTGACCATGTTATAAGAACTAGAAAAACAGATAGAAATGATTAACATAAAAATGCAATGAATTTGCCGAGCGCCAGTTTGAATAAACGAAATATATATTGAACCAAAGCAAAACACACTTGTAATACAATTACACGCTTGATTGCTTTTATTATTGTAACAATATCCTGGCACCAGTAATTTAATAACCAATTAACAAGTACGAATAGCTATCATGAATTTCGTTAGGCGCAGTATCCCGGCTGCATTAAAGCATAAAATACCCACGCTGATATTGCGCCAGAATTTTTATCGATAAACTAATAAAGCAACATTCATCGAGTTTGCTTTGGTAGCAGCACAGCGTTTGAAAGATGTTCAAACAATATTATTGGAGGGTGCATTAACTGTTGATAATTTAATAATAAAGGACACTTGATAAAGCTAATTGAGTTGGAATTAATTATTAATGAAGCTTGGTCACTCACCCTAAAGCTCATCTCGAGGTTCTCCCCACCCCAGATGTCCATACCCTCGTCGTAAGCACCTAGCTCGTAGAAGTAGTCTTTGTCAATGGAAAATAGACCACCAGCCATGGTGGGCGTCCTAAGTGGGGCCGTTCTATCACTGTTTCTTCTATCCATCTCTCTCTGAGCTACTCTGTACCTATTATACAAATTAAATCCTGTTCCTATAGTCTATTATATATATATAATAAAGCCTGAGAGGCCGTAAAAACAGACAATGTTGCAACGAGTGGGAGGATGTTTCTCGGCAGCTTTTTCTGACCCCGTTTTCGAGAAGAGGATATTAGGTCCAGGGTGAAACGCACGTGAAATTATTAGCTGGTTAGCACTAACCAGCCAACGATCGTTACTCCGGCTGAGCAAACAGTAGGCCTCATTAAAGGAAGTGAATGGGACCATCGAATACAACACGGTGGAACAGTCAGGCACATCTAATTAGAGGGGCTCCAGCGAATCTAGAGCGCAGAGAGTAACACAAGGATTCAAGTGTCGCTTACCATCTGAAATTTAATTTCCAATTGAAGCCACCCCAGGTCATATCGCTCGCCGGTATGTACTCGAACGTGTCATCGCTAATTACGTCTATAATAGGACAGACAACGGTCGTTCGATCGTCAGCGATTCGTGACAGTAACGGCTCTAACCAGCCCTCTGTACATTCACAGTGTGCATCGAGGAACGTTATTACTTGGCCCTTCACATGCTTCGCACCCAAAAGCCTCGCCCTTATTAGGCCAGATCTTTTTTCTGTACGGTAGACGTATGTGGGGACAGGCAGAGTTTTCACATAATTCTCCAAACGTTTCTTCAAGTGATCTAAACAGATTTAAGTGGCCAGATATACCAATAAAAACATCATTCGGAGTAGGAAATAATACGTCAGATAAATTGATCCTAGTTCAACTTTTTATAATTTTAAAGAAATTTTAAAAATCAGAACGATGATTTGGCAAATATTAATATGCTGCGGCTTTTCAAAAAGGACAATGTCTTCCGATTTTAATATACTCACTATTCAAACTATCCCACAATGCAAACAGCCGAGTTTTAATAAACCCGATAAGCTCCCTATCTCTAGTAAAACTGGCGAAATTAGATCTAATCGAATGGGTAGTAGATAGAGAACATGTCTGGCGGAAGGTCTATATTAAATGTAGGTAGGCTTACCTTGTTCACTCATATCGTCGACAAGAATGATCTCCTTGAGCAGGGACCTCGGAGACCTATTGATGACCGACCAAACCGTCCTAAGAAGGGTGCTCCAGGCCTCATTATGAAAGACGATCACTATACTCGTATCTGGCAGATACTTATTGTGCTTCTTCGTCTTGCACCCTTCAAGTCTGATATCCTTGAGAGAGCGATTCAGGGCGATCATATCGCTGGCCATCAAGTTGAACTGATTCAGCTTGAAGAGGTCTTGCTGCTTGGCCTGGTGCTCCACGGAGATGTGAACAGCAGCACCCATCTCGCCAGGACCACCCTTATTCTCCCTGACGACCCTGGCCGGTCTCCAAAGGTGCAGCTCCGACCTCTTGTACTGTCTCAGGCTGTATTGAACCACCCTAAACTCCTCAACCTCCTCATCGCTCTTCTGAGCTTTCGGATGAGGTAGATTCTCCTCGGTGATGAGCTGCTGCTTGCTGGTACTCTCGGTACAACCCCAACCCGAGCCGCCGATGCAGTCCGAGTAGAGCATAAGGACCATCACGTCCACGAGGAACCATACCAGCGAGGTGAGCAGTATCACTTGGCAAGTGTGAATGCGAATCTTCGAACGGAACATTTTCTCGCTGAGCGGCTCTCCAGCCTATACCCTGAGTTCATCACCCGACGTCTCCTCCTCGGTTTAAAGTAGGATTATCCTCTCGGCGTCCACCTTCGCATTTAGGGCCAAAGATATTCTTCGCTCTCTTCCCCTCTCTCGGACTCACATGACTGCTGCTCTCATTGGAAACCTGCAAATCAATTGTATTCTTATAAGAACCGTCTGCAATCATGAGAACATTATATCTGATAATCTTCCTAACTTTTTATAATCCAGAAACTCAACAACAATCTTTTTTCCATATTTTCGACATCTAGTAAAATCATACTAGATCAAATAGTCTGATTGAAATTTGTTTCTTCAAAGGAAACAATTACATGGGAATTAAGTTTATTCGGTTGCAGATATTACTTCAATCGCTTGAAGTGCGAGTTGAATGAATTCATAAACAAGGGAAATTCTTAGTAAAGATGAGTTTTTCAAGTATGCCGACGCCCGAAGCAGACACGGCTGAAAGGGTGACAACTTCGCGCATGGGAACGCATTGATATTTTTATCAGAGAATATAAGTGTCGTCGATGGTAATAAACTGTCCTTAAATATGACCGGTAGAGCCATAACTAGTCAGCCATTGCCAAAGTATTTTTAACGCCATCGTATTTTCGGAAGCTTTCTTCCAAGCTTTCCATGGTTCTTCAAGGATATACTTTTTAGCTGGGAAGCAGTATAAGCTGAAGCTTTATTCTAATATTAATTAATACACTAAATAAAGATTGAATAATTTAGCTCAGATACAACAAATCCCCAAACATAGAAACAGTAATCCCTACTTATTAATGTTACAACTTGAAAGCCGCAACTGCTGTGCAGTTCTAGAGAGTTGCACACATTATTCTACCGTTTCTAAAGTACACAGTGTGCCATTCCAAAGTGCACCACATTACACTCTTGATGACGATTAGCCCGCGGTAAGTCGGCAAATGCATTTGCCGAGGTAAAAAAGTAGGGGGCGCGCTGCGAGAGTGCAGAAAAACAGGCTATCAGGTGGAAAAAAAAGTGGGCTTCTCGAAAAAGGAGGAGTTTCATTTGCAGAGGGTAGAGGGCAGAAGGCAGAGGCTCGAGCGTGTTCCGGCGATCCTCGTTCGAGCGAAGCGAAAAAGGGCTGCTGGAGCGGCGTTGGCGGTGGCAGTGGCCTATGCTTTTCTATATTTCATGCCGGCTAAGTATCTTGTTACGGGAACGCACGTAAATAGCCCCGGTGCACTCGGCTTGCATTAAATATCCTGGGGAGCAGCGGAGGATCCGCAGAGATAGAGAGAGAGAGAGTGAGCTAGCGTTATGGCAGGGCGAGAGTGGGCTACGAATGAAAAAACAAACTTTAAAAGTGCAAGGCAGCTTAAGTCTCATCTACCAGGGAACCAGAGAGGAAAGAAGAACGAAAGAGAGCGAAATGACTACTCTATGTATGCCACATGCTGCTGCGAGCTTCGGAGTGCCTTGTTGAGTGCTCTACCGAGATGAGGAGAGGGTTAACCCAACGTCCTTCCTTCTATGAAGCGCCTAACTTCGGGAATTAGACACTTCCCACTGATCCAAGCCCTTCCGAACATCCCTTCCAAAATCTTCCTCCGTTCTACTTTATTTTAGTTTCCTAATTAGGTATTGGACTTGTTCGTCTGATCATGACATTGATACCTTAATTGGTTCAGTAATGTATCCTATAATAAATCTTGGTTCCTGTTGGATATAAGAGTCTAGTCAAATTGGCATCAGGAAAGCGAAGGATTTATGGTGACAGGTTTACGTTAGTTATGGATGTATCTAAGTACATCATAGATTTTCACAGACAAAAGCAGTACTTGAGCAAAGCTTGAAAGCTCACTGTGATATATGCGTCGGGCTTATTGGGAAACATCTCCATATGTTCACGCAAGGAAACTGGGATTGCTATTGCCAATAGGAGCATAACTTGTTTGCTATTACTAGCGTTTTGCATTTAGAATTTCTTTCTGTAGAGCTTTAAGTCGATGTAATATCCGTGCTTAGAACTCGCTTTCGGTATCGGTGTATCGGCAATAGTTATCGCTCTCCGTGATCCACTTGCGAAATCGGGCGTAGCCTTATCATTGTCAGGGTAGGACTGACTTTGCAAGTTGAATCGTCAACGACGGTTGGATGCGCGACCATTATCGCGGCAAGATGCGATAACATGAGAAGGAGCGAGTAGAAGGGGTTCCCGTTATCATACGATTTCGAATCCTCCAACTGATTGTCACGCTCGTTATCGCGGAATCGTTTTCACCACTGCGATTTTCACTACCTTCCAGTAAGCCATACAGTGTCAAGGTCTCAGTATAAATTCAACACTGATTTGCTATACTTTTTTTTACCATCTGATTTGTAAGTCCTGCATTATTTATCACTATTATCCATTGAATGTCAACTTAGGCACGACATTTACTGGTGCGAATCGGAAGCATTCAAATAGTTCAATAGATCGTTTAACCCTGTGCGTTCCAGACACTTTGCAGCGAAAGCACTCTCTCGTACTACTTTCGCTAATGGCTGCTACGCATATTGAATAGGAATTAATCTAATATAAAACAGTTCGAGACACGTAGAGGCTTCACTACTCGGGCTTATACAGTTTATCGAGATTTTATAATGGGTAGGTATCAAAGCATAACAAGTACTCGTCATTTCAGAAAAGCTATTCTTTTGTATGCAGGGTCGGTCGGAAATGGTTTTGCAATTAAGCAAATGTATCCTATAGAATAACAGAACATGTTCCTGAGATTTCAATAGCGCGTCATGTGGGAGTTGCTCGGCTGGCAACGTACTGAATTGATTATGCATCAGTTTTTCGAGCATTGAACAAATCGGTGGACCATTGTTGCAATATTCCATGGAAGGACGCGCGTCGCGTTGTGTTTTGCAGACGTTGCGAATGTCTCGTCTCGAAGCAGAGCGAGCGGAGTGTGTAGAATTCTCCCCGCTCGAAAATTCCGCTGATTCTACCGAACGTAATACTCCACCGAGGAAATCCTATTCCCCGATGTGCAGGAATGACGCATAAAGTATCGTGTTCCGCACCGTCCCCTACTATTTCTCTCTTTCTCCGTTCCATTAGGCACCCAGAGTTGAAAGAGCCCTCGTAAGAGTGGGATCGTTAATATAACGATTTACGTGCTTGATTGTCAGAGCAAACGTGTTCGTTTAAATTAATGAAGTGCAATCCAGTTGGATTAATACTTTAAGGAAAATAAACTCGACTCTGGCAAGGTAACACACTCGTCACCAAGAAACTAGTGGTAGTTTCACCTATATTTCAATAAACTGTTATTAACATTTCGTCGAGTTAGAACTTTTTACATTTCCACGGGCGAAATAATTCTTACATTTAATACAGTCTACGAAATTTAATATTATATTAATGATTTAAAAATGCGACTGCTTAATTAAAAACTTAGAAATTCGTAAAGAAGTTGAGTATACATAGATATTAATGTACATGACAAGTGTTGAGATGTTGGAGAGTGAGGAATCTCGTTACATATGTATTGATTTCAGGCACATCCAACTTGAGCCGCATTTAGCTGAGACTTGGATTGGAACTGGAAACTAATATCCACTCACCAATCATTCGTTCGAGACATTCATTTTTACTTGATGTCACTGTAATCGAGAATTCATTTTGATTGAAGCCTGAAAGAAATCGCCTTGGCGACTTCTTGAAGAACCCTAGAGGGCAAGCAAACACAGATGTGCCGCACACAACCCATATCAAATGACTATTATGCAAATCAGCTGGTTCAACCTGTTTCGCAGATCCTTCCACCTTAATTGGCACACGTGGAAAATAGGAATAATACTTGAAACGCTCCATCAGTATTCCTTGGTCCGAATCAATGATCACATCGATACTTTTAACAAAACTTTTAGAATGTTCCAAGGGCTTTTATTAGAATTATCAAATATGTAATACGTGCACAACATGTGTAATATGTGTGTATCGCACAAGAACCCTATATCAGTTATTAATTGGAATCTGTGACGATTGCCGAGTGACTTAGGTACTCGAAGAGAATGAATTCCTGCGGGGATCAAAGCATTTACCAGCTCATAATCGTTAAAGCCCTCCGGGTCGCTGATGGACACTCGAGATCTCTAGGCTCTCTCCTCCAAGTTCGACCTTATCAGACTATTTTCCCTCGAGTGTTCCGAAATTACGTTCTCAAGAGTAGGGTGGATGAACGGGTGGTTGGTAATGCAAGTGGAGTTCGTGGCGGAAAAAAGGCCCTGTTTAATTACGGAGCGCCGCCACTAATGGAACTTCGGAATTTAAACATTCCGTGGAAAATGAGCTGAGTTCGCGCAATTTTATGCCGACCGGCCGTGGCACCCATCCCCCATCCCCCAAACCCCATCCATCTCGACCCCCTCCGGCGAACCCCTCGCCCTCGCCAGTACCACAGCCGCCCCAGCGAACCGCCGTAATAACTCAATAAAGCCGGAGAAAAACTGGCTCGAATAAAAAAAGGAGCAAGTCCGGGTGAAAAAAGCATGAAGATGAGGAGGTGTTCCAAAGTTCGAGCGTGAAAGAGTTTCGGGGGATGGTTGGCCTCGAGCTGCCACCTCCAATTGCCTCCCAACTGATATCATAAATGGACTTTATGAAGTATGCACGGCCGGCTTTAACTTTCTGCCTGACCTGGACCCTTAAGCTACGGGCTGCCTTCGAAATCTACTGCTCAACTTCCTATCTTCTAGCATACAACCTCCCACAGTTTCTACTTTGCGGTCAAACTTACGATGTCGAGGCGAGGGCTTCATCATACACAGCTGTGTTACTATGCCTAGGACTGGAAATAGATTGCAAGAATTTTATTATTTTCTTCGACTCTCCGTTTTCTGATATAAAATAAATTGTCTCTCTTTTTTTTTAAGTTTAAGGTTTCAGGAATTTATTTAGTGGTCACAGGGCTGGGTCGGATGGCCTAGTTTTCAGGATTCGATTTTGAGGATCAATATTTCATAGATGTTATATAATACCGGTTGACTTGTACATTTGTAATATTGAATGAATGGGTAGGATAATTTAAACGGTATGAATGGACGTTGCAATTTAATGTTCTAATGAAGCAAACAATTCATTTCGCAAGATGAATATCTTGTTTTCCTCCTTAAACGTTATGTTTCATTAATTGTATTTCATTCTCTATCCAAGGAGCATTGGGATGCATTGTGGGTGACCTCTTATATTTTATATCACGGGCAAACTATGAAATCGGGATTAATTCTCTTCCGTTTCCTTCCTGCGTCCTTGCCTGTGCGCCATATTTCAATGAGATCTCGCCGGAAGCAGAATTGATAATGATTTTTCTTCGCGATTAATGTTTCACGAGCATTACGTAGCGAGCGTACATGCCAGGTCGTTTTGAAGGCTCTTATTCAGTTACTAAGGAAGCTCGTATTAACTGGAGCAGCCGTTCGCCGAACTGTGCACCAGCCACCATAACACATAACCATGTGATTCTCTCCTTAATGATCTCGTTAAACAAATTTGCGGAAAGTCCCGAGTAATGATGTATTTATTAAAGAAAAATATAACTCATGGAACGATGTCATTATTTTATCATATCAAAAAAGATAATATTAAAATTGTCATATACTCGAGTATCATTCTTTGACATTGCAAATCATATAAAACTTGAATAAAAACAGTTAAAAAATGGTAACACTACACCAGACTATCATCAGAATACATCAACAATTTGTCCAGAGGAATGTTCCCTTTTTCGTAGGGCTGCTTTTAGGACCCATTTAAATTCGGTTATCATAATGAAACAATGGGAACAATGCTGGACTAATTGGCATATTAATATGTGCAAGACTCTTTATTCCATACTCTATTTCACCGTACAATTGTACCCAGCGAGCGTGAGTGGCAGGGCAATTAAGTCTCTCCTAACTTATTACATTTGTGCATTGTCTCTTCCTGCAGAGAAATTCCTGCTATTCGAATTGGAGTGTGTGCGCGTGGCTGTTTGGGGTTTGGCGGGGCGCAATATTTTTTTTTCACCCAGCACTTTTTGTTCGATGCCGCTCGGCTACACGGCTCGCTCGAATTTATAGCTGAAAGCAGTTGAATAGCGTATCAGGTCGATTTACATTTTCAGCCGATGCTCCAGCGATTTGGAACCGCGCTTAACTACCACTGTGCTCTACCAGTTTACTACTGCTTCTCTATTCCTATATATCCCTCCATTTCGAGACGTATGGACGCATGTTTTCTGCAGTTGTGGACTTGCTCGAATCGATTCATTGCCCGTTGCTTTTAAAGCCCCCAATGCCAAAGCCCGCTTCGTTTTCTTATTCGCAAATAGACGTTTTCATCCTTTTGACCTACCACTCTTTGCATCATAGCAGCAATCATCTATATATTCGTTTTCTTCGTAGTTGCCGAGAAATTGCACGAACTTTCTAACATTACGAAAAATCCGCTGGTTCTCCTTGTAACACTAACAATCGACAACTCTGATGCATATAGATAGATGTGTAGATTACTCTAAGCTCCTCGAAGGTTGTTTATTTGCTGGATTTTATTGGAATTGGAAAACTGGTATAAAACTCATTGCTATTGGATGAGAATATTGGAAACGTTAAAAATAATTGTTATCGGCTCGACACTCCAGTTCACTCAACTTGCTTATGTATTAGCTCGATAACTAACGGAGAGTTATATGTATAACTAAAAACAAGTTTTTACTGCTTCATGAATATTGCTAGATAGAATTGCTAAACAGTGTAGCACGACATCTGCTTCACCGTTGGGACAATCCTTTAATAATTCATAGAATTTCAGGAAGACAATTAAAAAAAAAGAAGGATTTACTGGCTGGAGTACGCGAGGTGGAAACTAGAAGTGGAGAGTAACTGGTGTAGAGGCACAATGAAGAGATCGCAGTATCGTACTGAATACCGTTAGTACGCACCGCTTTATACGGGTCACAAACCGGCACTAACGACGAGTTTTCCGGCTAATGGAGAATGGATTAACAATGAAAGCACGCGAGGTCATCGGGAAATTGGTCCAATCCCCGAAACTCCTTTGACACAGGCATTATTTAGTAGGGCAAACTCGCGATAGTTGCTGATACCAGGGCTATAATGATGTAACTTTTAGTTCTACCCAGTTTCAAAGTACAAAGTTGTCACTGAGCAGCCTGGCTTAACGAACTTTGAAGGACACTAGGTGTCAGCTAATAATATATAGCATAGGCACCATCGAAGAATGTAGTAAAATGTGTGTGATACATTGTTATATAACCTTCGGTATTCGTCGGTGTTCAAAAATAAATGTAGTAAATAGGAATTGTTAAATTGTATTAGATAAACTATGAAGGTGGTAATACGTTATGGATGTTGAATTTATGGTTCAATAAACGTAGGGGCTTTGTCACTACAAGTAGTAAAATAATGTATTAGGGCCTTGGGCAAATTTAGATTCATAGTTTATGGCGTGTTTGCCTTTGCATAGGATGGAAAGCTTGCGCTAGAAACTGTAGCGTTTGTCGCAAAGCGAGTGTAGATTATCGATTCAATTTGCAAATCGGTTTTGGATCGAAAATCATTACGCGGCGTTTCCTAGGTTTTATCGTAATGGGCTTAGTGTCATTTAACGGCTCGGCCTCGCAACAGATACCGGGGTGGAGTGGGGAATGGAGTACCGCCGGGATAACTCGTTGAAACACTGCGACTGACCTTTAAAGGTTTCGCATTTATATCGAAAATTTGACGCTGCCACTTTCAAAATCAAGTGCACTACTCCAATAAACGCTTGCCATTTACCACTACAATGAAAAAGTTCTTTCTACTAATCATCTTTCAACGCTCGCAGAATGTTTGCCACCCGTAATTGTCAATTAAAGTAGAAAAAGGTAAAATGAATTGCAAGTGGAGAAATAAATGGCATTCGTGTAATGTGGATCGATAAATTGAAAAATTCCCATGTGCATCAGCAGAATGACGTTTGGCATTATTCGTGCGAGACTAAAAATGGAAATGCAATTTGATTCTGATTAACATTGGCAACTGAGGGCTTCCAGGATGTATGAAAATTGCCGTCGAGTTTCGTTAATAATAACAGAAAGACCGGTAGAAGTAAATGGCATTCAATATTAAATTAAAGTCGAAATATTTCTCCATTCGTGACAGTACTGTCATTTGCCATTACTGTAAAAAAAGTCGGCCAAATGAAATATAGATTCTTTTGTACGGATATTTCTCGGGGGTAAGCAATTATCGAACTATTAGGAGAAGTACACTAAAGCTGCTATTAAAATAGTATAGAGTGCCGTGCAAACGCGCTATCCTAATAATCCTTTTTAATTAGAGGCCAGATCAATATTCTGCTTGATTAATTCCCACCTGTGCTAATATTATTAGTAACAGCCGATTACATAGCGACTATGTATCGCGGAACTCTTGGTACTTCCTTCAGCTGTATAAATAGGTTTAAATACCCTCGATTAAGTCATCTATAATGATATACCATCAATGCTCACAAAAACTATCATCTATTCGAGAAATCTAGATAGCAATCCTATCTATCTCTCGTTTAACATAATGTCAGTAAGACACCAGGCGTGTTACATGTTTATAGATCTCTTTCAAAAGACTTGGAAATTTTCACATCAAACATCGATTTATTTATTGATAATTTTCCATGACGTCTAAAAAGATCGACACGTCAATACCTTTCTATGCGCTGAATTTATCTGATTGTATGCTATTGAATATTGTTTCCTCAATTCGTAACAGGTGAATGAACACTTCTAACGTACACTTAAGTGTTTCCGTCCTCATTTCTGTCTCGCAAAGCGATATCTCAAGAAGCAATGGTCTGACCAACTAATTGCTCTCGAGAATTTCGACGGTTATCTGCCAATGTCAATAGTGGATTGGGAGCGGACAAGCAGACACGCTCCGATTTTCCCGGTACTATGATAACGACACACTTATGATAATGTTGTATGTGCCTCATTCCTCTAACAATGCTATCAAGATTTCGGGAGATGCCGCCGTCGCCACAGTGAAAGCTAATTCCCATCCGCGCGCGGGTTTCCAAACTTTCGCTTCTTCCCACACACGCGCACCCATCCTATTCATTTTCGACAGGACTATTCGTCCTGCGCTCTACTCTTTTTTTGTTAATTGGCCGCTGCAAGTTTGCTCCATCTCGCTTGGCGCGCTACCGCTCTGCATCTATCTAGTAACTCATTATTAGCTATCTATCTTCTCTTGATCAAATATAGATATAATATTACATTTGTATACAGTAATAACATAGTGTCTATATTTATTATGTAGACACTATTATTACATATGTATACCGTTATTATCCAATTGGAGTGATGATGTTTACAGCAATAATATTAATTTATTGTCTGTTTATTTATTATCTAATGTTAATTATTATTGCACCATTCCATTAGTATTATTGCGCGAGTGGGAGATTGAATTTTGGCAATACTTTCAAATATAAAACACACAAATCCTTTATTTTTATAGTTCGTCTGCTGAACTGTACAAAAGCTTTCATTATCTACTTATAACAATATTAACTCTATCGAATGCAGATTCTGACCGCTTCAGCAAGTTTATGGTAGTTCTTCCCATTCATATTTATCCCACTGGATTTCGTGTTATTTCAAACGAACTGCTGATTTATTATTAGAGCTTATCTGTTTGTTCTTGTCAGAAAAGCATAATGATCTCGTTCTGTCTCATTTGCGCTAATTATTATTTAAGTGAACAGAATTAGTTTTTAAGTGAACATGGTTATTGAAAAGGTTGTACCAACGATGCAGACATGACCTTTGGCAAGTTAAGTGTAACACAGGATTTAGTAATACAAAAATAGCTTGACATTAACGAGCTGATAAATTGCAATTAAAGTCATAATGTAATTGTGCCCATCGAGCGTGCGTATAGCCGAACACGGTAATGGAAAACGTGGGCAGTGGACAATAATCAGAATAAGCTATCTTTTTGAAATTCCTACAGTACTGACCATAATGCCATTAATACATCGCGTGGGCTTTACCGATGATGATGAATATTGGTTTGTTACATCTTATGTTTCGTTTATTAAATTACTTTTTGCTTTAATTAATGTTTGGAAAAAAAACCATAAAGCCCCGTGGCGGCTTGAACAGTATGTGTGAAACTGGTTGTACAGAAAACAGAATTCCAGATAAATTCGAGTTATGAAAAATACGATATAAATTATAATATGGAAAATTGTAGCATAAATCGAAATTAATTAATTCGACGTCAAAAGTCACTTTGGAAAATATTTTTAATCGAGGTGCTGCCGCTATTGCTACATTTATAAAACTCTCTTTTTCGCATAACAGGAAGGACCGATAACACTAATGATCTAGGAAGATTGTCCATAAACTAATCTAAGATGACAGAAGAGATATATGCTCTTGTAACATTGTAGCTCGGACTATCTCGGAAAATCTAGCTGAAGAATTATTAGATAGAGAGGAGGTTGTGGGACAAAGAGTCATTGGAGAGCGGTCGTGCATATATTCATGCAAACTAGGAGTCTGCCAGATGTCGTTCCGTGGCTTTGCTAATCCGTTTATTTCAGTAATCCGTCAGACCGTCTGCGAAGAGACTCAGCGGGCAGGGGAAGCCCGCACGAGAAATTAGTCGGAGCCTATCGGGAAATAATTGGCATAGTTCCTAGGCGAAGAGACTGGCAGAGTAAGGTAGGCTGGTGTCTCGGCTGCCGCATAGACACGCGCTCTGCGGACTTGCTGCGTCTTTGGCCGACCGCTCGGGGTCATCCTGGTCACACACGTGTCATACTGAGACCGTTCAATTTGCGAATCATCAAGCAAAGCGCGCCAGGTCGCAATTGCAGAATACCGCCTTTCACTTCGTATCGTCTCGTGAATCATTATCGGGCTATGTCGATTTATCAGTCAAGGAAAAACGAGCGGTTAACTCATTCTCCGCCCGCCCGCCCGCCTGACCGTCTCTATCTAACTGCTACGTGTATCTGTGTCGGCGTGTGTGACGTGGGAGGAACGTAAAGCGCAATTGTTGCCTTGACGTGGAGAGTTTGCTGTGATTCCCCTAAGTGTGTAGCGGTGGATTGTTTTGCGATTGTTTAAGATGCGGGGAATCGAGTTGTAACGGGGCTCCGAGACGCGAGGAGGCCTTGAAATAAGTAAAAGACGAGCAGGTGTGCCGCATTCCTTTAAAAGAGCCACTCTGACGTAGCCAGAAGCAGCCGGTACGAGGGATCGGCTGCTCGCCGCGGACTTATACATTTACTGTCCACGCGAGAACCTTCCAACCGAAGGAAGACTCTTACCATACACCTTTCTTATTTACGACTTACGTCTTACGAACAACATATACTTGCGCGAGCTACTTTTATTCAGAGTCGAAACGAGTACTCGCCACGCTAAAGGGGCACAGATCGCATGAATGAAATAGAGGCAGCGGTGTATCGCGCCAGAGAGAAATTGGAAGATTGGCCGAGCTGTGACAGTGGCCTACTTCGACCTGGCTTGCCGATTTTATCCTTGGCTCTAGATTCATTTGGACGCTATGTCGGTTACTCGGAAAGATACAGGATATTTTCGAGAGGCAGAGATGTATGCGACAGGAGACATATGTACATAGATAGAGACTAAAGAAGCGAGAGGAGCGAAGAAAGGCGGCCCAGTTGAGAGTGCATGCATACATAGATAGGAGGATACATACGTGGAAGATCAAAGGGAGGCAAATGTGTCAGGGCGAGCACCTATTGACGGTGCACCGTTACGAGTCACACACAGCACATGGTCCAGTGGAGGCCGCGTGTCTCGAGTCTCGAGTCCCCGATATCCGCACTCGCTCGCTCCGATCCCAGTCCTGAACAACAGCTCTTCTTCCGCTGGCTTGGCACTTTTCACGGGCACAACTCGGCCGACCGGATATATCAGAGGCCTGTTCCACTCCGGGCAATCGTTCGCCGAATGGGCCGTCCTCTCGGCGAGGCTGCCTTGCCTGCTCGTTGGTTCGCTCGCTTGGTTATCCGCGCGAGCCGATACTCTCTGCTCCACAGAGTTCGGCCCTCTGCCTTTGCCTCTGCCTCTCCTCGATCGTTACTACGCGCACTTCCTTCGGCTCCGGCACGTCTCAACCGCTCTGCTCGCTGTTTTCTCCTGCACTCGCTCTATCGTCTCTCGCACGGCCGAGCGCCGAACGTGCGTACCACCCGGCGGCACAACAAATCAGGTTACACGTACGCCGCGCTCCTCCACGCTGCAGGCTCTGGCGTGAGCGAGCGCGCCGACACGCAGGAACGGACCAAGCACTGCCAGCCGAGCGGACAGCGGACCGCTGCGCTGTCTCCGGGAATTTGGTGGGAGCCTCCGGACTCGGGAGGCAGAGGAACAGAGAGAATAGCCGGAGGAGAGAATGATCAGGTCGGGCCAGGTCGAGCGAGGTCAAGCTAGTGGTGGGCCTGGCCGCAGGTGCAGCTAGAGCTTGTCTTTAGGTACTGCGCGTACGTAGCGCATACGTCTAAAGTGGTATAAAGTGGAGCCGAGACTACCGCAGCCAGGCCTGCCACCGAGGCACTCGATCCCACACTCGATCCCGACACCAGCACGCCCGAGGGCCGAGGTTAGGGCCAAGAAGTGGGGACACCTGTTCGACGCTCGCTGCAGCACCAGGCATCCAAGCTCGATCTACTTTAGTTACCCTACATGAACAACCACGGCCTACTGCCGAATTCTATGATAACTCTTACGCGCCATTCAAAATCCATCGACTAAGTTTCAACTACACTTTTCCTCCACGATCTTATAGAATTTCTCACTATGAACCCTGAGAATTTAAACTCTGGAACGACTTATATTTGAACTGCGAGTTCCAAATGTTTATTTTCCGCTAATTCCGAGTTTGAAAATATGTATTAGTAAGCAGAAAAACTCGGAATATTTGAAAGCAGTTCTTTAATATTTTGGTCGTATTTTTGTAATTGGGAATATTTTTAGCAGAAATACTTGCTAGGAATAATTGCTAGCAGAACTACTGAGTTATTCTAGGAGTTCCATTCCTGTTTCATTCATGGCTCGGTCACAACGGTCAGAACTGTTTCATTGATCCTTTGTCAGCGCCCCTTTCGTGATGCCTGATCATTTTGGTAAGAAAGAATTTAAACGGCGGTTGGTAACCGCGCCCTTATTTACCAGCAGATCCTGTTCTTTATCAACATCTCTTATTACCAACAGTTTCGTGATAGAAAGCTGCAGAGGGCACTGAAGTACACTATGCGATCTAACAGCTTCAAAGCGCGAAAGTTCAGTTTTTTAAGTTTAACAAAAAAGAATTATTTTGCACAGGAATAAAAGAAATCTATTGTAGATTCATTAAAGAATAATTAACAGCATACAATTGGATATACATTTTATTGGTCCAGCTGTTCAACTACAGTACAACTATTTATAAAACTTTACAAAATCCTCAACGTTCTCTCTGTCGATCGAGAGAAAGAGACAGAGAGATAGAGTGAGAGAGTGAAACCTTGCTCGATATTTACAAGGTATACAATATGCAATATTGGAATTACATTACATATCTCCTCCTCGACTGTTGACATTATAAGCTGTTACAGATCAATGGAAATGTCGAAGGATCCTTGTGTATACTTATCGTACACAGCAATGCATCTTCAAAGTTATCGCGACATTCTGAACAAAGTTTACCAGTGACTGTGTAAATAGCGTTCGACGAAAGTCTCCATCGATGAATTTCTACGGAGCTCCAGTTGAAATTCGAGTGCTCACTGTGCTAGTAATGTCTAACACAAAGACTTTCTTGTTCAAACGGAATAATTCTAGTGACACTTTCTATTAATATCTGTTTAATTCTAATTACCGCTGCTTTGTTTTTTGAAGAAACTCAATCAGACTTACAAAATTAATGGACCACTCTTACTGAATACTATTTCCATAGAATAAACGATACCTCCTTTCATTAAAATTCTCCTAATTATGTAGTGAACTAAAAGCGTGTTGCTGAGCGATAACTTATTGACGCAAGCACGAAAACTTACCCTGCACTCTATGTGCAATGGCAAGTTTTTCTTCGAAATTCGAATAAATGATCAAATATGCGTTTTGAATGTTGATTACATTTTCAAGCAGTCCAAGCATTTAAATCAATAAAGGCTTTCCAACTAAAACCTTAATTACTTTACGATCCTTGTTGTGATTGATAAAGTACACTTAAGACACCCTCGTGCGAAGTATAGATTAGTGTTGTTGACGAATTGTTCAAGCGTCGATAACAATTAACAATTATAGCTGAGTGAGCTGCGGAACTCGAAGTGATTCCTATTATTAATAAGGGTCCATGTACTTATCAGTAAATTAATAAGTACCTCTGTAGTTTCCGACTAAAATGAATCGTCTGTGCTTTTAGTGAGATAGCTTTTTCATTATTAATACAATTAATGGTGTTATGAACTCGCTGGGAAGTGTAGGGTTGCCGAATTTTCGAGGAAAATTATTGGACTTTCGAAATTAATGACAAGTTTTAGTGATTTACAGCCATGAACTTTTACTAAATAGCCAGATGTTGCGCTTAATTCCTCTATGTCGAATGATTAAAGCGACGTACATACATTTCAGTACTGTTTATATTAATATTAACAGTGCAACAAATTGCCGATAAGTACCATTAAAATGTTTTTAAATAATAGTTGTTCGAAACATTAACAGAGTAAAATAATTAAGGATAACTAAGGTATGTTGGTGATCATTCGGCAACCTTACTAAATAATGATTCTCGCACTTCCATTTTCCCATAATGCTTTTCACTGAAGATTCACACAAAGGCTTTTCCGATTGCTCACGCGGAAACATGGAAAACTTAGGACACTTAAGTCGTCAGGTACTAATTGATTTCAGCACGAGTACCGTTGGGCCCGTATTGTCCCCAAGACTTTGTTTGATTCTTGTTTGACTTAAGTCGAGATTAAAGTACAATTGTGTCGCTAGTTGATAGATAAAGGTGCCAGTGTATTGCACGTTTAGTATTTTCTGGATAACATCGTTTCGATTCCTTTAATTACGTATACTAGTGATTCACGGGAGAGTTGATTACGTTCGTTCACCCAGCCAGGCGAAGACTCAATCAATTAAAGTTTTACAAAAGTGATACTTTTGGTTTTAATTTTGCATTATTTCAAAAAATAACTTGGAGAATGTTTGGGCGTAAGTTTGGTATTCTTAGTTAACAAAGTCAAAATATTGCTGAATGACCAGCAACTACGAACTCCGATAATTGTTCCGCAATAATGGAAGAATTCTATTATTAAGGAATAGCAATTAAAAAATGAAAAAAACTACAAGCCGTTGAGTAATCGTCCACCTGGGTGAATTATCTATTAGCACGCAGGTTCGACCTACATGTATCAAAGTGCTCGAAAGAAACTGCTTTCGTCCGGGCTGTTCTTCTTAGAGGGCGAGCCGAGATAAGGCGAGAACAGGTTGAAGAATTAATCGGGAAGTTTAAAGGCGCGGGTGTGCCCGATAGTTCCGGTCGTTCCGGAGCAGGCGAGCACGAAGTATTTCAATTTTCCAGCGGGCGAAACTTCCATCGTGTTGCCGGGGCGTACGGCACGGCACGGCGTGCAACGTTGGCCGTCCGGCGTGTTGCTGTTGCTGTATGTTTAGCTTTAGCTGGGAGTGCAAGCGGGAAAAAGCAAGGGGAATATTCGATCTCACCGCGTGCATTTTAGATTGTACTTACTTTCAAAGTTTCTACGGTAATGATAACTTACTGCTAGGGCGGAAACGAGACTCGGAGACCAGCTCCGTTGCATCTTCCACCTTCTGCTCTTCGCTTTCCTAGATATAAGAAGTCCCTCAAACTTCTCTAGAAACTTTTCCCTGCCCGTGCACTCTCCATCTTCCGAGTCTGCAAATTTGCACACTTGTATGAGTCATTCGTCACCGATCTGTGCACAGGGCCTTCTTCATTCCTATTTTTAAGCTTTACGTTGAACACACACGATAGGAAAGAGATCGATCCGTTTGTTCATTTTAGAGATTCATTGCGCTTGATTCAATCCTGCTGAGGTTTTGTTGCTGTGCATAGATTTACATAGAAACTTAGCTTACAATTAGTGAACACGATTGCAAGTGATAATTGCTCGGTACGATATAAGTGAGCCCTGGAAGCAAGGTGTTAAGCTGTTGTACATTTTCCTCTAGCAAATTCATTTTTTCATGTCAAACTTTTCTGTCATTAATAGACCATCGCGCAACTTTCAAAAGATCTCGAAAGTTAGTGTGTTTAGAAGTCTTTCATGATTAGAAGTGTCATGTATTAATTTATTCAAAGATGAAATAGTTGGAAGGAAGCTCCAGAACCTCAGTAGGTCTAAATGATGAACAATCAGCACTAAAGGAACAATTAGAAACTTGCACGTAATTGACTTCTATTAGCATATTCACGAAGACAATAGTCAAGTAATCGTAGTGCTAGCTTTAATAGTATACAAAGAGTAGCAATGCGAACTTGATGTCGATTTGCGTATTCGAAATGGAAAGAGCGGGTGAGAACAGTATGATGGACAGCTAACGGATAGATTCTTTCCTGGCAGTAACATTACACATTAGTTAGTGTGTTAATTATTTGATAACCGTGGGTAAACGGTGGCGCCTAGTTTCGCGCGATAGTTCGATCAGATACTATAATAAACTATATAAAATCGACTTCGATACATTCGTGTATAATAATCTTTACCACAGTGTCATTCTCTCCTTCGTCGGAAAAAACAATTTTCTAATGAGACACTTAACAACTCTTAAACTTCATTCATCTCCTTCCATACAATAATTGTCTCGAATATTATATATGCAGCCATATCTGCATATACTTGTATGTGCGGGTGTACAATTACCTAGCTTGGACAAACAATTTGTTCCTGGAATTTTCAGTGGCAGATGTGAAATTAACAATGTAAAAACCTTAAGTTTTTACAGATATTATCAATTTACAATAAGCCTGTCGATTTTTCACTCATTATTTATTATTTCGATTAAAGCTTTAACTATAAAATAGCTATCAATCTAATTGGATCGTTAATCCAGTGAAATTGTTAGGAGTTTAAATAAAAGTATGATCCCAAAGCCACTGAGTGCACGAAATTGAATAACAATTCACACTATTACTTGACCAGAACAAATTGCTCGTCCACACCAAGCATTTGTTAACAAATGTGCATCGATAAACGTTTCCTTCGCCCATCACACCGGTCCGATAATGCAAGTACATATTGCGCTGCCATATTTAACGATTCGATGTACGAGAGAATGAGAAAGAATGGGATGGCAAGAGGGAAAGGGGGAGAGAGGGTGCACAGAATTTCCGGTGATGCGTGATTTCGATGTCACCTGCACACGGATTATCCCGGCGTCCTGGTGGCACGATAATAGCACCCATTGTTCACCCCGAATATATCCTGCATAGAAAAGCCCGTGGCCCGCACGATTACGCGAGCGAACGATGCCACGAATCAATGAAAATCGTCGTTTTTGGCGAATTTTTACTCGAAAAAACTCGAATGGCAACTTTGACAAATGTCTCGCATCGAAATGTTGAAATTCAGTCGGTCGAAAATGTATTCCGGTGTTCATTGTTAAACTAAGAAAATGTCGATACAAATGCTCAAACATTATTTTAAATGTCATACAGTTTAGCGAAGAGGAATTAACAAGGAAAGTGCGATAGGTGAAATAACTGGTCGTATACAAGAGCCATTGCTCTAAGCTGCGTTTTCGTTTAAAGAAGTTAGACTGCGAGTTTCTGTAATACTTATGAATATTTATTCAACCACAAACTACGTATGTCCGACGCATTATGATAATAGTGCTCACGAATGTTCGAAGTTTCAACAAATCCTCTTAAGGAAATGGAGTGGAACTAGTTTGGGGAAGTGGTAGCGATTCCGAAAATGACACCGAATGCGAAAGAGTCTTCGAGAAGCATTTGGTCCAAGTAGTCTCGGAAATATGTTTGACACATGCGACAGGTATCACACGGGGCTTCGACGCAAGTTACACCTTAGGACGCTCCCACTCCCTTTGGCAAACACAGCTTGGCACATACGCAAGAACGTTTTATCGATGTTTGCAAACACCTAAGAAGAGATCGGGGAAGACGACAGATGGTCTCGAGGGTTCGCTTGCGATCGTCAGTCTGTGTACACGGGGAATATTCTGCGAACAATATTCCGCGTGTATAAATACAGCACCGCCGCGCCGGGGTCTTCCGCTATCGAATCCATTTCAACGTACTTCCGATAGCCGGACGTGTTCGACTCACATCGAGATCTCTTCCCTCAACCTTCCACTCACCTCTCCATCCCCTTTTCCATCCTATTCGCTCAAGCCCCCTACCGCTTTTTGCACCAAGCTATCCTCCCCGACGGAATCCTCCACGCAGAATCCTTGATCCAACGTCCGAAGAAATGCTCTGACATTCCACCCTCGACAAATCTTCCTCAGTCGAGGTCCTTAAGAAATACTATTCACCAAATGAGCAGAAAATTCCGCAAGAATTGCCTAATGGAAAGGTTCTGACTTGTTGGGAAAGATTGATCTTTGCAATCAGTCCTGGTGCTAATTAGTTGGAGTGCTAGTGAGTCCCAGTATGGGAAAGAGTGTCGAATGGTGAAGAAGACACCGAGGTTCCCTCCAAGTTGTTTGCTAAACTTTTTTTTATCTAAATCTAGAGGCGAAGTCTAGACGCTTGTGGTCATCTGCTCGATGACGGTGACATCACGATGTCTTCTGGCCCTTCTATAGGAGTCGTGGTGACTGAGACCCTCGGGCACGCTCTTGCTGGGCCTGAGAGGTGTATGGAACTGCGGCTGATAATAGTGGTCGACAGTTGGCATTCTATCCGGCGAACGAATCGGTTCGTCTATATCGAGCGGCACGTGCAGTGACTGAGATTTGGGTAGTCTGGGCCTCGGTGGCGGTGGACAGGCACATGGTGGTGGTAACGGGCCCAAACTCGAGATGCGTGGCCCTGGGACGATCGGGGACGATGGCTGACGGCCCCACCCCACCAGGAAGAGTAACGCTGCACCGCACAAGGAACTTAATGTGCACGCGTAATAACCCACCCTCGGGCTGTTCGCGTTCATGTAACCTGCAATTACACGTTATACGCAATTCCTTTTACCAAAATTTCATTCCTCTATCCTGGAAATCTAGCTTTGTTAACGGAAAACTCCAATTCTTTTTCACTCGCTGTCATAGAATGAGGGAAAATTTAATATCCCCTGTGCCACGGACCCTGCTTTCCGCTGTTACCTCTTTATAATTTTTAATTGCATCGCAAATTAAAAAATGCTTTGTTTCAAAATTTAGGAAATTCAGTAGAGACGTGTATTCAATTTCAGAAATGTGATATTTGGTTTTATTACGCTTCCGATTTTACATTTCGCCTTTGCAATCTTTCATGTTGTATTTGACTTGCAACCTTTCGTATTATATGGTGCACGGACATTTCTGCTTATGTTTCACCTCTGGCGACAGTAAGGCTTACATTTGAACTTTGAAGCAACCAATCAGTGTGAAAGAGAAATCTTATTGAAGAAGAAATAACGTAGATGGGTCTGTTGCGTGTTGAAAAGTGAGAGTCAATCTAATTAAGGTCTGATGGTGCTCAGGGAGTATTTACCGGTAAGAGGAACTCCAAGAAGGATTGGCAGTGCTTCGGCTGCCTGGACGAGAGCCCAAGCCCTCGCGAAATGTCTGGCCCTCAGCCTTTCGAGTGCCAACATCTTCAGGGAATAAAGGGCACCACCGAGGGATGCTCCATAGAGTCCAGAGGCCAGTACCAGTCCGTGGTAACCCTGGACGCTTCCTAGAGCCACCTGAGCTATGGCTTCAAGCAAAAATACAACCTACGTCGAACCATTAAACACTTCGAATTAAATCTCCCACAGATTGCATTTCTTTTAAACTTATAAACTTATAAGTAACTAAATATTATACATATGTGCATCCAATTGTGATTCCTTTGGGATGTTCTACATTGAAGTATCAAGAAAGCCTTATTGGAACGCAATTATGTAGTTTCGTAAGTTTTCGAATCATAGTACATTTAAAGGGTTCATTGTTTTCAAGCGTGGTTAATTATATCCGTAGTGGGAAGGTATATAAGTCAATATTGTCTGAGAATTATAATGTTAATTTCCTCGGAGAAAAACAGTCTACTCCCATTACCGATCCATCATCTCCGAGTGTTCCATTAGAAAAATTCGTGTTCACCTAGGAAGTGTTTTCTTAGGAAGAAGAGGTTGGGTTGGGGGTGGCACCTGAATTAAGTCCTCATAATTGGACTGGACCGGCGTTTTAATTAGGTAGCTCGCATAAGTTTCGAGTTTATCCTCGCTGTCAGGAGACAAACGTAGGAGGCGGACAGAGAAAAGTCACGCAACGCCACTGCGTCTGTTTCTATTAAGGTTACTAAGTCCGGAGGGGCTCTAGGAGGAGGAGGAGGAGGAGGTGGTGGATGCAAGAGGAAGAGCGTGAGAGAAGAGAAAGAAAGTGGAGGGTAAGGATAGCCCGGAGGAAATTGCAAATTCTTTTCGCGGAATAGTTTATCTTGCTGCGGTGCTGGCAGCAAACTCGATTCGGGACGTCCAGGATAAGCCGCTTTTTCGAGTGAAACTACCTCCATGGATCTCTCTCTCTCTTTCTCTTTCTCTCCTTCCCACCCTCCTCCTACATTTAGCTTGTCGGCACTTCCTTCCTTTAGTCGGTTCACCTTTCTTCGCAAAAAAAAAACAGATGTTACACCGACGCTCTGTATTTCGCGGACCGCCTTTTTCTTACTCAGACTGAAATTAGTGCCGGCTTCATTGCGATCTGAAAGTTTCACAGTACTGTACCCACTTGGACCACGACTACTTAACGTTTTACAATTGTTGTTACAACAAGACACTTCACTTAGGCCTCCATGAAATATTTGTGTCATTGAAGCCCCCTTGTTTCATTGGTGTTTGCTTTGCAAAAGTCTTGGAAAAAATATAGAAGCTTCTTGAATGCTTGCTACTTTGACAAGTTGTTTCACGAGTTGAAAATTATGAGGATTTGAAGCATTCTTGTTACCTTGTACTAATTAGTGCCTAAACTGTTGAACAAATTTAGTTACAAATTTCCAGTGACCCGCAATTGATGGACGTAAATGTATCCGAAAAATTGTGAGATCTACTTTTAACTGGAGAGAGTTGGAAAACATTTCTCTGACTTTTGGATAGCTCTCCGTGGCATTAATGTATCAACTTATTTTTATATTTAAACAAATTAAACAGAACAAGCACGACAGATAAAATGTGTCTGAATATTTATGGTCCGCAATTGTGGCATGTTTCAGGATTCTGTTAGTCTAGTAATTAATGCCTCATTTGTAAAACCAAAAACTTGCGTGATATGTTAACTTGGCATTAATTTCGCTCTCTACCATTGGTACTGTGTTCAAACAAAAGTACACAATCTGCTGGTATGCCCGATGGGAATTGCTTTATTACTGATGCCCGGCTGGATATTGTATCCGGGTGTATGAGTGGGCCGGTATCGCATCACAGGATATTATGTTTTCCACGAACCAACATTAACGAGTATTTTTTATTTGGCGTTAATTATTCGCCCGCATGAATCTTGTTTCCCGTGAAAGCAATTTCTATAGCAAATCTAATCCTACTGAGAAGGGGATTTCGATCGAATTTGCCGCGAGATGAGCTACTAAGCGGTCGAAAATCTCGACGTCTCACCTGTAGAAGGGTAGGAGAGGCCGAGAGAGGCCAGGGCTTTAAGCGGCTGGGACTTCATTCAAGCCCAAAGACTTTCCTCCCCACCAAAGGCGCCTTTCTGTGCTTTTCAGGGCTTTTTCGTCCCTTTGAAGTTGCACTTCGAGTGTCACCAGTCTTTACCCCCCTTCATTCACGCGGCTCGCCGAGCTCGAGCCACCGACACAAAAGTATTTTTCCATTCTACGACCCCTTACCCACCCGTGAACTCCGCCCTCACCCGTCTCCTAACTGATAACCCTCTGATAACCAATAGTATTCTCTCCCACATAATCATTCTCTTAATTCCAACCAATCTTCGTCTTTGTTTTACTAAAACATTTATTGTATCGAACAACTTGCTCGGTGTTTTCCTTTTTTAAAACTTCTTTTTCAACATTTAGTATGAATTGTTTGAATTGAACCTGAGTTAAAAACTGGAATTAAGCCAGGAAATTCTAAAGTTAAGCTTTTGGAGATGGTAGATATCTAGTACCTTCCAAATGGCACTTATACTCATTGCCGAAATTAGATTGTACCTAAAGGAGCCTTTTAAATTATGCAATAGGTAGGTTAGGCGACGGTTGGTTAGGCATGTTGTATTCCGACCACTCGAAATACAGTTGGTAATTAGGGACATATTGTAACACTGTCCAGGAACGAGATCTCCTGTGACCAAACCGCAGCGATCCACGGTGCCCAGGACCGTGGAACGTGCGGTATCCTCTACTATCTGTTAAGATTCCATGTGCGAAGACCGCTAATGGCTTCGTTGGCCACCAGGACCAAGCTTATCCTGACCCTTTTACCCAACCAGGACTACCACTTGTTTCATTCAGGACGTAAACCAATCCTAGAGATACGCAAACCATTTTGCATACAAGACTATCCTCATTTCCATTTTCCTCGACTATCAGTTAAACAAATGACCACTGTATTTCTATGCAACCCGAAACAACTTCTAAACGATAATAGTTTATATACTATTTATTTGGGTCAGCCCACTAAAACTTTATCCATTATGTATCGATATTGTTAAACGACAATCGTTGATATTCAATTGCAGCTAACAAGACGTGGAAAACTATTAGTTGAAGTGAATGCCAAGTGAATGCCGAGTGAATGCCGAGTGAAGTACCGAGCCAGTGGCCAATTCATATCTGGGGAGTTCGTAAAATCTTGGAGGTTTTCGGCAAAGGTAAATGGTAAAGCGAAAAAGTGGCAGTGGTAAATCGAAGAAAGGAGAGTAGTTGTTTCCGGCGAGGCGGTGAGGCGGTGAGGCGGCGAGGAGGGTGGGTTGATCTGGGAGTGGGTCAAGCGTGGTTTCGTAGGAGTTTCGGTGATGGTGGAATATATATGGTAGAGGTAGTAGGGGATCGAAAAGAGCCGCGAATGGATTAGAGAAGCAGGAGCGGTTGTATACTGACCAACTCCTAGGAGTGCAGCTTGGCAGAGATATTGCCTGGACACGAGACACTGAGCGGATGGCCTCGCGGTGACGACTCCCCAAGCCGCGCAACCCAATGCAGCAGCCAGGCCCAAGCACGTTTGCAGAAGAACTATCGCGCTCATCTCCAAACCGTCCTGGATCCCCTGCATTGCCTGCAAATTATTCATCGCCTCAGCGTCACTACTATTTTATTGCCAACAAGAATCCGATACTCCTATTTCAACATACAACCACCCTAACTCAATCCTTGCCAAGTTCTAGCAAGTTATAACAGATCCAAGTAGAAAGACAGCCAGAGATAACAGGAGAGATGAATTTAAATGGTGACAATATATATGAGAATATAAATTTAATTGAGTTATAACCCTAACATAAATTCTACCATAATTCGAACTCTAAAGTTCCACCCAGGCGGAATCTTGATCGACACAAAGATCTATAATAAAGCTATTATTATTACTAGGCTAGCGCAGCTCCAGAATTTTAATGAATATTACAACCAGAAGTGAAAGAGAAGACGAAAACGGAGGGTAGTTGCAGCAGTGTAACTAAAAGCGCCTACACCATTAACAGAGTTCTATAGATATACATATATTATTAATTAGGGGCTTTTAATTAGTCGATGGGTGGTAATTAAGTGTGGTAGTGGTAGGTAAGTACTTACGATATAAAAGGCAGGAGTGTAGAGACCGAAGCCAGCCGCACCAGCTGCCAGCATCAACATCCTGACTGGTCGACTCCCCAAAGGACTGAAATCCACCAAGGGCTGCCGCGGTACCTTGGTCGCCGACTTCTTCTCTTTAACTTTGCTACGTTGATTCTTGAGATGCAGTATCGCACGCCGCTGAGGGTGGTAGAGGGATGCACTCCGGTAGATCAGACCAAGGAAGAAGGCTAACGAGAGTGCTCCCGTTATGGACTGAAGGCCGCGCCGCCAGCCCAAATTCCTAGGAACATATCCTTCCTGTTATTGGCACTGTCCTTATCCAACTTTACACCGTTTACTTTCCTGAGAGCAACCCAATCTCCAGGAAATATCGCTAGCACTCCTTTATTAGTCTTAGTTCTCACGCGTGCAATTAATTACTCACTGTAGTTCCAAGGCACTTCTAATTATAAGTGTTAATAATTGTATATTCGTAAGAAAATAGAAGACTTAAAAAGAGCATCACTGAAATGAAAATGGTTACTGTTTTCCTTTTCTAGAATTAAGTTGAATTCTTGCTCTCCGCGCGGACAAAAAGAAACTTAGCGGACGTAGCCCGCAGCAATTAGAAAGCCCGTTCTATTTATCACGGGGTTGGCGAGTGGTCCGACTGATACTAATTACAAGCTCGCATCACTCGGAATCCGGGCAGGCGGGCAAAGAGATTGGCCAGAGCCGTAAATGTACCACTGACAGTTATGAATTGGCCTGGACGCCTCAAAGGGCATAATGTTACTTTGCTCGAGCGCAAACCGCTCAACTTTATGGATCATTCTGGGCGCAAGTAACTAGTCGGTAATAGCAACCACCGGGATTCACGAGAAACTCGTACACATTGCGTTACATGAATCGCGCGAGGGGTGCTTTCAGGGTGGTTCGGGGTGGATGTAGTGGGCATACGTGACATATCCAACAGGTCACTCGTTAGCGTAACGAGCCGCTATAATTCATCAAGTGCCATACACGTTCGTACAAACTCCGCTGATAGGTTCGAAGCCCCCCAAAACGTGTCTGTATTAGAGCCGAACGATCCAGATGTGTTTCAGATAATTGAGCCAGCACCGACTTGTTTATTGTTTGCAAGAGAGTGCTTCCCCGTGAAACGCAAACAGTTCTCCTCCTCGATATTAATACCGCTGACCACTCCGCACCGCGCAATATTACTCGTCGCCATCTACATTGGCAAAGTTATATTCGATACGTTTCTCAATGCAGCTCGTTAACAATTTTCTACCACTCTCCTTATTTTCCTGGCCTTTTCACCGGCGACGCTCCGCCACGCAAATATGAATATTATTGTCGAGTCCTTTTATTCAACGGCAGGAAACTTTGAAATGGAAATTGTATCGCCTACGCGCCAAGAATACAGGCAACTTTAATTAAATAGGAATAAAATAATTCTGATACAAATTTCATTTCGACGAGTGCCTGTCGAGTGGTGTGAAGTGGTGTGGGATTAAAAGTGCTCCAATCAAAAAAGGTAGTTTTATTTCATAAAAAAGTCAGGTGGTGCCTCTAGAGTTTGGCGTTGATGGTGAGAGGGAAAATTGGAAGGCCATTGATGAAATGCGCAATTTCCAAAGCTCTCAAGTGGAAGAAGCTGGCATTTGGAGAGCCGCGTATCTCATCGATGGCTTGGAAAGTATTTCAAAATTGGTGTCCCACGCTCACAGGCGAGTTTAGGAAACGTTATGGCATAATAAATAACGTGAGAGCAGATATTACGAGCTATCCGAGTAGGAAGCGAGTCGAGTAGTATATCACGGCTCTAATACGGCATTATAGCCGGGTACAAGGTGCCACTTGCTGCACGGCTACCGATGCACTCCTGCGGCAGCAGTTTTCATTGCGCATTAAGGATACCTCGTAAATTGTCGCCGACAAAGCATCCCCGCACCAAACACCCGCCACCCGCCACCCCTGTGCTTTGTCAGCGGAGAACATCCTGAAAATCAAAGCCCTACTGTCGACCTCTGCGAACCTGAACTCGCTCAGCTACTAAGTGTTCCGGGAAACAGTTTAAACAGCAAACAGACCTACAACCCTACACTTCATTCTCAAGTTGCAAATTTCAATTTACCAACATGAGCTTCATTCAGAGATTTTAATTGAAATCTACCTTAATTTGCAAAATATCGATGCTCGCGGGATTCCATTTGAAGCAGGTAAAATTCATTTCGGTATAAACTGTAACAGACTCTTGAATGCTTTCAGTGAAACAGTGCTAATTGTTTACAAGCCAGTGCTTTGCGGGGGCAAGAAATATCGGTGTTGTAACTGAGAATTTATGGAGTTGAGAGTATAAGAATTAGCGAGCAGCATAAACTGAATGTGTGCAGATTGTGTTATCAGAAGAGAGGATTGCAGGGAGGTATGGTTCAGAGGGAGGAAATCCGAGATGCAAATAAAAGGAAAATACGCGAGTACGCGACTGTAAAGTTACATGGCAATATACAGGGTTGAAGCCATCCACGACTGACAAGAGAGGTAGCTTGTATGCGACGGTCTGTTCCAGCTGCCGCAGCCGCTCCACTTCCGTAAGCACAAAAAGCGATCTAATACTTGTGGCAATACACGTATCGAGTGCACGTATGCTTGCCGGATCTCGAATTCCAGTTATCAAGTGGTGGCTGGATTTTTGAGTCGCTGCGTCGACCGGCTGCTGATTGAAATTTTCCCGGCGCGTATGCATCGTGGAAAATGTCGATTTGGTGGCGCTCGGCGTATACGGTCACACATTGATTAAGAGGACGAGGGTTCCAGGAGTGGGGTCGGAGGTTTGCCATTATCCGGATTAATGAGCGCAAGTGGCGGAAGGAGTCGAGCGGAAGTTCAGGGAGGAGCAGAAGCAGGAGCAGAAGCAGGAGGAGGAGCAGTTGCAATTTCGAGTCAGAGGCGTAGAGAGTAGAGTGCGTGTTGCAGGAGCCGCATTGCAGTGGACTCGGGGTTCGGGGATACTGGACTGCGTGGAAAATGTGGAGAAGGCTGTGCGTGCACCGGACGTACACAGCTCGAATCATCGATCTCCCGATGGACCGACCAAGTCACGAGTTCCCCTCTTTCTCCGGCCCAGCCGGCTTCGACATTTCCTCTCCCGCTCTCACGCCCTCTCCCTCTTCCTATCCATCCTTCTCTCTCACTCCCCCCCCTCTCTCTCTCTCTCTCCCGATCTGTATCGTCACTCTGTTAAACCTCCACGGACTCGATGACGATTAATCTGCTTCCCACTCGCGTTCTCGTTCTCTCGGCGCTTTATCCCCGGCAAATAGCTTTGGAAAATGTTTAGCGAGCGAGGAGCCGATCGCCCGGACACGATTGTTTCCGGCCCTCGTTAAGGCTCCACTCGATCGTTTCGCTCTAATTCCGGGGACAATTCGATTTTTCGGCATGTCACTTGTTTCTTGGACCACTGAATTCCTCGGGATCATTCGGTCTAATGTTTCACACACATTTCAGTCCGAAATTGCCAAATATTCGGAACACATTTATCTGTCACATCTTCCTTAATTGATATTGATTGGTTTCTGTTATATATTTGTCGCATCTAATTGTACGTTAATAATCAAAAATGTACCTCTATTTCTGTTAAAGTTAAACTCGTTTTAAATAATCGAATTTCTTTACTTTTTCAGCGAATATTTCCACAATTAATAATAATATAGAGTTTTCAGTCCATTGAACTTTTTTTTACCAACCACTGATTATTAAATCACGCCAGAATCCGAAACATTCCATTGACACAAAAATTAAATATTTCAACTCGAAACGTTTCAAGCCGAAGAAACTCGCTCTCGGGTTTTCTCATTTTTTCGAAGGTAAGCCGAGAAGACCGCGCTAAGAAGGTACATAATATTCATGGAGTCCATTCGGTTAATTAAAGTTGTGTTAATTTTCTCGAAGACCATTTCTTCCAGCTGCCATCGTAGGGCTGCGAGTATAATGAAGTATTGGGCGTATTGTTTCATTAGAAATGCCCGACGAACCATTAATGAGGATTGAATATCGAGTTGAACTTTCAATGGTCTCGGAGTGCTATATTTTACATCTTCCATCTGAACTTTTAAAAGTAAGAATTAAAAAAAGATTTATTTAATTGGGGCAGACTGTATGATTAACAATAGATACAAATGTTGCTTTCAAACACATAGTAAGAAATTAAATATAACCTTTAATACATAGAAAGAAGTTAGACTTGCTTGGTTTTAATGTGGAAGTGCTTCATCTTCATAAAGATCTACGTTTTAATTACAATGCTGAAAGGATCGTTCTTTTTTCATGGGAATACTGCTAGCTGTCTAATGACACGAATGTCCAAGTCGAAAGAAAAGGCGACGCAATGCTCGTTTATTTAATTAGATAGGGAAAGAGACGTGACGGGAGAGAGGCGGAGAAAGTTCTCTCCTGGCAGAGGTTGAGCCACGAGGACATTAAATAAACCCCCCTTTGCCCCTGTTTCAATCGCTCTCTCTTTGCGACCTCTTTTTTTCAATTAGGCGACCCTTTTTCTCCTTCACGTTTCTCCTTTTTCATTCCTGCTCTCGAGGCATCCCCCTTTTGTCCCTTCCTTGTTCCCTGTCGCCGCGGCGCGGCGCAGCGATCCACTTCCCTTTCCAGCTGACTTGGCCAACGTGGCGTTATTGCCCTAATTACACGTGCTCCAATTGCCCAATGAGATCCTTGATCGCCCAGTCACTTTGATGAATCGCTCAGCAGGACAGTCGGAGAAAATCGTGGCTAGGATAAACCCCGAGCCTCCAACCACCCCCTTCTCTTCACTCCTTCTCGGTTCCACCCACTCAACATCGACGCACCACGTCTTCCCAATATAATATCGTGCGCGCAAGGGCCCTCCTCCACCAAAATAGCGATTACGTGGCTTATCGGGACACGTTTCGTGATCCTTTAAAGGAACATCCCTCGAATTACTGTCGAAACCTTTGGATAAATACTGCAGCGAACTCGCAGCGCAGAACTACGCGCGGATCTCGCCACCCCCAACGTCCAACCTCCATCCTGGCAACACGTTTCAAACTCTAACTACTCCTGAATGTTACCGGAACTTAGAGTAATGTTGGAAATTTAGTGTGCTGCATATGATTTGCGTTAATATGCCGAAAATTGTGGTGGTAAATGCGAAGGGAATAATTTGTAATCATAATAATTTGAAATTTCCGCTAATGACTTTTTGCAAGTTTGAAAGCCTGGTAATTAATTAGGAAAGAGATAGCAAGTCAAGGGGAAACTGGTAATATTAAAGAAAGTCTACTCAAATGATTCTGAGTAATTCATCATAAAGTTGCGGCCAAAGATGATGAAGTCAAACTAAATTCGAAGACATTTAAACTTTCGATATCCTTGCAGTAAAAGGCCGGGATTCAGAAAGAGTTAAACGAAGAGCATATTGACACGGACTAAATCCAATACGGTCTTCATTTAACTACTTCCGTGAATGAAGAGAGTATTGGACCAAAGAGTCGGAAAATCAATTGGAATAAGGGAGAAGTAAATCCTATTGGAATATCGAGGTTGGTGCGACACATATCGAATCTGAGGGACACGCCGCACTGAATGTAATATGCATCTGCATCAAGTTGTGAAATTTGATATTCATTAAGAGCGCTGTCCCCACCATTGCGCCAACAAAATACCTTTCATCGACGCCTGGACCGAACGGATGGTTGTCGATATTCCTAACGAACGCGATTGCCAATTGGAAAAAGGCTCGCTTCCGCGGAGACACAAAGCGACGGGATTGGACGTCCAATTATTTCACGTCGAATTCGTTCTGGGCTTTTCGCGTCCAGGTTTCTAAGCTAACGGCGCGGCGCGCCTCACCCGACGGAAGACGGAAGAAGAGCCGGACAAAAGAGGGACCTGCTTGAGAGCAGTTTTGTCTGGGTTTTCACGAGGTTTCTCTTCTGATTTACTACTGGAACGAAGCCGCCTCATTCTCCCCGGGGAACCAAGAGGATCCTTCATTAATTATTGCTCCAATAATTATTTTCTCGAGGGACACTATTCTTTCCCTCCGACTTTCCTAATGCCCATCTTCAATTCTTTTAAGTCCAAAGACAAATTCTTCTTTTACTCTTGGAATACCACAAATTCAAAATGTTCAGTGCTTCGAATTAGTTTTCAAAAACTAGATTAGAATTTAGTCAGATTGTTACCTAGAAATTCAAATAGAAATGGATAAACGCAAATCCCTGATGCTCGTTACACTTTAATTAAAGTGGCGCACAACGAGCAGTGATAATTAAAATTTCACAGGACGAAGGTCGTTCCGGAATGATTGAGCAGTGACGTCCCAGTTAAATCTGCTCCACTGGCCACGGGTAATTGACAATCGCAGCCAATCTCGAGTTTTTAATGACAGATGAGCTGTCGGAAAGAATTCTAAATTTAGAATCCTTGCGAAGCAACACGGTGAAAAGCTAAAAGGTGTAAACATCCCTGGAATACACTCGTATTATACTCTAATTAAACTATTATATTATTTGTAATTATATCTAATAACTCATTTTTAATTATAACTCTGGCATGCTATATTATATCAACTCTTTGCGTTCCGCACTTGTTCAATTACTATCTCACGCAGATATTCTGCAGCTCCCATAAACAACATAGCAATAAACCATGTGCGAGACAGGATACCATAGAAAATCGTGAGAATGCATAGGGTTAATAGAACAGCATATAAAAGGAAATAATTATATAAGAACAGTGATTAATAATAATTGTAAGAGTGCATAATTAAAGAGGAAAGACCGTGAGAAAGATTGTTCAGGGATAAGAAAAGAAGTGTATTTGAGATGATTTTGTATGCATGTAACGGCTTACCACAACGCCTCCTTGTAGAAGACGCTGAAGAGGGCTATCCCGACACCAGTGCCAGCTTGCACGACCATCTCCACGAACTCTCGTCGTTTCCGGAAGTAATGGCCCAGCACCAAACCGGCAGTTTCCCTTACGAGGCCGGCACCGGTACCAAGCACCAGGCCGTAGCTGTTGCATTTTCGACGAGGCCATCGTTAGTCTTCATCAAGCCTAATCTCGCGTCAGCGCACCCTTACCAACTACCTTCGCCTATCCTGCACCTGCCGCAAATGATCCTCATCCACGAAAACTGGCGTATTTCGAAGCTACTATCCACCATGCCTGCCACCGTTCTTTAAATTGATGAATCGAATCAATGTTTTTCATCATTGCCAAACTTTTAATCATGTACTTTCGATATTATTCAGGTTTAAGAAAAATTCTTCGCGATCAATACTCTTTTCGATGTTAGGATCATCTGCATTCGGCGCATATTAAGCTTTCTTTCTTTAAGCTTTAAAATAACAAACAAAGTATTTCACATATTTCTGTCAACACTAGCAGGGAATCTGAATTACTGAGCTTTTAATCCAAACTAAATGAAATATTTTAAATCTGAACGTGGTGAAGTAAATTTCTAGAAAGGGAAAATAATGAGGAAAAATGTTGGTCTACTTGAGAATGCAGGATAATTAAAGCAGCTATGAACGAGATTAGTAGCCCAGCCCACTTGAAGTATGTAATTCAAAATAATTACAGCAACTCGGTATAATGAATGCAGGCTTCACTAAAACTGATTCGAACAGGCAAGTCATTGTTAGGTACATCCGTAAAGAAAGAGGTTCTAATGATTGTGTTTATGTAGGAGATTTGCAAAGAGAATTCGCAGCCGCGAAGCATTGGCAGGCGGGAAACGAGACTGTCCTAGTGAAAGAATGCCCTCGGGCAGTTCGCTTCGACGAGAATGCTATGAAAGGGTTGAAAGAGTGGTTCACGGCTCCGCGAATCGCTCGCCACGTGCACGCGTACACAGCCGGCAAACTTATTTTTCCAAGTTCTTTCGGGCTTGTAACATAACTGCACGACTTTTCTAGAGGTGTAATTAAAAGTTTGCGCGCCTCTAGGAATAGCTAACTACTCCTGCCATTCTTTCTGTTAAATGAAAGGGCCAAGTATCCCGAGAGTACTTGGATAAAACAATGTTCCGCTTTGTCTTCCAACGTCGCAACCTCTTGTTCAATTCTATTTTACTAAGATACTTTTCAACCAATGAACTTTACCGTAACTAATACATTCCAGTGAATATACTATAATTACATTCAGCAAATTCAATTTCTACCAATACTTAGCTTCGTTATACTTTGAAATTTCTATTTCATAATCGAGTGTCAAACATCACGTAAAAGTCGGATTTGAAAATAGAGAGAGCGCGCGTGCCGGACAATTTTTGTTGATTGCAGGGCGGACCGATTAAAAAATGAAAATAAAAATGCAATCTTCTTTCTTTGTACACAAAAGCTATAACAGCAGGCAACCGGTTGCACGGGTCACCACAGAGAGGAACAAAATCCCGGTACTGAAAGCAAGCAGGTACGGTTCGGCGCGGTGGGGCGTTCGGGGAATTGGGAAGAATTCGATAAAGGCGTAAAAGGGCTTTCTCGGCGAAAAGGATGAACTATATTGGTAGGCTGCGTTTATCCGGAAAGGTATGTTTGCAAACGAACACTCGAACCGCTCTCAATTCCCCGGAGCAGCAAGCAGCGTGCGAGGGTGGGTTGGTTTCGATTGCGTGGTGGTGTTGGGCCCGGTCTGGTGGTCTCTCTGGAAGGGTTGAGAGTTTGGCTAAGGAGCAGAAGAGCTTACCTCAGGAGTACCTGGTGCACTTGTACGGCGAATGAGGTGAAGAGTGATGCCAATGCCAGAACGAGGCCCCCGATCACCGCGGTGAGCCTTGTACTACCCCGGCGACACGCGCCGACAACCAGCGGTGCTGAACCTCGGGCGACCGCCGCACTCAACGCCCCGGCCCACGCTGTAACAGTTGTTCCGTTCCCTTCCGTTACTCTCATCCTCCACTCTAACTCTAGTCACGCCATCACTTGCCCCCCAACCCCAACCCCAACCCCAACCCCAACCTCCCACAAATTCACTAACTCAAACTAAACTACGTGGAGAAAGTCAATCCACTTGACAACAAACCCAGTACACGGATCATCGCAAACACCAACCACCAACCACCAACTTCCCAACATTTATAATGCCTTCTCATAATCTATATGTAAAAGAACATTCAATCAATCATTGACACGGCCTGTCTTTAATTCGAATGAAAGGAGGAAAACTGTTATTAATTGTCGGAAGTGAATCGCACGCGCATCAATGTTTTTCCCAATAAATGCAATTCCAATCGCGCTTCCAGCGTGCCATGCATAATAAAAGAACTGGCGTCGAGTATGATATGACGCATCCATCTAGCGTCACTGTAATTTTACATCAAAATGCGGACCATGCTCTGGACCGAGGCTACGCTGAAATCGGAGGATCGCTGCGTTATTGATATCCATGCTGATGCACGTCTCATATAAGGAAAAGCATGTTATGGTAATAGTAGTAAAATAATCATTCTTACGTAGACTAATATTAGGAGAGAATCGAAATAAAATTCGTGAAAGATTATTTGACAGTTCGATAATTTATCTTTTAAATAGATATTTTAAAGAATGCATTGCCTTCAAGTTAAATATGCATCGGAGTCCAATAATTCCGGTATAAAATTTGGGTTAATGACGAGCTTTTCAGCTTTATTTATAAGATGATCTGAAATTCCGATTTTAGCTGTCGTATCCTGCGAATAATAGAGAGGCCGAAAAATGAAAACTAATTGCTTTCCACAAACCATTCGAAATTACTTGGACGCGGAAGTCGGCCGATAACAAGTCGGCTGCGCGGGACGGGAATCCAGTGAATTATGGTGCCAAGTTTCGGACATGGCTTGGTGGTTTTGCCTGAATAAAGCAGGATGAAACAGGACCAGCACGGAGTTATGCTAGAATTCAGTTTTTGCATTATTCATATTCCACGATCGAAGGAACTTTCCTCTGCGACTTTCTTTCGCCTGTTTTTCGAGCCGTGCAATTTGAGATAGTAGACGCCCGACGATAATTCTTATTGACGGCCGCACAGCGCACCGAGTAAGTGTCCGAGTAATAGGAAGCCCTTGCCTCTTCCCTTGCTCCTGCCCCTTTTCTCTTACTCAGCGAGTAGATTAAAAAAATTCAGACGCTCCATTAACTTTTCAATTTCCGCTCCCATTTCCGTTTACTGCTTAAGAAATTCCCTCTGAAATCTTTGTTTCAACCATTTGACGAATTTAATCGGCCATGTTTGTTCAGCACTTTAAATTTCATTCAAATTAGAATCATCTCTTCCTTTCATCTGTCCACACTCGTGCCGCTTTGACTATGAAATTTGGGACATCCAAAGGAAAAAAAAGGCCAATGAAAAATACATTTAATTCTCTTTCGTGACCTCAATTACCATCCGCCACGAGTTCAAAGGCTTGTATGACAAAAAGTGAAACATAAAATCCTGAAAGGGAGTCAGCTTGTCTCTTTTCTCCTTTAGTTTTACTCTCAATGCATTCAAAGCAAAAAACATGAATTGGCAGTTCGGTGGCTTTCACGTGTATATACGTAGATATTGGAAGGCCTTTATTTCTACATGTAAAGTGTTCGAGCTATACTAGCTAATGACACTCGATATTCATCATTCAATCCGGACGTTTTTAATATTTCTCAAATTAAGGCTGGGCTTTGGCGTGGCAACGTATATTTCAGAAGGCTCTATTACCATTTGCCGCGACGCGACGTGTGCACCACGGACGCAAATCATTGCCGAGAAGAAAAAATATGGGTCGCGCAGCGGATGACAGTTACAGCAGCGTCAACTTCAAAATTAACAGATCGAACTATCGAAAATCCAACGAGGATATTCACCGAACTAGTATTACAAGGGGACAGACGTGCTACCAGAACTATACATGGTTCGTTTTTGAAGTCCAGGTCTACTCCAGACGAGTGCTCGTACTTTTTGAAGCCGCCTATCTCGAAACGAGCGGCACAACCGAATGGTTTCCCTTTGTCCCTCCCATTTACATTGCACTTCCGATTGGGCGGACTCGTCTGTATCGACGAAAGCTCGCACGACATCCTTCCGTTGTGGAAACTCGACCCACTTTCCCGTCAAATTACAAGATGGACGATATATACAGAGAGTTCAAAATTCTACTTGATACAATTTCTGCCGCGTTTAAGTCGTCCCAAGGATACCTACCAAAACGAAAAGGACCCTCCACGGAAATCCCGTAATATTTCGATGGTTCGTGACATTTTTTGGGATTAAGGGGGCCAGGCTTTTACGATTGCGCACCTGCAATCTCGTCAGGTTTTATGACAGCAGCGGATAAAGAATCGGTAGAGGAAAAGGTTGCGGGCAAAGCCCCAATTGTGAGGAAGCTCCGGCTAAATCATATATTCATCTGTTCCTCTATTTGAAAATCCACTTGCAGATCAAATCCCGGGGCGGAATCTATTATCGACGGGAGACAAGAGCCGTTGTGTCTCTCCGCTATGAATTGCAAAAGGCATCGATTGCACCGGAAAGAGAGGGGGCGAGAGAGAGAGAGAGAGAGAGAGAGAGAAAGTGTGATGGAATGAGAAAGGGAAAAAGAGAGGGGTGGTGGTGCAGTGTCTCCAGTCAGCGATTGCTGCCTCGAAATCCCTCTGTTCCCGAGAAATGAATGAGGAGGCATGACAGAAAAGCCGGGAGATGCCAGTTTTCGGCTGGAATGTGGAACGGCACGCGGCACCCCTTGCCAGCCGAATACCCTCGGGCCGGACATCGCAATAGTGCCAGGAAAAAAGAAACCAATCCCTCTGACCACACCAACGACTCCCGCGTCACCTAACCCACGGTTCCTCCGCGAATAATCTCTACCGATCCCTTCACTCTCTTTCTTCTACCCCCCTCACCACTCACCCCCTCACACACTCTCTCTTTCTCTCTCTCTCGCTCAATCCAACTCCTAGCCCATTTCGACCTCCACTCACTCTCCAACGATTTATGGCCTCTTTTTATGTATTTCAGGATTTATTGGTTAGATCTGTCATTCAGGGTAACATGACTGCCGGAAAGGCAGAAGTGGAAGTCAGAAAAGCCAAAACAACTTTGTTTTTTCGCCTTCACAAGCATTAGCATTGCATTCAATAACCTGTGATTGTGATGGGGTACCAGAGATAATTCTCCGTAGAAGCGAAAATCTTCTTTGACTTTTTGTTGTCGTTCTATAATCCAGTACTTTTAGAAGGCGCTCTTTGTAGTATTTAGGTGACATTTGATTGTAGATTTATCCAATGTAAAGTTGGATGGTAATCTACTAACACCGTCTAATGTTTTTACTATCTTGGCTTTATCGATATGATTTTATGGCAAGTTTAACTGTTTAAGATCGACTGGAAATTGCCCGGCGATAAGCCCCGGCATTTGCATCCTTTCAATGGCGGATCAAAGTGGCGATATTCTCGGAGAATATCAGTATGATCGAGTGTCCTTTTAAAGGAGTTTTAATCTTAGTGCGATGGCTTAGCCGCATTACCGAATCCTCGCCAGTCGGAGAAGTTAAGCCTCTTAGTCTAAGACATTTAGTGGGGCCAATATTTTTCCGGAATAATCTCTCCCTCTCTTTTCCTCTTTCTCTCTTTCTCTTTCTCTCTCTCTCTCTCTCTGCTCCTCGGAAAGCGTGTTAATCCTTTAAGGAGACCGAAGGAGAATAAAGCAGATGTTCCGGTGAGCTACTACTCCTTTTTCCAAGCGGCAGGATGAATCAATTAAGTCCTTTAGCAGATTTCGTGGTACTCTTGTAATACCAATCAAAAGTTTCCTGTCGAGATTAAGTGGAGCCCTTATACATCTAGTTTTCCTCTTTAAGATTACACCACCCAATTTGGGAGATTTCTTTATTTCCATGTCGATCTAATACACTGGAATAATGAAATACTTCATTTTCAGATGTTTTAGAACATCAACGTTTTAGAAGAAAGATATAGCAAATGTCGAGGACTATCGCACATTCTCCAAAATGTATAGAAAAAAGAGAGGATTATTTCATATTTTATTAAATCAGTCCCTTTATATGAAAACTCTTTTAGTTTGTAGTATTCATCAACTCGCCGATGTTTTTGAAATGTGTCGCTTCAATATAAAAACAAGTATTAATAAACCAAACATTCATCAAAAGTTAGAAGCACCTGATGATAAAACTTCTGTGAGGCTGACTTGTATTTTTTGCAAAATGTAATTCAGCAAATACTGGGCAAAAAAAACTGTCCTCTATTAAAGCAACGACGATCGAACTTTATCGTTGGCGGGAGAGGAAAGTTTCTGAAAGTTTTCACGCTCAAATTCGATCATTATATTAAAATTCCGTCTAAGTCTGAATCGGGTCCCTTCTGTAATGAAAGCGAGCCACCCCTCCCCCCTTCCTTCACCGTCCCGCTCAGCTTCACTCCACACTCCACCCCACACTGCCCTGGCCAACTTATCGATATCCGAAATTGGAAAGTTTCGTAATATTCGACGTTTGAGAGAAGTCCATTACTATTCGACGCGCGACTCAAGCTGGAAAGCCATTCGAAGCTCCTCTGCTTCCGCACTTATGCACATATCACCCAAGTTACAATCGACCAAGTCAGAGAACTAACGATCAAACTCCCTTTCTCCACGAACCTCTCACAAAATTTCTCGACGATCTTGCTAGAAAATTGTTATACGTTTTTATAAGGAAGTGTTCGCACATGCGATATGCAACCCCTTTGGTAAACACCATCACAATGTTCGAAGCCAATAGTTCGAAAATAGCAACTCCACAACTACCATTTAAACTATTTATCATTTATATTGCGTATTTATATTTTATTCCGCGTATTAATAAGAAACGAATACTGGTTGAATCCAATATCACCCTTCTCCCGAGCACCCTGCAAAACTTTAAAAACTCACAGCAAATACTCCCTTTCTCCATTATTCTTTTAAACTAAGCTTATAGGACTCTTTCTAGTTTGTTCCAATCTTCCACGTTCCTCTTTCAATTTCCGCTGCATGTTACTGAAGTGTCACGATACTTAAATTGATCTCTACTTTTTCCATTACGTTTGTATCGGATCGCTTTTAATATGAATTGATAAATTTATTGAAACCTTCCTGGGATTACTCGGTTATTAAATTTGTACGAATTCACTTAATAAAGTTGCAAAGCGTTGGCTGCAGTTTCAATTTCACTTTTTTCCATCGACTAAAACTAAAAGTTAGGTGATTGGTATAGTCTATATCGGTTAAAGCCGAGAGTATATTTGCAATCAATTAATTTTCGATAAAGCGGACACCCAAGTTTATCCTTTCGAGAGATCGAGAGGCTGGCGTAGAGCAGAGCAGACAGCAGCGAATTAAACTGTCATGTCGGATATGTATCGATTGGCAGCTGCCACTCAATCCAGGCACCGGCATTCTATTTTCACTCTTTCAATTTTCAAAAATGCCTGCTGCACTCCATCGAGACTCTTCTCTTTCTGCCCTCTTTCTGCCCTTTTTCTACCCGATACAGTACGTCTCTCAATGGAACATGCCACACTCGCTTCCTACCAAGAAATGCGCGTAGGAATCTTTTTCCAGGACCTTCCCGCAACTGGCGAACACCTCTTTCTCGAGCTCCCCGACAAAGATTGAGTGCAAAGTTTCCCTCCACTTTCTCTACTCTAAGGCCTTGCGGATGGACAGGAATTCCTTTAAACATGTATATTCCACACATACTGCATAGAAGTGACGCATATACTTTACCATATCGCAGCTTTCTGTCGAAAGTGACAGGGCTCAACAATTTAAGATTCCAAAGAGAGAAAATATATATTTTATAATTCAAAGAAAAATTCTAACAAGGGTTTACCAGTATAGTTATTATTTAGAACTTTCAATAAACCATAGTTATGTTTTCCCCATCTTCGTCGGAAGTTAGTACAAAAAACCTGGGAATGTAAATGAAGCTTCCCTTCAAAGGTGCTTCCTTCGAGTAAGGGTAGACGCAAATTGAAAGCGCCGCGTTGTGATATAAACCAAGTGAAAGGAAACCACGAGAGAGTAATAATTGGAATATAATAAAGAGAGAATAATTGTAGCTCGCGAGTCTAGAAGCGTGGTGAGGCGAGGAGAGGAGATGAGAGGAGAGAAGTGAAGCAAGCTCGGTTCGTTCGCCTCTCTCGGAAAGTACTGGCTGTTGTCCAGGTTTCCTCGCCCTAACTCTTCTTTGTCTCTAACCCAGCCTTTCCTTGCCTGGTTTTATGCGAATTTCATAAGGTTCTTTATTCGAACTGCGTCGCCTTTATATTTTAAGCTACGACCTTTATCTCCGGCGAGCGCGACTATCGCATAAAGTTCACCTCCTCTTTTATTTCCGCCTTTGAATAATTCACCTCTGACCTTGTAACACCCTGGTTCGAATCAACGCTGAACATCCCTCATGCCCTCTGGGATTCAGCTGCCCAGTTCAATATACCACTGGATTAACGAGAGTTGAAAACGAAAATACAATGGTAATACTGTGGAACACCACTAGAAATCTTCACTTCCAAGGAGTGCTTATCAAAAGCAAAGGTAATTCCAACTCTCTGTATGAGGCTACCTTTTGCAAGTCAGTGAAACACAATCAAAGTGTTACCAGGAACTAAGTTCGCTTGCTATTGATAGAATAGTGTCTAATTTTATTTACGATATATAGTTTTTCAATGCTTCTAAAAATACTATCAGTGTGGAATATGAAGCTGAAGTTTAAAGTTACTCTTAGACCGCTTTAGATAATACAGAATTTTATCAAAGTGTTTTAGACAAGCTTGTTAGATAAAGATTTTATTATTCTATTATATTGAGTGAGCAGGTTACAAGGATACTTGTAAAGCAATCGAGGACGTATTCGAGAAAGGCCTTGTCGTTTGACCTTCAATTCCATCGGAAAAGGGGTTAAGCTGCTCTTAATGACTCGTTGGTCAGGAAAATCAGCGCTGAAGGGAAGGTCGATTCGATCCATTTGCCACGTGTCAGCTCTCGACACCTTTGTTTAATCATAAACTGGCTCTTCAATGACAAACTGTAGTGCAACACTTATTAAACTATCCTGGAGCGCCGTCAGATTCTTAAAGCACGACACTCCAATGATTAAAGTACAAAATTGTATAAACTCTCATTACTGTATGATCCAATTCCTACTCAATTATAAAAATGGGAGGTAACAGACTATTTTTGGCCGTTTGTTTTTGCACAAAATAGCCAGTCGATAATGTGATAAAATGCAGGTTTACGTCAGGAGAAACTAGATGAGTTGAAGGAGGCCAGTAGGGTGAAGACTGGAAGGTAGAATTCTGGACTACATGGACTCGCAAAAGCTAGGAGTTTGCGGGTCTAATGAAGCAAAGTAGGTCAACGATAAGCCTTCATTCCGATCTCGTGCAACTGTCATCGGAATAGCTGGCACAAAACATCTCCGTTTTCTCTCTCACTCTTTCTCGCATCCCTTCATCGTTCACCAACGCCCATCGCAATCCTCCGCTCTTTTCCACCCGGAGTCCATTATTTCAAGCGTTCCTCTCCTTCGAAACGAAGGCAGAGAATCCCTCGCCGGCAAAGTTTTCCCGTCTGTTATATGTATATCTCGAAAGGAGAACAAGCTTTTCCGTGGATCTCGGTGCAGACGCGTGTGTGCAAAGCAACGAGCAGGCTCCCCCGATGCCTGGATCTCGTCTCCCGGTTCCCGGCGAGGTATTAACATCGAGGATCGAGAACGACTCGGCTAATCGGGAAGGAACTCCTACTCAAGAAAGCACCAAAGAGGAGGGAGCTCGCTCTGTGGATTCGAATCTCTTACCTTTTGCCGGGCCACCATTAACCGAACTATCACGAGAGACTGCACTCTCACGGCGCTCCGAAGCTGCAAGAGCTTGTTAAACGAAATTCTGGAGAAAAGTTGTGGCCCCAGAGTTCACTTGTAAAAGCCGGCTTTTCCCTCAGAAGGTACTTAACTTTCTTAAAGACGAGTGTCATCGCTAATGAACGGTAAAATGTTAATCATTAACGTACTGTTAATAGAATTACTACTTTAATGACATTATATATCATTTCTGATGACACACTATCAAACGTTAAATACTATTCGGTGCTTCGACAGTTATACTAGTCGAGTGTAGCACTCAAGAATTTGTGAGAAATTTACATAAAAAGATGACAAAAGCACTTGGAATAAAGAGAGGCTCGTGTAAAACAATGACTAGCAGAGATAGCTTCACAAGAAAAAAGTGGTTTTGCTCTAGAAATAGCCGGGGCTGAATATTCTCGTTATTTCTAGGCTCTATATCGGTTTCCTGTGCCTTTCATGCTAGGGTCCTGCTTTATACGTCCTATTGCTGGCCCCACATGTACCCCACTCACAGGGATAGTAATATTCGTGGCAAGCTTTTTAGGATGGGGCGATGCATCTGCGAGACTACTATTTTCTCATTTCACCAAGCCAGGAAATATGTATTTTTCGATACACCGATACCTCGTTGTTGAAAACAAAGGATCGTCATCCTTGCAGGAGGAGGAACCGTATGCTAGTTACAAATTTTCTACGAAAAATGAAAGGAAACTTTCGAAAAGGCCTGCTAGTTTTATCCAGACGGTACTGTTCTTGTACTAGGAATAAAATGGGATAACAAACGTGAACAACAAGTCTACTTCTTTATCCCGAAAATAACGTCATGTCTCTGTTATAAAAAGACACACACTGGTACAAAAAAAACTTTCGCTATAATTGATGCCTTCTCCTAGCATCCCGTTATAGCAAAACTCCACACATAAGGAATGCTTGTATTTAAAATACATCAAGATACTGCAGAATAACTACCGAAAGTACTTATATTGGACTAACTAAAAATGAGTAAGTCCACTCTACATTCAATATATTCTGTGATATGTAATTACGTAATTAGGTAATTAGGATACTCGGAAGGATGAGTGTAAGGGCGTAAAAGTAGTTGGGGGAAAAAATAGGTATGAAAAAAGTGTATGAAAAGTCGGGTGATGAACATACCCATGTCGTTGACATGCGTCTCGCCGAAGTGCTTGGCAGAGTAGAGGTGCAAAATGCCGAAAGCGAGCTGCATGCCGGTGGTGAGCAACAGGGCGAGGAAGCCGGCTGCGCAGACTAGCCATCCCCAGCCACCCTCCGGGTAGAAGTGTGTCCGCATCCCGGCGACGTCTATGCCTGAAGGGACAGGATCATCCAGCCGCTTTACTTTCGGCCTCGTTAGATCGGCCTAACCACCCGCCAACTCATCATTTCGCAATATTACACCCTCCCTCGGCCATCGCTGGTCCGCCCACCCTCTTTACCCGTCCTCCTTTCCCTCATCGATATGTCCCCCGGCTCGGCCCGGCTTCAACTCACCAAACTTTGCCCATGTGCTTGCGGCTTTACCTAGAAAAACCTTCGGAATTTCTCTACACCCGCTGTCCAATTTAAACCGATTACACTTCCACACGTCTACACCCTCCTCTTTTCTTTTTTTTTATCTTAACACCTCGGTTATTAATTTCGTGGAAAAATGTCAGCTAAGATTCCTAGAGTTCGATTTAGAGGATTTCTCGTTCGTTTCAGATGATTTTCGTTATAGAAAATAGACATTTATTTTGAAGAAATGAATTGACGTTTATTTAATAGGGCATCGGAATTACGCAAAGTCGGTCAATCACTACTTAAACCGTGATGAAGTCATACGATTCGCCGAGCAATTTGACTTGGAATTAGTGTCTCTGTTAAAATTTATGCGAAAAAGAATTAGCGAGTTGGCAAACAAGTAATTAAGCCGTAGAGAAGAGAAGAAGCGCCCCCCTCCGCCACCCTCAACCAAGTACTATCCCGAAGGGGTTGAACTCAGCCGGTGAAATCGGGAGCTGCATCTCGCCCTGAAGTTTCTCGTCAATTTGTCGACTGCCTCTGCCCCGGATAATTTATGACAACACGCCGGGGATCTCGAGTCTATCTCTCTCTGTCTACGACGGAAGTACAAGGAAGTTCTTGCATCCTCCAGAGTCTTGTGCCGAGCAAGAGGGTACCTTCTACCTACGCTTTCATTAAGAGTTAGGCCTGCAAGTGTTATTATTGTTATCCTCGACGTTATGCGAATCCTTCAAACTCTCGTATATATCTTTCCTTCGTGATACTACAAACAATGACGAGATAAATTTAGTACATATACTCGCTCTTTATGCAACAGTTACTTTTAAAAGTAGCAACTACTCGTGTTTCGATTGCTTACTTCTTCTCGAATGAAAAATAGCAGTGACGTATTAATTAAAACGTACCTGTACGACGTAGAGCGGGTACACACCGGTGAAGGCTTCTCAAGTCGCCCAGTACCCAATTTGTATTTCCGACTATACTCTCCTCGGTATCCATATATCGAATGCGAGGGTCTGCAATTCAAAACAAATTTATCTTGATAAGTATAAGACATATCTTTGTTAAAGTGTTGCTGCAAAGAAAATTCTTTTCAAGCCAGAATTCCCCCAACTCAATATACTTAAAAAGGCGAAACCTCCCGAGAGTGAGTTCGACAGAGAATCAGCTCAGTGGTTTTCAGAGGATAAAACCGATACAGGGAAAATCAGGGCAGAAAGTGGATTTCAACGTAGATCGTCGAAACGTCATTTTCCCAGGACAGAATCTGGCAGCATATGCTGCGAAAGCTCATGTGCAGAGGGTCACATGTGAGCTCTAGCATTTGCATGCTAGAGACAGACGAGCGGACAGGCCAGGCGAGGCCAGAGCAGTGCAGAGCAGTGCAGAGCAGAGCAGAGCAGGGTATCTGTATGAGTACGAAGCAGGTTGAAAGAAACGAGAAGAGAAAGAGGAGAGCCAGGCATACACATATACGCATAGAGAGGAAGGCATACAGTGACACATACTCGAAGAGGGAAAGGTAGAGCCGCACGGAGATCCGTGGAGAGATAGAGAGATATGAGGAGGGTTAGGTAAAAGTGCTCATGAAAGGGAGATGTGCATTGGGAAGGGTTGACTGGGGAGAGACCGAGATCCCGTTCTGACGAAGAAGGAGGTCGCCGATCACGAAAAATTCCAGTGGCTCCTAAAATTCATTCGGCAAAATCAACCACTCCAAACGTCAGATACACTCTGCACTCCAAACCTTGCAATACCACTTTCAGCTTTCCTCCGCTCTATTGTTATAGTATTCTGTTATGCTTATCTTTTCGACTCTACATTCCTAGGCAAATGTTTCCCGCCATCAGCTTACTATTCTTGCGTCTTATCTAAATTAGCTAGGCAAAATACTATAGCCAGCTTTTTTATGGAATTATACTGACGAGGAATAACTAGTGATCGGTGAAAATCCAATAGATGTTCCACATCTCTAAAAATAAGAGTTTTAGACATATTTAAACATAGAAATGCGTGACTTTACTTTTAATCGATTAAATAATAATCCATGTAATTGAATGATTATTTCTCTTTCGAGAAACTGTTATGGAGCCATTTGTCTATCGATGAAGAGCCTAAATGCCGCGGGCAGTCATTTTTGCCCATAATGTTCGACATCTTGTTAGATATATGTCCGTAGACATTAATTGTCCTTTATTGTATTGCGTTTAAGTGCGCCGAGTTCGCAGTCCTTGCTAATAATGAGCAATTAAGACAAAGTGCCATCATTACTCTACCTCCGCCACGTACTACGGTAGTACGGCAGCAGCTAATTTACAGGGATCCTGAGGAATCCACCAATCTATTCACCGGCGATACTCTGATTTCCCATTCAAGCCCAGAAGCTTCCTACCCATTTCAATACCCTTTCATCTAATATCCTCATTATTTCCAGAATATAATTCCCCTCAAATAATATAATTCATCTAATAGTCTTATAGCTTATCCACTCAATTGTTATTTCGCGTAATTCAGGAAGCCAACTTCCAACAATTTTTCGTTGAAAATACAGGCACCGGTGAATTCAGACTCAACGTTGTTCCTACTTTTTTACTCTGCCTGGTAATACACTTTTTGCTGCAGTGCATTTATCACAGGTAAGCTTCTGATAAAAAGCAATCATTGTGGCGTGATCAATAACAGCCAGGCATAAGAGTTATGTACGCCAGCAGAGTGCACGGCCCAAATTCGTCCATACAAATGAAACTGGCGTGTATCGACAAGCACAGAGGACGAAGCGGAAAATGGGCAGACAAACTCGGGAAAAAGAGAGAAAGAATGAGCAGAATCATACTCTATCCGGTGCAATGAATTTTACAGCAATAATTGGCAGGATTAATTTTTCATTATCATTGCTTGCCAGATTGGATAGAGGGGCGTTTGCCCGTGACGAAAAATCTCTTTTCCACCAAACGGTTCTGCCGGTTATATCGAACCATCGCTCGATGCTGAATTTTTATCACGGATTATTCGGAATTGTATTCCGGAAAACCTTCACGCCTAGATGCACTTATTGCTCGAAATTGCATTTGCCAATATTTATCAAAGATTTTCCTTTCCCGTGCATTTAAAAACTGGTATAATACTGATAATCTTTTCGTGCAAAATTTACATTTATAATGACAGGAATTGTAAATCAATGTCCTTGCCGATTTAACATGTTATGTTTGGTTAACGCAATAATTTATTGGCGAATGATATAAGTAGTAATTTATATCGCAACTCTAAATAATTTGCAAATAGGGAAAACATGTAAATTGACGTGAAGAATAATTTAATTATGATGGGATAAATTAATGTTCTAACAATTCTTGAGAGTATTATTAATTGACTTACCACCATGATAGGAACTGACACGATGTGGTGTGTAAGTCCCATTCTGAATATCGTTCGGGCAGTGACTCGGTGTATAGTACTGCATTGGGTGGTGAGCATAATTGTTAGGGGTGCTCGGTATGCGTACTGGGTGACAGTGCATGCATCTCCGAGGTGTCTCCGGTGCACCCTGTAACCAATAACCATTATTTCATTTGCAGAGCGATAAACATGTCTCCACGAATTATTACATTTTTACTGAAAAGACATTCAGAAAAAATACATCGGCTATACAATATGCGCGGGGCACAAATGTTGTAATATAAATATGTCAGGATTGCAATGTAATGCTTTACAGTTGGAATTGTTTTCATGTAAGTAATTCCGACTGGTGGGATTCTTAAGGGAGAAACGCAATTAGGTAGCTTGACATTTCAACATTAACAAGGAGATTTTCGAAGAGTAAACGGCAGTGAAACGTTCGAATGAAAATTTCAAGGAACGCTTAAGCAAAGTGTTCTGTCTCGTGTACCGGATGGAAGGCAAATTTGTCGAGGCGGGCAAACTTCGTCAAAATTCGTATTCCCGGGGAAAATAAACAGTAGCTAGGAAAGAAAGTAGCACGGGACAGAGTTCCTTCGAGGCTCTGACAGAGGGTCAACCGAGTCCCGTGTCTCCTTTGTAAACAGGCTGCACTTTGCGCGCCAACGCACCACTCCCCCTTCAAGATGATCGCTTTGATCTTGGATATATCTTCGTCTTTTCGAAACAGTGTTTGCCAAACTTAAGAGTCAAGGGCCTGGGTGGCTGGGTGTCGCTTTCCAAGAGAAAATAGTCTCCACTACCCCGAGAGCCTTACTCTGTCGTCACACCGTCTTTTCTTGCTAAACTTTCTCACTGATCCAAGATTATGTCAAACACAGAAGAAATAATAAAACTGGAATTCAAACTTTAAGAAACTTGTAGAAAACTCCTGATGGAAAAAGTATCAAACACTCCAGTAAAAAAGCAAATATTGTTACAAATTATCAATATCTTTTTTTCTAATTGGCTATCCGGTGCTTTCAAAAGTTTTGCCTTTGATTCAAACAAAACGTGCGAAAGGATTAATTTCTAATGAGAATGGGTGAATTTTGAACAATGATCACTGGAGAAAGCACTCAACTATAGTAGCTGTCAGGATGCTGACTGTGCCGTGTCCGATTCGAAACTGTCTTACAGAGAAATACGACGTAAAATCGTGTTTTGAAAAAGCGTGAGGCTAGAGGGGGTGGCGGCGGTGGTGGCGGTGGCGGGAGGGGGTGGAAGTGGAGCTGCTTCGTAGAGTGTAAAGCTTGCTCCGGTTGTGAGGGTAGTGGCAGGACTCTCGAGTTGCTACACTCTCTCTCGTACTTGGCTATTTACGCTAGTCTGCTCTATTCCAATTGCTACTTGCCAACAACCCCTTTTGATAACCCAGCCAGCATCCCTCCACCCCTTCGTTATGCACAGCTTGGCCGCCCCGGCAAATTTTGGAAACCCACTTTTCACTGGTGTAGCGAACGCTTTACCCACTCTCCTCTTCTGTGCCTCTCTCACTCGCTCTCTTGCTTTCTCGACTGATAAGAGCCCTTATATCTCCGGATGGATCTATTGATTGCTGGCTTTCGCTTCCAGTCTGTCCCGATTCGTTCCAATAGCGCCGGCATACATCAACCGCCGCGCCGCGCCGCAGCGCGCGCGCGCGCGCTCAGAAATTTCCTTATTCAAATAAGAATCGCACTGCAACTTGGAACATACGCGCTCCCGACGCTCCATTCCTCGCCCTTTAATGGAAACTAGACGGGGCAGTGACTCTATTATCGGATTTCGATGAGTGCTCAATCCCGGAAGTTTACTTTCTTATTTTCGCCGATCTTCGATTTTGAATGGACTCCGCTTTCCGCGAGAGTTTATCGTTCAACTATTTTTACTCTCTTACTTGATTAGAATGAAGGAAACGTATCATTCTGTAGTAGTAGTAGCTAGTGTGTTGAAATGTTTGATACTTTTTATTGTACTGGAATTGTTCTTGAAGAGCATCGGTTTATCTATTTTTTAGTTCTCCATTTAATTTGTATTGCTTTCACGTTGCTTTCGCTACACTTTAAGTTATCGAAGGGTTCGTGAAAAAGATGTTAGCTATATTGAAGCTGGCACTCTATTTCTTCCAAGTAGTACGTAGGAAATGGGAAAACGGTAGTGAAGACATAAGTTCTATTTAATCGATGCTCGCTCGACGAGCAAAAACCACCGGAGATACGAGAAAAATGTTGCAGTCCGTTCAATAAGACCTCTATTTCTCGAGGCGACCACCCGGGACTACCACTACTTCACTGCTTTGCCAGGTGATTCGACATGTGAGATGCCTTTCAAGAAAGCTACCTTAAACTCCTCTATTTTTCCAATTTCCCATCTGAAAACTCATCTAACTTTTATTATTTCCTCTTCGTTATATCCTAAATTCCTATTTATTACATTTAAACAAATCTATCTCTGTTACGTGCGAATATTTAATAACTACACTCGAGAAGAAAATACATTGTGAATCTTGCGAGTATGACGGTCGATTGCCAGAAAACCAACTTCCGATGCAGTTTCCCACCAATGCATACGTAATGGGGCAATCAGAAGCAGATAGCTCCAATTTTTTCGGAGTTAGTTAACTCATTTGGCGAAATGGCCGGAAAGACCTACTTCGCGCGACAAGTTGAGACTCCGATGGGTGCATAACGGGTGAGAGATTTATGAAAATTAAAAGAGTCGTAATCGAATTAGAAGTAGATCCGACGGTGGCGCGGCGATGGCGGCGGGTGCCACGAGATATCCAGTCGGATGGAATGGCTTTCACTAAAATCGCTTGAGGTATAATTTTGCCGTAATCGAGGCTCGTTCGAAGGCGTGGAAAACCTCGGGGTTCCGCTAATAACCTCGGTTATGCCGGCTGCGAGAAAATTTCCCTATCAGCGAAATGAAAAGCCTACCCTTCGTCCCGTCTCTATCCGACCCATCTTTTACCCCCATCCTTGCCGCCAGTAATTACGGCTTTTAAGCAGCAGATCACAGGATGTGGCTTTATAAGTTCACGCTACTGCTGACACATTTCGACTTCTGCATACAAATGCAGTAACTGCATCAGCCAAGTAACCGGGAAATATACGCCACTTTCTAACGTAGATAAAATTCCCCCCTTTCGTACTTTGCCTGCTGCCTTGTATTCCATGCAAATGGCCTTATTCAGTCACTTTGAGATAGGCGTACGTGTTTTTGTCACAAGTATGTGAAAGTGCTGCTTTGCTTTTAGAGAATTCTAGGTGCTTTGTAAGAGCCAGATTCAACCACTGTTTCGAAAACCATGCTTTTTAGGTGGCACCAAAGTCATTGTAATTACAAGGGCTAATTTGAAATAAAATCTAAGGATTACTTTGCTCCAGTATTTCCACGAATTCCAGAATAATAAATAATTACAGGAGTATGTGGTTAAAATGTGAAATCTGTCAAGTGAGAGTATCATTAAATTACATGAGCCGTGATAAGATAACGTCGGCACGTAATTCCTCGGGGAGACGAGTGTGGTTCTTACCTGCACGGAATGTTGAGATCTCAGCGATCGCATGGATCCCGCGGGATGTAAGGAGGGCACGCTCCCGCCGAAGCTCATGGAGGAATTCCTGCAGACTCCGGCCGGCGTGGACCAACCGCCGCGGACGCCCGCCGACGACGTCCAGGCCATCCCGTTTCCGCAATCGTCCACCAACATTTTTACAATCCCGCCTTCCGCATCCCTTCAGACAAGCGCATATCTCCTACCACTCCCGACCATCCCATCCGTATCTCTCTCCTCCCCACCTCCTCCTTCGCCTCCTACTCTTTTTCTCGAGCAAGCAGGAAACACTTGTTCCAGGATTCCAGGAGAGAAGCTGCCACCGCACTGGCTGCTGCCCGCGCTGATAGATGTTTGGTTGGCTCTTCAGTCGAGTGAGAGTCTCTCTACGTGATTACACTGGGGTAGAAGGAGCCTGGATTGAATGGGGCCATGGAATTCTCGCCCGACACCTTCATTCTTCCCTGCTTTTTCGGCTACCGCTCCTTCGCCACCTGAAACACATGAATGTCCTTGTTAGTCGAGGATTCCTCCAGAAAATAAAGAAATACAATTGTCGTGGCCTTCAACTTGAGTTATCGTCGGACAAGAAAAGATTTCTCCGAGACATTAAATACTGTTGACTGTAGCTTCTTTTGCGACGGCTAATCTCTAAAAAGTGATAACGGTTACTTGTATCTTTGAGTTTGAAATAATTAATAAATACCCTAGAATTTATTGGACGCATTATTGACAGGTCACTGCAGGACTGTACAAGTGGTTATTATAGTATTATGCAATGCAAATGTATAGTGTAAGGGAATTATGAACAAATCAAATTATTGAAATTTATTTAGATCAGGGCATTTTTATTCAAATATGAAAATTGCCGGCGGCACGCCTCGGCTTTTGCATAGAACAGCCGGTCAACAATGTGTGCTCTAATTGAAGCTTGGATGCCGGGTTACGGGAAACGCGTTGGTTAAAAGGGCTTAATAGTTGCTAACGGCATATAATTTCATTGATAGTGATTGACAGGTTGACCAGCCGAGTGCTGGCGCAATAGGAGTCTGCCACCAGGACGTTTTCCGTCGAATGGGAATTTCCCAAATCCAACCAACCGAAGATGTCCGACGCACACACCTGCTTTAACTAGAGGCAGCTTGTCATAGCCGGGCAATTCGGACAGCTGAAAATGCAATGTCCAACGCTCGTCCTATTAAATCTGTCCCTCTGACACGTGGCTTTCAACGTGGTCGCGAAAAATTCTCGAAAATACCCAGGCCGAAATCATGCTGACCCATTACCGTCCCTTTGCCTCACTTTTCACTTAAGTAAAAATACTTTTACTAATATTATTTAACTAATATAAGTGCGAAATTAAACCTTTTATATTTGCTTCTCATTAGAATAGAGGTTAGATTAGATATGTCTTAAGTTTCATCCATTCTTAGTTAAGTCTAGGTTAGTTTTAAAGATCGAACCAAATATTTTTTGATACACAAGAAAGGCAGCGAGGACAAAAGTGGAAAATTGAATGATGCTAAATATTAAAGAAGACATGTGTATCCTTCGTTTGTGGGATTTACAGGATAGTGAGAGTGGCGTTGGAATGATTGGTGTCGAGTTGCTGTTTAATAAGAAGTCTTTTATTCTATTTGGAAGTGACCCTAAAGCTCCACCATGGCAACAGGCGGTATAGGACAGCAAGGGACACGGCTTTGAATGGAGGTGTGTTATTGATTTCATCCGAGAAGCGTGCTCTCTCCCGTGCTACCATGCTCCTTTCTCTCTGGCATCCTGCGTAGCCGGGCAGGATACGTGGGATACACGGACTTTCCGTGTCATCGCTCCTCGCTGGCTAGCTCGCTAGTGCCCTCGGCCTCCTGCATTAGTAACATCGCTTTTCCCTTCATCGCCAATGAACCGCGCAATTGTTCTACACCAAACAACCCACACACCAACCAATCTTTCACCGCCGTCTACTTCAAACTACCGGCTTACCACATAAATATTGAAACAATCCCTTTTACCAAGCGGAAGAACTCCAATTTTTCACTTTCTCCAACTTTTCAATGTATTCCGCTTGTATTTTTAACCTTCCACTTTCAAATCCTTGAACACATTTATTCTGAAATAAGTATTGAGTCATAATACATGTAAATAATAGTGGATTTGTTTAGATACGCGAAAAGAGTAAAGTATTAAAAGCGTGTTTCTGATAGACACACACGTACACTCTCTGATGGGATCAAAGGGTGCTCTAGCAGACGTGTACTAAAACGCGAAAGCACTTTGATACTTTGATCGGGCATTACTAGCAACTAAGCTCCGTTAAAAGTTATACATGGCGAGTTCGACCCTCGAGTTTATCATGTATACATCGAAAATTGATAAATCATCAGCTGATTCTATTGGAAGGTGAAAGAAGGAAGTTGGAGGTTGGTAGGTGGTGGTAGTGGTAAGATGGCTCTGACAGAGCCAGCAGGGTGAATCCGACTTCAAAGAGGGCTTATCAACTCAGTCCTATTCATGTCCGCTCTGGCAGAACATTTTCCAAGCTGCGTATATGCTCAGACAACCGGCGATGACGGCGAAAAAAAACAGATAGCAGGACAGAAAAGCAGAAACAAAGAAGAGAGGGAAGGAGAGGGAACGATGCTTGTACACAAAAAGCGGACGGTTCATGCTTTCCTTTGCGAGATTGTTACTACACGCGTTACTGAAATGCCAGACGCAGCCGGAAGTGCTTCCAAATTTGACGAATCTTTCCTCCCATCCCAGTCCCACACCCACAATAGAATTATCTTGCGGAATTTATGAGCATTCCCGCTTTTAAAATAAACTAAAAAAGTTAAAGTACTGTCTGTATTCTCTCAATATCACAGTTTTTAAGTTGAATTATATCCTTCTCTTCACATTAAAAGAAGTCTTTATTGCAGACATTTGTCAATTTTGACAAATTTCATCAAGAGCCACCAATTACTCTTAAACTTTTTCATGAAACGCTGATTACTTCTTCGCGCCAGAGATTCCGACAGCTCGAAATGTCTTGGCTGTGAATAATGGGCGGAGAAAATTAGTGCGGGTGTGTCCAGGAAGGCGAATGTCCACGTCGAACGGGGCAAAAAACGAAGCACTTAATTTTCGCGAGGTCATCCGAGCGACATTTCTTTTACTCGAGTTTTTTTCGATTTCTCCTCTTGGCTGGGCGGTGAGAGGGAATGAATAACGCCGAGATAGTAGCTCGATTCTTACGGGACTGAACTTCCTATGGCACATTGTAAAAAATGTAGAACTTTTGTGAACAATAGAGGTGTAGTGGAAGTTTGAGTGGCATACGGCCTGTTCGGTTCTACTAGAAATAAAATTCAGGAAAGGATTCCTCGAATTCGTAAAAGTTCTCCTACTGTAAAAACCCTCCGGCATTTTGCGGGTTCTATGAGTTGCACTTCTATTGTTACACGTTGTCTGTTGCTTCCTCGTGAAACTCGCATGGCTTCCTTCGCGTTCTGTATCTAAAACTTCTAGTGCTTTATGAACTCGGCAAACTTACAAAATGTTCCAAGTTAAATTGAATATTGACTATTAACTTGAAAAAATGCCCCAACCATTGGCAATTTGTATTTTCTAAAAGTGATGCTTTATTGATTTTTCGTGTTGTACTAATAATATCGCGATGAAGTCGTATTGAGAGAGGCGACGGGAAATGAATCAGTGAGGAAGTGCTGAAGGTAACCCGATGACTGACGACTCGATGGAACTAAAGTTCGTTATTTGGCCGCACGGTCGAGGCAGAACAAAAGCGGATTTTTACGGCTTTTCCTTTTCGCGATAATTGATTCCAGACTCATCAGAGCCGTATTCGTGTCAGTGGGACGGTAATATCGACTCGTGCTAAACGGGTCTACCCCTTTTCTCCACATCTCCTTCGCGTTCACCTCCAAGACTGTGCTGGCTTCACGATAGTACTCTCTCCTTTCCTCAATTCCCAATTTTTAACTTCAATTTCACATACTATCAATAATGCTTTACCGATCGTGATCTTTAAATTACAATTGCACAGAAACTATACAGAATAAGAACTGGATTAAACCAGGCAACTGGAAAATACGAAACTGATTTATTATTGGAAAGCCATCCGATAAGAATCGGAAGTCTTTCCAAAAAGATTCCAAGCTTGAAAAAGTAATCCGTTCACCCGGCCCATTTTCTTCGTACACCAAAGTTGGTCGGTGCAAAAACATTATGAAAATTCAATGAGGAACGGAGCAAAGCGAGTGGCCGATGTGTTTATTTCGCCGGGGAATTCATTTTCCGGAATAGCCCTCAACAGTTGGTTCCAGCCGCTTTGTTCCCAGTCGACTGGGCCGGCACGGCTCTCTAAAGCAAACGCGCAATATGTATCCCAATATTTATCGGGTAACGTGCCACCGGGTCAGGTTTACATTCGCCAAACTGGAAAACGCATTTTGCAGGTGCGCTATAACATATTACCACTGGGCACATTTCTTCCGACCCGTTGCCTATGTCAGAGACAATTGAATTCAACCAACATTTTATTTTTTCGGCATAAATTCAAATTAAATCATTGCATAATGCAATTCTTGGTTGGCCTCCTCCGAATGCCAGCAAAATGTGCCCGGCTGAATTTAATTACGACTCTTTCGGCTAAAGAAAAGCTGGGATTAGTAGAAATCTCCATTCTGCACTCTCTAATCTTAACGGTAAACTGAATAACCAGCTTATTACTAACATAAAAGATGCAACGAGAAATAGTTCCAAAGTAAATCCAACAATAACATAACTATTATTAGTTCCAGCATAACTTCCGAAATAATTACCACGTTAAACTGATGAAACATTAGAATGAACAAAGTATTAGAAGCATCGTATGTAAAAAAGAATGTAATACCAATATAAAATCTAAAGAAAAAGAGACTATACGAAGTTGAACTAGCCCGATGGAATTAATAAAGCCGGAGAGGTAAAATAATCGAGAAAGTGTAGCGTTGCCAGAAAAAAAAGAGGGTGGGGGGGGGGTCTAGGGACTAGTGGAGTACCAGAGGAGTATACGCGCGGCAGGGCTAATTGCATCCAACGTGGGGTTTCAAGGATTCGTAGATTGTGAAAGAGAATAAAAGGAAGCGGAGCCGGAGTTTGGTGCGGACGGCTGAAGAAGTAGCCGGCGAAGTAGATTGTCGAGTAGATGCGTCGCGGGGGTGTCGATAGAAGAGTCGTTTCGGGCAATAGAGAGCTGGCAGCGAGAGGACAGACAAGCCCCTTCAGGGAGCCATTCCTCTATCTAGCTGAGGCCGACAGGGAGAAAGAGGGCGCAACTGGTCCTCCAATGTTAGTGGTCGACGAGAGTGGCTGCACAACTAATTCATGCTACACTTAAAATGAAAACAGAAAGCGCCCTCTTCTCTTACTTACCACCCTGACACAACACACAGACACACATCTTCATCCCCATCACTGGCTTGACTTTCGTCACCAAATTAAACAAGAAACTAACCCTTCTCTTCGGTATGTAATCCTCCCTACAAATAATTCAATTTACTATATCCAAACTACTCTGCTTCTAATTGCACATAGTAAACTTGACATGAACCCGTTGCGATTCAACCACTTTGGCTCCGTCTCAATTCAATTCACCAATGAATTAGTCAACTAGGCGCAACCACATTCCATCTAATTAGCATAGTAATTAGATGGCATATCGATTAGTTCTAATGACTTTTAATCTTCTATATAATTCATTATAAATGTATCGAATGTAGAATTTGTATTACGATCGGAATTCTGGCGTTTGCAAAAGCGATCAGTAAATTTTCATTCATTTTTGAGAGCGGAAGAGTTCCTTTCATTCGAGGAGAATTTTGACTTTGGAGTGTGAGACTTAATGGAGTCGGCTGATCCTAAGTGAAGAGGATGATCGGCATTGGCCAAGGCGAACCATTAACTCGGCTTCTCAAACGATCAGCGCCTCTTGTTTGCGGACGAACGATCGAACGCTCCGCCGGCAAACAGATGGAAATTCGCTGCACCGGCCGGCTGTGTTGCCAGTCATAATCCATGGAAAATATTGTCTCTCCATGCGAAGCACGTGCCACTCAAAAGCGTCGACATGGATTTGGTAGGCTTGCAGCTCTCGGCTGCTTTGCTAACTGCTCCCTTCCAAATCCCTCAGCCACTATCTCTACCATACGTATTTCACCAGGAATCACATGGCTCAAAAATACATACTCTCAAGTGTCATGAAATATTTAAGATGAATATATTTACTATTAAACGTTATGGTCATGGAAGCGATGAAGTTCTATTTCTCCTTATAAATAATAATTTACTGTAATATCACAGTAATATCAAATGGAAAACTCCATTATAGACACAGTGCCATTTTAAACATTTAAGTCTCCAGTAAAAGAGGTTCAAAGCTAAGTATATATTTCTCGGTAAGATCCGAGGACACAGATATCTTAGATTGTATAACTGGGAAACTATGACACCGGAATTTTCACAATATTTATTTAACCTTAGAATAGAACGCAACTTAATTAGACAACTCTCAGCCGATGCTGTGTACAGATCTATCGAAGCATCCTTGTTTGAGGATGCTCCCGATTGATCTGCTATTTGGTCAGCTGCAGGCCAACGCCAAACTAGAGCGAACGCGTGCATACGCTCATATTTGCCAGGCCTTCTTCTCTCGAGCGCATGAATTCCAACGAGAATTTTCGAGACTCGATCATGATTCAATAATCATTGGGAGCATGAAAAATGATAGGTCAACCGTGCAATTATCGCGCGGGGAATTACGGGATCCGCGTGGCAAATCAAAGGGAGTTTCAGGAAAGGCAAACTCATGGTAAAGCTTACATGTGTGTATGTATGACGTTACTGTTTCATTTTACATATCATATTTCAGTTATTTTCAGGTATCGAACAACTGTAATTAGAGAGATGTTGAAATATGGTTAATTATTTAATCGAAAATCACAGAAACAATAGCATAAAGTACACAAATAGCCCAATTAAAGCTCTAAAACACTGCTGTGAATATCGAAACACACATACTTGCGATACTTGATGGAAATTAGGGCTCTTCTCTTTAATTACCAGTTTACTGTGTAGTTATGCATCATTAGAACTCCGGCTTATTAAGAAAGCTCCCAGTGACATATTTACGCGGCACTGCTGCACATTCCTATCTGCTTCTGCAAGCTCAGCAGTTCTGGGAGCTAATAAAGCCCCAAATTGTTTTTCTCCTCGCAGAGATCTGTTTATTGCTACCGATCTGTACTGATATCCGGTTTAAAGTAGCGTTTAATAGCGCTGCCATTACCCGAGCGTTTATCGTCCCCGAGATGTTTTTCGATAGCAATGGCCATCGCACTCGCGTTAGCTCCAACGGCCAACTCACTAAATTCCAATCAACCCTTGCGCATTGGGAACGAGCTTAGGATTGGGTAAACCCGAAGCCAATGCTTCGAGGCCGTCTCATCCTCTGCACTTGGATATTTACGTAATCGAGGAAAACTGCAACTACGAACAAGCAAGACTGCACCGCCTCTTGTTAATGGAAAAATAACATCTAAGCAAGGAAACTGTGGAGCAAGGAGTTGCCGAAGAGCGGTTCGATCAAATTGTAAACTTTAACACAAACCCTTCCCAATATATGAGTATACACTTTACTTCGACACTATTGGTAATAAAATTCGCTCTACAAAACTGGGCCTCGACCTTGGCTGGCAAAATTAAATTCACAACAAGAAAATCAATCGTGGCTTCTTTATCATTTGGAAAGATTTGTCAGGGTAGGAGAGAAAAAAGCGTGGCGTCTAGTTTCCGAGCTAAGTGGAGGGCACTTGTTCCCGGAATGGCTAGGATCAGTAGAGCCTGTTACAGCTCGACGATGGAGGAGGAAGGTATGCAACGCAATCCCAGAGTCACAAGAGGCCGGAATATCACCCCGGTCTCTCTATTCACTCTGGCGTCCCTCAGACCGTTGCACCTTGCTGCTACCTTGCTTCTCAGTGTCTCGCAGGCTGGTTCACGTGTTTCATACTCTCTTTTTTAACGCTCGTTGCTGCTGCTACTGCTGCTGCTGACGGCGGCGGCGGCGGCGGCGGCAACGGCGCCGGCAGCAGGGCTTCACGGGAGTGCAGGCTTTTAAAGAGCTTTAGTTTCACAGGCCAGGCGTTCGTTCCGCTTCACCTAAATCTTTGCTCCATCGAGTGGAAAACCCTCGCGCCCGCCGCCCCCCTGAGCCCATTCCGCGCTATCCACATCCACGGACATTCGTGCACCCCTCCGCTCCACTGTTCCCCTTTGCCAAGCGTTTACAGGCCACGTTCGAATCCTCCAACCCCCATAGAATCCCTGAGGGGGACTTAACCCGAAGCCCTCCTCGATATACACACCGATATGAATATTGCTCCGCACCGGTTCAAGCCGATGTCCTTTCGCGCAGAAACCACTTCGCATCTCCAACCAACTTTTTACATAGAACCATACGATTTAAGCGCAACATTCTCCTGTTTATTGCGCATTGTTTCCAACATATGGAACGCCGGGCATATTAAATCCAAGAAGGAAGTAGCTACTTAATCTACAAGTGCCATTTTAGAACCTTGTTCGCCAAACTCCAGCTTTTTATTCCTTGTAAACACCTTTTGAATCCAGCATCTTTATAACGATTGTTCTTTCTTTTTATTGACACTGTGAATGAAATTGTATTGTCTGTGTAATAGGAAGGTTGGAAATTACAAAATGTTTGATATGTTCCTTGCATTTGCTGTTGAAATATTGGAATGTGCTTACGAATAGGAACAGAGAGTAGCAAGCTGCGAGCCGTCAACGTACTGGTATCCCTTACGTGACCATACTTCGTGTATCCACGGTCCATTAATTTCCATAGACTGGCTGTAATGCCCGGGCTATTGTTGTTTATTGGTTCCATTGGGAGCTAATTAGGTAAATAGTGGTACGTATTGGCAAGCGGTAGCATTGTTCTCAGGTAGCTTGATTAATTTCAATAGCCCGCATCGGATCTCAACAGATCGGCCCTATTCATGTAATAATTAATGCCGAATATGAGAAGAATCATGGAAGACCTTCGCTAGGTTTCGGGGAGACAGTTTAATAGAATTCGCAAGATTTATGGGGGAATCGACTGGGAGAAGAGGAGGAGGAGCCAGTGTGGACAAAGATATAGCATATTCACCGGCGGACCAATTTACATGTGAAACCGAGCGTCCCTTCGCGACGGAATTCCATTGTGCACACATACGCGCCACTCCCGCCTCCCCCCCCCCCCCGACGATTCCGCCATTTTCTGCTTCCACGAGCCATTTGCCGTGTCCAAGGCATTAATCTAACGAGTTGCTTGGAAAATTAGCCGACGATTAGCGGGCATTACCTTCCGCTACTCCTGCCATGCTTGGATTTCGTTCTGCTAATTAATTATTCCAAACTGTGCGCGCGAACGCGTACGCGCCCCCTCCGCTCCTCCCGGAAAGCGCACGGATTCCTATTACCAGCTACTGGTTAATTAATAATGGCAGTCCGATTCGAGTTAGTGTGGCCGCATGTCCAGCGATGTTCAACGTAGCCGTACTTTCGATACTCACCGGGGGTTGTCAGCAATCGTAATTACTGAGTAGAATTTATAGCGAATTGATGCAATGCGACCAACGTGCCAATGATATTATCAGTCTACTTTTGCAGGTTTTTTTAATGCAAAGCTATATTTAATATTTGCTGAATTTTCTGCTTCCCCTGTGTGCCCGAACTAACCGAATCTGTGTAATTATTTCAAGCATGGTGGTTTACTTTCCTATTATTATCGGATAAGGCCAAGAGTATGGTGGATGGCTGGTGCGGGATCGCATTCACATCGCTCGCGTACCTTTTCATTTGTAAGCCCTGATCCGTGTATCATCGCATTACGGAGCGCTAGAATAAATTACCACTTCAAGGCTGGGATGATATTCTAAAATTACGACATCCCACTCTACTCTTGTTAACCTAGCAATACGTGTTCTTCAGTCGTACGATTGATTTTCCTCGTGATTATTCTTGCGAGTGACAGATACGATAATAGACAAACTTCATCAATAGTATGCCAATAAATAATTCAGAATTATGAGACATCAACACTGCAAAATCCATTGAATACTTATTCAGTTAGAACCATATTGTCAATTGAAGTCTAAATAATTTGGGATTGAAGATAGAAGCTATAAGAGTTTACAGGCATTTCTCGCAGCCAGTCAGACTCTTTCCCATCAGTGTAAAGTGGAGGTAGATTGGTCTGCGCGGGCAGAAGGAACGCGACGCAACAGCGGCGCAATCCCCTTTATATCTGCGATGGAGTTATTCAATAGGAGCAGAATGTCAGAGCGGAGAAAAGTGAGAGTGGAGTTGTCCGGGGCTGACAGATCTGGGGTAAGGTGTGCCTGTCAGCTCCGGCTACGGGTAGACACACTCCAATCTAGTGTAAGACGACGAAAGGATATTTTCTGAGCGAGGATATGATCCAGCATGCGTGAAAGTCAGGGGGTTGCACGTACGCTTTCCAGTCCAAGGGCTATTCTGGCGACTCTTAAGTTCGAGGTGACGTTAAAGGGGAACGTCGCCGCTGCCACCTCGCACTCACCCACTTTGCTAATTACCATCCGACACAGTCGTTTACTTAATAAATAAAACCTCTCCCTTTATAGTGCCTAGATCTTCTACCTTGACCCGCACACCATTAAGTAGTACTCTCATTAAATCCTGTTTTCACTTACTCAAGTTCAAGCGTTCATTAATGCTTTATTTTTTTCAAATATTAAAGTTAAATTCTATCCTCGAGTTTGATTTAATATGAAAAGTACAATTTGATTCAGCGTATGGTTATAATATCGTTAAGTGGTCAACGTACATTTGTTTAATTGCCAGCAATTAGCAAGAATCCATTGAAATGCCGAGTATAAGGGGTCGCAGTTGGCTGTACTAGCAGATTGAATTAAGCCTCCTCCAAAATGAAATTCGTTCGTACTTGAGCGGAGGGCACCGTATCGAGAAGCAGCACTACCAAATTCCCAGTAAACCTTCATCGCTCGGTTGGGATGGAATTTCGAAATCGCATAACTCACGAAGTCCCAGCGGCTGATTGCTAATTAATAACAGGCTGAAGTAGGTGAGCAGATCGAATAGCATTTGGGAAAAGGTGCGCTTAGCCAGCGGTATTTTAGGAATCACCGAGGTTCGAATAATCACCCGATGCATTTCATGATTCTCCACGACCCTTTTGCCACTGGGAGATAACAGAGGGGGAACATGATGGTTTTTCTCGCGATAGATCACGATTTTCCCCTGGCAGACAGAATATTTATTAGGCGACAAGATCGAATGGCTTTAATCATGAAGGTTTACGGCTTTAACGAACGAAAAATATGAAGCCGGATTAGCCGGATTGGTTGGGTATGCCTTTTAAGGAATGTTTGATTTTTCACCGATATTTATTACTTTGCAATAGGTGCAATTTATATATATTTATTTGCCCTGGACTTCCTACCATAGTATCCAAGGTAAGATTGTACTCTGAGACGTCCTGAATTTCGTAGACTGTGACATTTTTTCGTCTACCAATATTCGAGCCACAAATGGTAGGTCGAACTGTGTTTACATCCACGAAGCAGAGAATGCAAATATCCTTGGGGAATGGACGATGGGGTGTGGTGGTGCGGATCGAGGAAGCCCGAGAGGAAAGGAGTTGCAAAAGTAAGACTCTCGAGAAATGGAGGATGCGGCCCGACGCCGACGCCGACGCCGACGCCGACGGAACTCAATACGTCGGATATCGGTGTGCCAGTCTTTCAAAGTCTCACCAACTTCGCTCTCCATTCTCTCTAGCTTTCTCTCTCTCTCTTTCTCTCCCAGTCCTTTCTCCTGTTTCAAGGAACATTCCGCAAAATGTATTCTGCATCTTGGCTGATACAGATTCCCCGTGCAGGAGGAGTTCTCCTCGAGCCTCAGGCGGAAACTGGTGAAACTATGAATTCTGTCACGGGAAATCGCTTAAAGCTATTCCACTGTATCGATAAACGGAAAATTCGATGAAGTTTCGGCTAAAGTTGGGGGAAATATGAAATTTATTGTTGGTTGGCCGCAGTTTGACACTTCAAATTTAATGGCTGTTGACGGATTCGAAAGCTGGCGTTCCAAGCTTCCAACAAATCCAATATCAACACTTGTCGAACAGTTAACGTGGCATTACTGTTATTTAATTATATGTATAATACCTAACAATAATATCCATCTGTATTTATTCGAAAATATTAATTGTTTTGCTTCTTATTTAAGATCGTTTTTACAGATATGTTTAAAAATACTACTCAACAAAGACAGACAGAAAGACTGTAAAAGTTGAAGCTTAAAGAAGTCTTGCGACACAATAGTGGAGTAATCGGCGCCAAGAGAGAAGCATCAGGGATCAAAAATCCGCGTGAGAGTCGGAAGTCAGAGTGAAATGGGGGCTGGAAGAGGCTCGGGAAATCCCGAAAGGTTAATTACCAGAAGACGATTAGCCCGTAAATACAGAAGACGTGGTTGAAGCAAATGTCTCGTCTCGAAGGAGCCCTCAAGCCCAGGGTGACCACCCTTGAGAGCGAGGCAGTGTGCTAGGTTAGCTCTGGCTTGTTAGAATCGCGGCAATTAGGCGAGAATCGTTGGCCTCCAGCACCAACTGCCTTGAAATTAATCCTTCGGGATAATAACCTGCTGTGCCATGTGCCCAACCACTGGCACATGCCGCCGCCTTGCTCGAACCCTTTCCTTTTACTCCGAAACTTCCAAATGTACCAACGAACCATCCCGCATTTCGGATATTCCAATTTTATTTTCATTCGAAATTTGATACACATTTTTTATTATTATTATTCATTATTTGCCATTATTGCGAATATAATATAGAATATAATTACCATTTACGATAAAGAGTAATTGGTACAGGCTCTTATAATTTAGTGTTGTAAGTTTCGGTGTTAATTAAAGGCAATATATCTTCTCTCCGTATTATCTTAAGCCTTCCATTTTCTGGTGGCATTTCGTCTGGCATTTGGCCTCCCATGCTCCTGACCGCTACGCTTCCCTAAATGAGGGAGGATGCGGAGAGATGCAGTGCACGCATGTGGCAGCACGTTTCCATGATTTATTCCTGCGTAGCTGGACGCTGGACACATTCGCATTTCCGGGCGACGGGGGCGCCAGCATACGTCAACGTTACTCCGGCAAACAGTCCGAAAATCAGCTGCCCTCTCTGCCTCTGCAAGCCTTCCTATCTCCCATCTAAACTGCTGGCTAAACCCACCATATTTCACAGTGTTTTAGCTTTAGGAATGGCGCACTTATTACTAGTGATTCCAGCTTTCGCAGCACTGTCCGTGTCTGACCGTTTCGCGCTCATACTACTTGCAGTCCATGTGAAATACCATCCAACTTTTTCCTTCATCGCACCATTACTCGACTATTACCAAACTTTTAGAACGAAATGAGAGGTCATTCTTCTCGGGAAAGTCTTCGCTTGGATCCTGGACCAATTCCAATTACAAGAAATCAGTATTCACTGAACTATTGCCGATTAATTACAAAGGGCTGCATTTCTCTTCACCCACTTTTTGCTCTTTTTTGCTAGATCTCAGACTATTCTCTGAACTGATCGCCTTGAATCTAATGGGAAATCCAAGCCGGAACTTTCAGCTTGGAGTTGAGCCCTCTCCCGAATTGAAAACCCAATCCTAAGGGATACTGCGTTACTTGCAAGGAAAAACTAGGCTGATCAGAATTGGAAACTAATCGGTATCTAATCAATTATCTCCCTTATTATTACACCAAATGTAATTATCCAGGACTCTAATTGAAGAGCAGAATCTTGCGCATACATTGTGTAGAGGAATAATTTCTCGCAGGATCTACCGTTTCCTGGAAATATATAAAAATGTAAAAAAAAGTGGATGTAGTTATGCTCGGGGCAACAGCTGCGCCCCCGTTTCCGAAGGAGCAAGGCACGCTGGGCATCGTGAGAACTTTGCGAGCAGTTTAATTCAGTCGACGACTGTACTTTAATGACGAGGGAGGCGCAAAATCACCTCGGCTGGCTTGACGCGTTTGCGAGCAGCAAAATAAATACCGGCCGGCAAGTAATTATTATGAAAACAGGAGCGCACCAAGTATCGCGGCATAATGATCGATCGAAGCGTTGAAAAAAGGTAGCGCCTGAATCTGGCTTTCTCTTTAAAAGCACACAGTTTTCTCGCGCTCTGACATACCCCGTTTACCTTACTGACACACTTCTTTAACATGGAAAATTCTGCTACACTGCAAGCAAGAGGGAATAATGGCTTAAACTTATGTTACAATTGACTTTTAAAGTGTTTGCCAACTAGACGTGCTAACTAGACTATTATCATAGGTAGGTCAAGCTTTGTTTATGGTAATACGACATTCTTAATGAATAGTTAGATGTGTCTAGCATTTAAGAGCAGAGGGAATAAAACTTGGTTAAAAATGACACATAATTAATTCCACATTTACGAAATTAAGGCTTAATATTGGGAAGTATGATAGAGCTAACCCTCTCTTTGGGGGAAAATGGGGTAACCGGATAATGTTCAGCTTTAGCGGTGAATTAGCGACAGGATTTCGCCTAAAAAAATCATGTGCCGTCCATGGACAGTCCAGTCACTCTTAGTGGTCCTCTAAAAGCCCCTGTAATAATTAAACGCCGGAACAAAAGGCTCAGCCGAGACAAAGGAGGCCCTCCTAGCCCATAATTCAATCTCCGTATTGTTCCGAGAAGGATCTGATCCTTTGGCAGGTGACGCCGTTCCTCCTGCGTTAAGCAGTCGAGTCAGACAATGACTGAGATTTATTGTCTACCATCCTCCTCTGCCAGAAGCGATCAGCAGCCGAGAAATAAAAAAAACAACTTCTCCACCATTCAGGATAACTCTATGATGGACGATTTACTGACTCTGTAATCATTTATCAACAATATATCACCGGACAAGTAAGTAGTGTTTTCCGACGGTAACAACATGCGCGAGTAAAAGCATAGATATTTTCAAAGAATAAGCAACCATACAAAATTTGTTGAATTTACTACCCTCTGTTTTGTTATTAACACAATACTTCAATAAGGTAGTAGTTTTAACAGGAAGATCACAGTGCTAGACTGTACTTTGAAGTATAACATCCAAAGAAGGTAGTTTTAATAAACTAGTAGTGAGAAAATAACAAGCATAATATTTTTTGTGGGAATACATTTCCGATTGATGGAGAGGAATTATAATTGGGTCGTACCACTGTCGGCGATGTGGGAACCGCTCGGACAGAGTTCCAACTGCAATCGGGGACATTCGATTCGTGTGTCCTCTCTACGTCGACAAAGATCAAAAAGCCAAAGAAATATCTGGCCGGCGAATAAAAGAGCCCGTGACTACTCACTGAGAGGACACGTGCACTAGTAGTGCTGAAAGAGGGAGAGAGAGAGAGAGAGAGGTGTATTACACGAGAGAGAAAAAGAATATGATGAGAACGAAGCGAGGTTAGACCGCTACAAAGCAAAAGGATTCGGTAGAACGATTTTTACGAGCGTTCGTTCGAGCAAAGCGAATTAAAGTGTGAGAAGCGAAAGAGACTTGTATTGCCTGAACCTCTTTCAGGCAATCATAGAGATGCACATACAATCACTTAAGCTCCTCCGCTGATTGGCTAAAATATAGGTCTCATCGTTGCTAGCGAACGTAGCAATTTTTTATTTCTAGTAAGAGAATAAGATTTCGAAATGTTTTCGAGCTAATAATAAAACGATTCGACGGTACCGATGGAGACTTAAGGAGATCGTCGCCAAGAAATTTAATGGCAAATTTAATAGGCTGTCTCCGGCGGTAATATGAAAATGACAGGCGCTCTATCGCGATGATAACATGCCTGTAATACGAAGGAAATCACGGGATAACTAATTGGAGGTCCAGTTCAAGTCTACTGCCTCAAGGCGACACTCTAATTACACTTTTCTCGCAGTTTACCTCGGTCGGAGTTCGGGAAAGTGACTTTCGCGACGTGCATCAACCGCTACTACATGTGGTTCCTACCCAACCACACACCCTTTCCACACCATTTCATCCCATTTACATTGAACGGTCCGTTGCATTTTAATTTCGGCTCCTGAATTTCAGTGCCAGCTATTACACGTTTGACGATACTTGAAATTACACATTTGATTTTACATGGCCCCCTTTTGGAACCTATATTTATTTTTTCTGAGTCTCACTTTTGTAGAGTACTAATATTATACTCCGTAACTTTGTAATTTAATCAATGACTGCAGAAATGCCGTAAGTTCAACAAAAGATCTCTGGTAAAATAAAGTGGAAATATAGGGTGATGATATTGTTACGATATACAATGATGGCAAGTCGTAAGTAAATTGATAATATCAACGACAAGATGCAATAAATCTGAGAAATGATTAATGGGATGTGGAATAAATGGGCGAAACGTGGTCGTGGTGGGAATGGACAGACAGGGGCAATAATTTGGTGGAGGATCGAATCTTGGTCGGTGGGAAGCGGGCGTAAACCTATTTGGCTTGAGATAAATGCGCGCACTCTCTCCCTGCGGCTTCCGATCGCGACTAAACTTTAAATCCGCCAGTGGCGGCCGCTCGTTTATCCTGAAATATTCAGCAGTCCAGCTTCAACCGGGCCGAGTCGCCGTGTCACTATTTCAAAGTTTTATAGGCGCAAACCGAGCAGCGCGAGCCTCTCCATTTCGTTATGGCATACCACATACTCCCAGAGACAGCCTGACCCAAAAATGACTCCGGCCGAACTTCTACGTCGAGCGGTAAATAGGATTTTGAACACTTTGTTACGCTGCACAAGGGAAAGTAGAACTGAAATATCTCCGAATAGAGTTGTCGACACTTTTCCACCAGAGAATGCTATTGTACACCAGGCCTTACTGTTTCATCCGAAATAGGACGAATTTGGGTTAAGGAGTTGAAAAAGCCTATACAAAACTCGGTTAATGGAGACAAATTTTTTGCCACGCCAATTACGCATTGCAGAATTACTCTGTAACTTGGTAATTATCCGGTGCCGAGCGAATGGATCGACAAATATAATGTTAAATTGAGAGCAGCTATTTGTCATAAATAAAACCATGTAACTCCTATTTCAATGACGTTACGAGCATGCGAAACGGCAGCTCGAATGTAAGTTGAACAATCACGTAAACCTCGCGGTAGATTTTGGAGTAGTGGCAGTGAGCACGTACAATCAGGGTGATCCCAGAACTGGGCCAGAAAGCTAACTTTCAGGTCGATTGTTGAGGGATTACCCTCGCGAAATTTCCTTTCGAAGGACATTTCTCGTTGCAGCTCGGGTGTCCAGCTTGTTTTCCTGGATGTATGTGCTTGTATTATGCATGCCCCTCTAGCCAGATACTGCCACGTCGAACGGTATTGTCCTTTCGGGTCGCCTATTAATTTGGGTCACCATTATATATTACTCTAACGAGATTTCGATTGAATAGCCTCTCGCAGCCACGTGCACGCGGTCCGATATTAATTAATGTCGAAAGCGAATCCCCGGTGCGTTTCGACGATCCAACCATCCGGCTTCCCGTGTAATCGCAATAAAAACGATTCAACCATCGCTTCTTTCAAACTGAAATGCATCAACTAACGCTGACAGAGAATACGTGATAGCAGGCACGAAATCCAACTGATCGTTGCAATGCGAGGAAGGAAACGTAAAGAATAGGAAAGAAGTGTGGCAGCAGCGACAATTTTTTGTGGTTTCTGGTAGAAGAAACATCGCATAAAGGAACTCGGCGTTCTTCGACTCCTGGCTATTCGAAACTACAAGAATGGAGCATACAAAGAGAAAGAATTGCAAGCTATTCGACCTTTTTAGTCGTATAAATATGCAACTTTTCCATACACGGAACCAACTACTACCGAGTAATATTAAAATAGTACCAGTTTAATATTGAAAGAGGTCAACTTCAGCGAGAACTGTACTGAAAACTATAGTATTGTTTGAACAATGGGAGAATGAAAATATGAACATTTACATTCCCGAGGTACGGAAGACTAACATCCTCATCTCTTCAGTATCCGGGGCATGAATTATGAAGGGAAATTACAAATTTTAAACCAAAGAAGTAATTCGATTTGGCGGCAGATGTTCTCCAAGTACGGAAGGCTCTCTCTTTCTCTATCTCTAACTCCCTTTCTCTCTGAACATAAGGGATACACCTATAAATTTGTCCAACTCGCCAGCTAGGAACTTGTGCTCGTCCCCATTCGAACAGAAATGAAGGAGGAGTGCGCTCCTTCCACACCGGCTGATTCAAGGCTCTTGTAAAGACAAAACGAGGCTGAGAAAATGGAAATTTCCGTCAGCACTCCAGATGCCTTCGTCCCTGTCACTTGATGTAAAATAGTGACCCGCTGGAAATTAATTTTCACCCCGGAAATTACGGCCATGCTGATACAGCCTATTCACCCTCCAGGCTAGATTCTTTGACAATCGCTCCAAATTAATCTTATTGGAGGTGAATTATGGAGCTCCTGAGACTTTATGAAGTTAGCAAGAAAAGAAATTTTACTCTCTCTACTATAATAATAATAGTTTATTGCCAACAAAATGATCTGCGAAAATGTTTCACAAGTTCGGTAGTTATCCTTACCGAAATTAATAATACGTGTCCTATTGCAATTTTATTTAAATTCTGGAGCAACTCATTAATAATTAGACCTCCGTTTTTACAGTGCCTGATAAGAGAAGGTATGCCAGGCACGGCGAACTACAGCCTGGAATTCACGAGTCCACGGGAAATTGAGAAAGTTTCACGATTCATGCGCGTACGTTATCGACTCATTTTCTGTTCACGCGTTATCAGCCTGCTGGTAACTACTGCACCGAGTGTGCAGCTCAATTCTTCTTGGACGCAATAAAGTGAGCTTATTCACTTTTAATGATTAACTCTCTGCCCTTTCCCCTTTAGCCATTCCCTATTCCACGGCCCTCGCCCCACTCACCCATCATCGCCTGTCTTTTTCAGGTGAGTTACGAGGAGACTACTAATTGGAAAACTTTCTCGAGTTACCACGACTCTTATTACAATCGTATCATTCACAATTTCAGTGATTTCTTCTGACTGAAGATATGGATGAAGCAGACTGACTTGAACAATAAGTCAATAAATAGTTTATCGATAAGAAATCATTATTTCTGATTGACCTCCATTAAAAACTCGCAAATATTGGAGTCAGTTTTATAATAAATTCAAGGTTGATCAAATAATTTGATTTCGCAAATTAGAAGAGAATATAGGAGTAAATGAACTGTTGAATTAAAAATATCGACCAAAATCGTGGTCTAGACATATTGCAGTATACACACACAGATACATAAAACAGGACCTGTTAATAAATTGTTTTACAATGACGAGATACAATTATGTACATCACATAGTATTGATTGCAGCTTGTAAAAAGTGGTGTCATTAAAAGGTTAATGATAGGCCTATCCCAATAACGTTGCAAGATGCCATTGAACACATGCAAATAAGTTGATAGGAGATATTGATGCAAGAATTTGAGGATTCTGGCAAGAACATTGCCTGTCTTCAACAGACAGAGGAAATTGAAACTTTAATATCGCCATATTAAAGTTTGTTCTCGCGAATCAAAGTTAAATTGGAATTACTTGGAGAAATCTCTAAGTCTAACAACTAAACAAGGAAGCTCATGCATAAATCCTACCTTGCGCTGCTAGAAATTAGTATCTGGGCGAGCGAGTAACTGGCAGACGGATACTTCAGGAGGAATCAGCTGCATTCCCAAAGTGCAAATGAACTGCTGAAGCATCCGTGGCAAATACTCTCTCGGTTCGCAGCGCAGAATTAAACTTGATGAAATTCTCACCGGTAAATAAAAGTTGTCCTCCCGAGTCACTTGTCACGCGTCAAGCCATCCTGGCAACGCGAACCATCACATGTTCACCCATTCTTCGGACAACTGTCACCCTTTTTCCCAACAATTTTTCTGATTTTTATCCAAGCCAGACGAACTGCACGTACCGGGGCGAGTTTCCGCGCAACACTATCTAGCAAACTGTAGCTGTGATGCCAGCGTTCTCTCCAACTCCCAACGATCGATGCTAGATAACTATCGATATATATCGATCGCCCAGTGAATCCCGCGCCATAATGACAATTCAAGATGGCCGCAACGTGGTAAGGGGTGCAACGTGTGAGTGGTGCGAGAAGCTTTGTTTCGTATTTATCGAGTGCCGCGTTCAAAATCCTAAGTCGTCTTCAATCGTCAAGTGTTCCTGAAGTATGCTGAAGTGTACGAGTGTGGTTATTAAAAAGAAACAAAAGGAATTTATAGACGAGTACTGATTGCAGTTCGAGATGAACAGAACAGCAAATGGTGAGTCTGTTTGCATGCCAGCCATTATATTTATATTGATTATATATCATTAACTGTGTACTGATAGCTATACAAGTCCGGTATTTGTAATTCTAAAGTATTTGGTCGACAAAGTGTGCAGTGGCACTCATGCCACACAACTGCTGCTAAAAGTATAAAGTACACTGAACTATATGTATAATTGTATTCTGTAACTGCAATATGAGCACAGCAACTGCTTATACCGAACTCTTATATATTTAACTTCGACTCAAATACATATAAACTTCTGGATCTAAGTTTGTAGTTATAACTATAATACACAGTAATCATTAAGTCTGTGGTAAATGCGTTTAACTTTATCCAAGCTAAGTTCACTGTTATGAGCATATCTTTGAAGACAGCCAAAGTTGATTACAACCAATACGAAGCAGAAATTTCCTGAGAATGAATTATGATCATATCTTGGTATCTAATGATTCATATTTATAGGTGCAAAATGTATGTTCATAGGTTCATACGTTTGACTTATTCTTAGTAAATCAACACAGAGGTTCCACTTTGTATTGTTAGTGTCATGTTCCGTCAATCTTGTTGAGAGTTTTCATTGTTCTTGTGTATACATATCTATGGTTGCAAGTGTCTTAACGTTTTGTGCTCCATAGAGTTTTATGGTATATAGATTTAAATATGGCGCATATTTCTATTACATTGGATCGTTATTGTATTCATAAAGGTGTTGCAATACCTGCATCTGCCAAGTTGATTGGAAATTGTACACTATAAAGACTAATCGGTATTCAGAAATATGTCTTCTTTGCAAATCTATGTTCCATACAAATAATATAGTATTATGTATAGCAATCTCATATATATTTATAATAGTGATTTAATTGTTTACTATTCAATCACTATTTTGCTATATATTTTATATGTTTTGATGCATACTTTCCTACAAATTTTCATTACGGAATGAAACTATCATAAATATCGTGCACGAGGTCATGGCGTTTGTTAAGCTTATATTATTTAAGAAGTTCCCTCATTTTCGAGAGCAATCCCGATATATTTTTCTTTGCTGGACTCCTTCTAACATTGGCATCGAACACTTGTGCACGACCTCATTATGTCCAAGTGCAGCGCTGCCGAAAATTGCGTCCGACAAAAGCAGAAGTTCAATTAATTCGACGGTCCAAACAAGCCCAATCGAAAGGCCGGTGCTCGAAACAGGAAACCAAAGGTTTATCGAGCCGCATTCTCGAGTGAAGACTTCTTCGCTCGAGCACGGAGCGGGAAAATGGGCGAAAAAATCTGTAAGTAAGTTTCCGTTCCTAATGGATTAAGTGGAACTCAATGCAGCGTGCACCTCTCGACTTATCGAGCTTGAACGTCGAGTGAGTTTGTCATTCATACTTTTTCAAGCGTAATATGTATACGAATAATTATAGGAGAGCTTCAGAGGCCAATTGATCTTTATCGAATGTGTCGGTAAGTGGCTTCAGTAAATCTGCTTACATCGGAGTAATTTAACGAGATATCAACTAGTTCAATTGCTTTCTAATTCTTAGGAAAATGTTATTATGCACAACTGTTGCATAATAGTTCATTATTGCTTGAATACAGCAATATACTAGTGGCACTAGGAGAGATCAGGTTGCCATTGCAGACGTAGTATGGTATTCAGTAGTCATAAAAGACATTGCGGTAGTGAATGAGCGGTAAATGTAGGTATGTAGGTAGAAGCAAGCACGTGGCTGTTGCTTCAGGTGAATGTGGAAATAGGCCTTAATGCCTGGTCGGTCTCGGTCTCGAGTGGAAAGCCACACTGAAATCGTAGCTGGGCGATCGTTAAAACTTTCCTAACAGCCGAACACGTAGACGTGCGCGCTCAAAGGCCTTCCACCAACACTTCCTTGAAAGGTCTATTCCAAAAAACGGCCGCGAGGGGGCGAGAAAAAAAGACGGACAGGAGCTGGCCTATATTCAGGGGCGCGCACTACCGTTTAAGCCACGATTTTGCTTCCTAGCTAGTCGTTAGAAGTCACGAAATCGGTATGATGCTTCCCTGGAAAGAAAAGCAACGACTTCTTCTTTCATAGGGTGAACGACTTCACTGTCTTTACGAGCCGAAGCTGTCGGTGTTAATACAAGGGGCACTTGGGATCGCTATCCTGTATTCAGAATTCCTAGAAGCACTTTGTGTTTTTACTGTTTGTATTCTTAGTCTGCTAGAAATAGTTACACACTGTCAGTAAGCAGTAGCTCCTGCTTGTGGTTAAGTAATATAATAAGCAGGACAATATGTAAATTATTACAATTATTATTCTGCAAACAGAAACACCTTTTATTTTATGTAAATCAGCAAAGACTAATATTAATGCGGGAACTTTGGAGCCTAGATTTCTTCTAATTTTCTTGGCCGGAGAAGAGGATAGACCACCGGATTCCAAGCTAATAAATCCAATTAACAGCTCTTTCAGCAGCCTTGCGATTATTAATGGCTCAGGCGGGTGCAGTGAGTGTGAATTCATATTCGGCCTGGGGCAATTACACTCGTATTTCACTTACTCAGCGGAGAAGCGTCGGCCATAATTGTTCCATTGCTTTGCTTTTACGCGATTAGACGATGTAAAAAGTAGAGGAGTAAAAATCAGAAATGCGAGAGACGTAACTCATAAGGATGGTATTTTGAATGGTGCAATTTCTTTCGGACATTTTGAGGAACTCGCTCACGTATTTGCATGTTAGCTTCGAGACGGGAAACAAGTTGTGGTCTATTTCGCGTAAGCTGGGATTCCACGAAGGATTTCGTGGCCGAATCCTCTTTGAACGAACCCATTTGATACTGTAAGGACGCGGAATAACATAGAGGATGTAGATTTGTCCTGGACTTAGAGAATTCAAGCGAATCTAGGCCCTATCATTCCGGGTTTCTTTCAATTCTTTGGACAAATTCAAAGACAATTCTAGACTGCCGGCTCAGTATTAGAATTGAGTAAGAGAAACAACTAAATATATATTTCCAACAAAATGTTAATACAAATACAACCAATTTCAAAAAATTAGAAAAAACAAGGAGACACATTGCATTCCCTTCAATTTGTTGGAAAGTTTGGATAACATGCCATTGGTTAAACCATGCGTGAGAGTGTTAATGAGTCTATCCTTAATTTTTCATAGTTTAAGGCACTCGGCGACTTTCGAAGCACTCGAAACTTTCGGTACTTCGGCGGGGCAGGTAAAGTTTCCAGACAATAGAGACTTTACAGGCCATCAGAAGTTCGTGTTCGATTTATTGGACGTCTACTGTGCACAGCAGATTGTAAAACAGTAAAATCCTGGAGTGAGAACTGCTTTATTCAGCAAATAAAGCAAATCCACTATTATTATATGATCTGAACGCCTAACTTTATTTATCATTCTTAAACTTTCACCCTCCTTATCTTTTTCAGGAAATCTTAGTATTTTGTTGAGGTCCCAGTGAGAAATTCATCCATCTACTCTTTACTTTAATACACTGTCGAACTTTTTAAGTTTTCCCTCAAACTTTAATAATGCCGAGTTTCGAATGGAAATTGTTAGTGACTTTGCGATACACTTCCATCATTAATTCTTGCTTACATTGTTAAATAATAAGGGCCGTATTTAATAGGGTTTCTAATAGCATGCTCCAAATAAAATTCTGATTACTACAATCAGAAAGAGTTGAATGTATATATAATTGGTTAGCCGATGACGATGCAGATAATCAAATAGGAAATAAAGATTCTTGATCGATTGATAGTAGAGCAAGTTCGTTCAGCGAAGATTCTTTGACAATTGGCTGAGAGGATTTGGGTGGTTCATGTGCGTAGCACATGCTCCGTCAGGGAAATAAGAAGAATCCGCACTGGATTCCGAAAGTTTCAAGGGTCTCATAAGTCTCGCCTATCCTTTACGAGTCTCGGTGCTGTCTCCGGAGTTGCAGAAGTTTCCGAAACACGCCGCGAAAAATCCGCGAAAAGCCTCCTTTCCTAATCTTATCTCTCTCTCGCTCGCTCTCTTTCGGCGCCCTTGTTTCTTGCCGGATACCGATAAGACGGATCTCCGATCGTATGTAAAGTATTCTGACAGCCTGTTTCTCTCCCGGCGGCGCTTTGTCCCCTTTTGCCAAACGAACACTTTTCATCGGGGATAAAGCCTTTACTCCTCCAGCATCCATCAGCCTTGATTTTACTTGGCATTTCTAGAATGCCTCTTCCATTTGCACTAAACCTATTTGTTCTTCCTCGTTATCTCCAGGCTACTCATATACCTACATTTCATTCCTACAGAAATTGCCATTTGTTTCTTGTTTTTAAGATATTTACAGTCGCTTTAGTAGTTGAGCAAAAAGAGAATTAATAAAAAGCTCCTCTATCTTGCGCCATATTGAAATAAGGGCCGTGAACGAAATAAGAAGGCGAGGAAGCCGAGAATTACTGGCTCGGCGTTGTGCCCAGCTAGTGAAGAAATATGATTCGCGGTCCATTTCCCGCGCCCGTTTACCTTCCGGCATTATGTAACCGATCGCAATGAATCCGCTGAAAGTTCAACGAAGATCGAGCGCTGTTTTAACTGGCCTGTAAAATGTTTCCCTAGATAGCAACGGCTCTGGAAAACTTTATGCCGAAAAATATTCTACATAAACGAACAAGAGGGATTGACAATTAACAGAAATAGTACTGGATTTTTAACGCAACGTCAGAATATTGGCAATCGCGTCTTCTTTAATTGCAGAATGATAGATCCATTTTGCAATATAACAAATATCTGTCCGTGTACGTAGTTAACTGGTGTTTAATCCCAGAAGATATAATTAGAAAATACAAGAATAAACGAAACGGAAGGCCGAATTGGATTTGGTTTAGTGATAAAGTAAAATCTTAATCAAGTTTCGTAATGAACGGGGCAAACGAATGAAGGGTGGAGGGTTAATAAATAGGGGAGTGAAGAACTGTCCAGAGAAAAGTACTCAAAGAATAAAGGGTACATCTATTTAAGAGAGGACCCTTGCCGAGCCGACGTCCGCGATTTCTACAATACACCTTCTCCGCTCTTCTTTAATGTGCTCCAGTTTTCCGGCCTCTCCGTACGATCTACATTAGTTAATGAAAGGCTGGCATTATAGATATTAAAGGGTTCTGCCTTCCAGAGCGTCAATTCATAATGGCTATCAAGAGTTGGACATTGGCAAGCCTATCTTTCTATTAGTCGCCAGCAATTTCGAAGCCGGAATGATTGATTTCGGATTTTCGCCGAGTAGAAAGTTTCTCGGGGTATGCGCTGGTGAAAGCGGCGGCGGTCTCTACTGTTGCTCCCGATGTGTATCCTCGGTAACTTCATCCCCCGATCTAATCTAAACCCGCTCGCCAACAAATTGATTGATTGTTTGTCCACCCAACACAGTGTTCGCGCGAAATCAGATTATGCTAGATTGGTAGTCCGTGGCTCGAGTCAGCGTTACTTCGATATCTGCCTAACAAAGTACGAAAACGGACTTGGAAACCTTGTTGAACTCACTAGAGACGTGACAAATATGCCGTAGTGTTCTCGCCTTGTTAAATGTAGCAGTTAGTCTATATTTGCTATTTCCATAAATTATCAGCAATAATGACAAGGCCAAAATAGTTACGCGCAAGGTGGCTAGAAAGTCAAGTCGAAATCAAATTCAAATAAAGCTGAGATAATATTGCTCTACATTCATATTACATTAACCATTCATTAGATAACAATTCATTCCATAATAGATGGAAACGGTCACGCGAACTCTAACCCACTTATAGGAAACACGCAATATGCGGATGATAAAAGGGAAACAAACACACGAAATTCTCAATGAGTCGCGGGTAGGACAAATGTATGACCTCGAGGAATTAGCATATTCCATTAAAACGTCCAAGGAGAAGTCGGGAGATCGCTCAAGAAGACTGATGAAGCTTGATCTCTCAATTTTTCCCAGCGGCTTTTTCGCACGAACGCGGGGGCGGGTTGGAAGGTGGTGGTTGATGAGGGGTGGGGCGAAGGGGAGAAGGAAAAAAAATCAATTTTCCGCTGGATGTTCGTGTCTAATTCGCTGTGCCATCCAATATCGCGGTAGGGTAATCCCGGTAGCAGCGTGTACGCGAAAGATACATACATATACATAAGTCCGGGGGTTGGTGGGTCATGTGGGGTTGTGGGAGTAGTTGGAGGAGCCGAAGAGCCCGCTCTGATTTACATGTGAACTCGTCGAAGGAGTACGCGCGCACACAATCCCGAGAGTCCCGAGGAAAGGGGATCCAGTGTGTCGAGATCCTGGGGTGTGTGTGTCTGCCTGTATACCAACCTGCGGTGAATAGAACATGCACGCAGCAAACAATATTCGTCTCGGCGATATTAGGAGACACCCCCGCCGCCCCCACCCCTGCTCCCTGCCTCTACCATAAGGCGAACCTACTAAGCCTTTCTTGCCCCGAAACCTCCGACCACTTCCTTCGTGGATTAAGTTCACTTAACCATGAATAGCAAGTGGATTAAAACTGAGCGATCACCAATCCTCTGTTTAACTCAATTAGCATCGATATCGCTCGTTTATTTGAATCTAGTTTCACTAGTAAAGCCTCTGCATGAGTTTGCGCGCTTCATGCGCCACTGCGTTTCGGACTGTCCAAATTTACTAGTGCACTGTGTTGGCGAAATTTGAAACTTGAGCATATGATGTTTCGTTTCAAATTACATTATCGGCTGCTGCTCATTTGAATTCAACGAGAATTGCTTCAAAGTACCGAGTTTCCAAAATGTATAAGCTGAACAGTGGGGATTCTTTAGTTTTTTGATGAATTTGGTATTGCAATTCAGGTGATATTGAATTTCACGCCAATTCTGAGCGTTTCAAGCTCCAAAATGGAAAAATTTGAATAGTGGGAATTGGAACCTTGTGTCTCTGAAACTTCAAATTTAAAAGGGAAAATGTTGGAAATTTTCGAAACAAATAAACTCTAAAATCTTAATCAAACAGACCAATTTCCATTTGGCAAAGAGTGGTACTTTGTTAATTGTAACAGTTGAGGCGGTGCAATTATTACTTGGAAAAAGAGGATTTCAGATAGAGCGGCGTGCCACGATAGAAATTCCCTCGCGCACTAATTAAATCTTAAACGGGCAGGCATAAGTAGTGGGTAAACACTCTGGCGAAATGAAAGTTGGAGGCGCAATGGGCGAGTGTGCTGGTAGGAGAGAGACGATAAATTAGAGGGTTGGTATGTACACTGGTTTGCAGTTGGATATATATCGAACGAGTACTCGATATCTTGGGCGGGTTGTCGGTTATTGCAAAAAATATAGCCGCAAGTTTTCCCGACTGCGGGAGTTGTAGGTGTAAGTTGGCCAGGAGAAAAAGGAGAGCTCGGGGCTGAGTTCGGTACTTACTGCTTGATGTATGATGAAGCGAGTGCCGCCCGGCCAACTTCTTCCACGTGATACGCCGATTAATCACTCATTGCACACATCTAATTAGGAGGAATTCTCACTCCACCCTCGTCCGACTAGAGCAGCCCCTCTTCAACGCTGACAAAGTGAAACTTTGCCAGACTTATCGTGTGAAATATTAACTTCCGATCAGAAATCACACTTCGGACGACCAATTTCTAGTCCTGAATTCAGGATTTTAATAGAGAAACAGATAAAATCGAAAGAAGCATAAATCAGCGATACCTTCCAGATAAAAATGAAGAGATCATCGAAATTCTCATGATGCCAAAGAAAGAATTAAAAAATGCGATTATTTTCTATTGAATATTTGAGAATTTCGTGTCTTCGTATTGAAAACTAGATAAAGGAGGATCGCATCTCGAATTCTAGACACAATCCAGACGGTTCATGCACGCGAATAGTATTTCTTCTCTAAAGTAACAATTTTTCGCCATGTCACAATCGGGTGCTATGCGAGCAACACCCAAGAGGAATTCGTGGAATGAATTTAATATTCGTCGAGCAAAACAGCGACACGCAGCTGTTGCGCGATTGTCCTCGTTGAACAATTGGACAGGATGAAATCTGCTCAGGGCGAGAACGTCAGAAAAAGCGGATGTTCCGGGTAATCTGTCCGGCGAGTTGGGTTCGGGATAATTTTACCGGTGGACGTCCAACACAATGCTTAATAGAAAAAGAATCCCGACGCGGCAGAGCGGGGCTAGTATTTCATTGCGATATTCCGTAAATGCGTGGACTGCATTTATAAATCCGGCGACGGTAAGCTAGCAGTTTGAGCCTTCAGCCTTCAGCCCCGGCCACCCTCCTACCCTCCCCTCCCCTCCCCCCGCCGCACCGCACCGCACCGCACCGCACCGCACCGCACCGTCGACATTCCGTTTTCCTGTCGCCCGGATTACGTCCGCTCGCGCTAAGATCTCTCTCGCCCAGCATGAAAATCCCTCCCCACTTCCCCCCGGAAATTTAATGGTCACCACGCGAAATATAATCCCAAGAAAAACCATCATTCCGAGAGAAAACCAAGATCGTCGGACAAGGAGAAGCGATTAATTGTCTCTTATAAAAGAAAAAGAGCAAAGTTAGCAAGCAAGGTATAATATCCGATGCCTCTCGACTTTCTTTAGGCAGAAAAGTAAAAATATCCTACTGTGAAATTTTATAATATTATAATTTCAGCTTCTGCTGTAACTGATATTCCTCACATTTCTCGGTGGATTATTATAATGAATATACGCGCATATCAGATCTCAATAGGATTGCAATTTATCAGCGCATTAAATTGTTCAGGCGTGCTTCGATTTTCAATAGATCCACGAGTACTCTTTGCCACGCACATAGAACAGACCAGATTATATTCCGAGTGTAAATGGTTAAACTATAAATTGCGCGTACTGTCAAGTCCTCGAAAGCTAATTGAAATATTTCCGCGACATTTGCGATAATGATTTTTTTCTCAATTTCCTCGACTGAGAATCGAGGAATTATAGGAGACATTTGACCTGGCAATTGAAGCGGCATTAATCAAAAGCAGGATCGAATTCGTAGCAGTATCAGTTTAGTAATGGGTAGTCGCGCTCAATGATTGAGAATGTGGCAAGGCAAAGTAGTCTCTAATCGAGGGAAAATAAAAGCGCAAAGCAGTCTCGAGTGGCAGTAAACTTACTGTCAGAATGAGCAGTCGACCTTGACCCGCACACGTCAGCCGCGCGAGAAGTATGAGAGAAAGAAAAAAGAGCGCCAGCAAGAAAGGGTAGGAAGTGTAGTCCAATTATCGGGGAGCGATCAAGTTGGTGGCCTGTAGGGGAGTGCTCTACTATTGTGTCCCGATACCGAGCACTGATATCGTTGGAACAAGGCGAATCTCGAAATGGGATCAGTAATAAGGGCCGGAGAGGGAGCGAATGCCGGTTCGTTCGGCTTGGCCCGGCAAGCGGCGCGGCAGTTAACGAAATCGAGCTACGAGGAAATAGAGTTCTAATCGTCACTGCGAGCACAGGTGGTTGCACGATCGCACGAAGGTAGTGGTGGCGGCGGCGACGGCGGCGACGGCGGCGGCGGCGGTTCGAGCGGAAGTCCCGAAGAAGCAGGGTGTCATCGAGAGGTGGTCACTCGGCATTCGAGTGTGTCCGGGCGAATAATTTGAGGGATTTGAAGTCAAGAGCACCAAGTACATGCTTGTTCTCTTTCTCTGATGGGAAAAGGTCCTCGTTGGTTGGTTCGCTTGCTCGCTCGCTCGCTCGCTCGCGATGAGTGGAAGATGAAGGTGAAGCTCGATCGACTCGCCGGCCGGGGCGAGAGTCGTCGCACGACTGAAACCGCTCTCTCCATCGCCAGCATCGCAGCATCCCTGTACCGCTCGCCCCCCAACGACACGGATGTTCGACCCACGCGCGGCTGCTCGCTCTCTTCCTCTCCCTTCCTCTCCCTTCCGCTCCCTTCCGCTCCCTTCCCACCTCTCGCAACCGCTCGCACCCTCTCGCCACTCACTACCTCTCTTTTCCACACCTGATGCTAAGAGATGCCACGGCTTTCCTCCAAATACTCTCTTATTGACTGAATGACCGGCTGGACCACCGCGTTGCCAAAGGTGCGGGCACAAATCATCCTAACTTCTAACGCCCACCACCAACCACTCTCAAAATTGCACGCCCACAAAGACAACTAGAGAGGATTGATCATCCGACTGGCTTCACTCTACATAACTTACCATCAATTCCACATCTCATTTCTTCAGACAAAAAGAAGATTTTAACAATCTCAATTGACTCGAAAGACATTGGAAACACATTATTGTGTAAACGCAACGTTGGAGTAGGACGGCTTAGCAAATTTGCTCTAAATAAATTGACGATAAAAGGTCGAAGATGCTGTGGTAGCTAAATTTCCCATTCCTTTTACCGGCTCTTCTCCCACTGGAGTTTTTAGTGGCTGCACTATTAGAAATTCGCCAGCAGAAACTTTGCGACTACGCACGACTGTGTTCTCGGATTGAAGAACGAGCTTCCATGCACAAGCTTCGAGCTTGTTTTGTTTACCACTCCAAGTTTTTTTGGCCTCACCGAGTTTCGACCTATTTTCGGATAGGCATCGGTCCACACTCCGATGAACCGAAAGCATACTTTGACTTCGCGGGAGTCTGGAAGGTACCGCACTATCTAACAGTTCATGTGTGTATTACTTCCTTTAAATTGACGCCAAGACTTTCACAATCAGTACAATCAGAAACATCTAACTTAGTTTTTACACTTGTTGTCTATTTCATCCTATTTCATTTAAGTGAAAATCACTCAATCCGTGTATAGTTTTATCTTAATTCGATATGTACTTGCTGTAAAGTTATTTTTGAAAAAATTATCCAAAATCCAATTATTCTAGAAGATTTTCTATATCTTTCTCCCTCAATTTCAATATGTCCAAATCGGAATAACGGGGAGTACAATTTTCCACTGTTCAATCGAGTTCATTATGTTTGGTGCATCATCTGGCGATCGCCTAATGCTGCATTGAGAAAGAAAACGGCTAGAATTGTGGAGCAAGAGCAGGATTACGTAAAATGAAAGAGCAGAGTATAACACGATTGACACCGAATCATCCGATCTCGTATTCTAGTAATCCGTCGGCCATCCCACTTCCGCCCTCCGCCAACTTCCTCTGCCAGCAGCTCTTCTTCCTTCTCTCACCACTTTTGTACAAAAGCTCCTTTTATCTAATGTAATAGCCTCCTCGATGCTTCGGAGGATTAAGAAGTGCAGGCTGCGATCAATGGGAAAAGCTCCGTTACATTACTTGTAGACCACCGCACTTGGCTCCTCCTTCCGCCTCACTGGAGAATCTTCGTCACTTATTGTAACGAAGGAATTCAATGACTTTCCAAACCTTCTCTATTGACTAGCCGCCTTTTGCTTCTCAATGAAATTGGATAACCCCCTTCAGCCTTACTTAGTCCTCCTCCACGTTTATGCACCGACAGTCATACTTGTTCGAAATCGATTACTTTCCTAACTTCAGATTCAATGGCTACTTTGTATCTTCCCAAAATAGTTAGCTGATAGCATGAAATATATACAAAAATGAGCAAAATTATAGAATACTGTAATTTATAAAATAAGACAAAAAGTACAATTAAACTAGATCCCAGTGAATTTCGTGGAGTTTGAATATTAAAAAATTAGAAAGAAGATGTTAAGTTTGAAGCTGATTGGAAGAACATGTGAGGAAATGCGTGGAAGTGACGGTAGAAGTAAGACGAAAGCCAGTGCAATGAGTTGGGAGGAAGGAGTGTGGAAGGAAGGGAGGGAGAGATGAGGGGTCTTGAGAGTTGGGGAAGGGGATCTTAAGGAGAGTGGTGGGTAATAAATATTAAATCCGCTGGCTTACCCCTGTGGTCCGTTGGCCTTTCAAACCCTTTCCATTTTACACTGACCATTCTAGCTCTCTTTCTCTCTCTTGCTCTCAACTCGGATGGCAAAGGGTGCTCTCGCATCGCACCCTCCCTATCAAGTCCATTCACCTCTTTCCTCCTGATTACAAAGCGTCCGCTAGTCAATCGTCGGTAAAAGCTGTGTGCACACGCTTCTCTTTGTTCTTCTTCGGGGCTTTTCATTTTCGGAAGACCGGCCCCCTACTCTCCCCTTTAACTCCTCGCCATCGTCACCACTTCCCCTCACCCGCCCACCCTTTAATATTCCAAAACTTATTCCACTGTAATTAAGAGCCTTCGCCTCGGCCTGAAATCCTTCTGCTTCGATGACTTACAATCAGTTGTCTTTTGAAGCTGGCAAAACTTTCATTTTAACATTTTAAGAGCTTTGATATCCAACGATTTAATAAAGTAGAACATTTTAAATTATTCTTCCTGATCTAGAACGCTGCAATAGGTCTTAAATAATAAATTCCGTTAATTCATTTCCACCGAGCAGACAATTCAATAACGAATAGAATCTTTATTGGAAAGATGAATAAAAGCTGCTCTTTGTAATAGAGAGTTCAATGAAATTTGAATCGTCTTTAAGCTCTGGCTGGAAGAATAGATAAATAGTGCGCGTGTGATCGCATGATTGAGGTCGATACAGTAGGGTTTATGGGAAGTTTAATGTTTAACAAGCCATTCTCACGGAGAATTGGTAAAGCCTGTGTCGAGTCTGAAGGAGAGAAGGACGCGTTTCCAATCGAGTCCACGGCTTATCGCGCTTTCACCGAGAAGTAAGCGGAAGTTCGCTCTTCCTCTTCCCTCGAGCTGAGCAGCGCCAGTGGCAGCAGCAGTCGGAGGAAGGAACAGTGTCATTGCTCGGTGGTGGCGTCTGCCTAGGAGAATACGTGTATGTATCAGAACGATCGAAGGGAAGGAACTGCTAGCTGGCTGGCTGGTTGGTTGGTTGGTTGGTTGGTTGGTTGGTTGGTTGCAGGTTCCACGAGAACTTGGGCTTTCCGGTCTATCTTGATCGCCGTGTCCAAAGAATGGAGCGAGGCTCGATCGATTTCCCGGCACAATAGCCGGCATTTTCCGCGTTCCAATCCATTGTTCGATCGGCCCGGCCGATATTCGATAGCTACTCCTCGCGCAGATTGTTCCCCGGCCCACTCCAGATTAAGCATTCGACAAACATTATTGCCTCTAAACGATTTGCAATGGACCGTTCGCCGAGAGCCCAGCCTCCCGCCCCCCCCCCTTGCCCCCCTCTTCCCTCCCCTTCTCTCCCTGCAATGATAAACTCAGCTCCTCGCCTCTCCATACAAACACACACACACCACCCACGCCAATCATGATTTTATTGACATCTTTTTACAAGTCTTTTGTTACCCATTGCATTCGACGAATAAACTTCATTTCCATTAAATGTCACGACAGTTTTCACACATGGTTCGGCTTTTACGAGTTTATTTATATTTCTACGTTAACTTATGTAAACTATTGCAGTAAATAAAGCTGTAAAAGTTGTTATTATACCGTTGTTTGTCCCAGGCTTTAATTCAGCACTACTTCCAAGTTTTATGCAGTGTAAATTATTAATCAATCGGAGCGTTTGAAAAATCGGAAATCGTTCCTGGTAAATCCAGTAAAGCTATACACCTTCGGTCAACTTCCCATCAGGTTTCAGCGATTCTTGCTCTTGCAAGTTTGTTAGGTTTCGCACTTTAGTTTTACGATGCATTTGAGGTCGATTGGCGATCTACTTTGTTGACAACCGAGTTGCTCAACGTTCTACAGCAAACTGAAGGATTAAAGTGCAGTTGGCGAGAGTGACCTCACTTAAAACGAGGAAAAGTGTTAATACGGAGTTGCAATCAAGCGGGTTTACTTAGTGCGTGTTACGTGAGAAAGGTAGAAGGGAATAACGGTGCTTTTATTGCAAATTTACAAGGCAGCCAGGCGTTCGCCAGCACGTCTGATCTTTACTACTGATTTTACTGCCACCGGTGCACCCTTATCGCGCTTTTACGCCCCTTGTTAGACGCTGTATTGCTCCCCTGCAACTTTTTGCAGCTGTTCAAACCCCCGATTTTTTAGTGCCGCCGCGCACTGCTAACTTCTGACAGCACTTATTCCATGGTATCGCAATGCTGAATGGAGAGAACTCTGGTGAAGTTCTAGCTCTGCAATTCTAGTATCCCAAACAACAGAAATTCATGAAGTACGGATGTTCAATTGCCTGAGGAATCTCAGATATGAGTGATTTTAATGGCTGTTAGAACTTTATGTATCTTAAATAAGAAAAATAAGAAATCACCATAACTTCCTTGATTTCAGTCGTCAATTTCCTTCTCGTCTTGACACTTGTAAATAGGAAAATGCAGACCTAAGTGGAGACCTTATTAATATTCGTGGCAAACACGAAGTGCTGAAAGTGCTAGGGCAGTATCCCGGTATGTATACACCTAACAGAGTTCATCCTCGAATCTCGGCAGGGTGTAACAGGCCCATTAGACCTGTTTTCCCACTAAGGGTAACACGGGAACACTTTTTCAGCTAAACTCCTATCACATTAACTGTAATTTTGCAACTACAAGAAAATTATTGAGAATCGTCGGGATTAAACGATTAGTTTATATAAAGGGGATGGTTAACGATACTTGTTTTTCTTTTCGTACTAGACTATTCTCTCGACAAGCAGACGTGATTTTCAGCCAGGTACAAAAGTAGAATTTATGGCACGCGTACCTCCAGTCTGGCTGGTTGGCCTCAGTACCGAGAAGCTAAATTTTTTTTCTATGAAACAGCACTATGCAACTTTGCAAACAGCAAAGTTTCGTCAACGCTTGGTTGGCATGACCTGTTTTCGTTCTGTTCGAGCCGCCCTCGTCCACGGGAAAGCACACACCCACACCCACACACACACACACATGAGGGATACATAAGTACATTTCATAGAACTGATAGCCCGAGCCCGTTGTTATTATGCTCCACTTTCAAGGCTTCGACACACATACACATATACGCACCTATGTACAACTTCAATTTAGTAGGAATAATGATTTTCCATTGCAATTGCGATAAATGGCATCTTCCACTATGCAACATATTGCAAGAATTTAATTTATTTCTCTATGTATAATCAAGAATCATATGAAAATTCAACAATAGCATGTGCAGTATGGTGGATTACAAGTCGGCATTTTAATCACTATGTTAAGCAGATACTCCTGCATATGCACAAGTAGCACACTTTGTTGATACATACTAGAAACATGAATTGCAAGGCAAATCTAAACCGCAGCAGCGTGTCAAGGCAGTCTATAAGCCTTTGGTGTGCAAAGGACGAAAGTGTCAACTGTGAATTTGTGCAGTGCTGTTCAAAGTTACTTAACAGCACTTTGTCACAGTGGCTTGCAGGGAGAACGAGGACATTCGATTACGAATTCGCGAAATGCAATTGTCAACGTTGCGCTTGAAAACTGTCGCCTGGGATTAGACGGGGATTTGCCATGTAAATAAGGTGTTAGGTGGAAGTTGAGCTCCACAGATGACGTCGGCTGAAACTGGCGATACTTGTTTAGGTGATTAACGCGTCTTAAACTGCCTGGCTGTTTGCCAGAAAATTAGTTTTCCAACTCTATAATCGAGTCTAGCCTAATAAGTGCTCCGATCAAACTCTGATCGAGCTCGTAATGCTTTTTTTCGCCACTCAAATACATCTCCATCTCGGGCCAATTGAAAATCCCTCCTTTCATAGGAAGAAAATTCAAAACATCAAAGCAAAAACGTTTTAGGAATAGATTTGATAATGCCTAATATGAATATTGATATTGATTAATTATTAATTGTAATTTTTACTTAATATATCGATGAATTCACTGCACTTGAAAGCTTTGATTACTAGTCTTTTAGCATAGTGGTAACATGAAGAGGTCTCTTGCACTCACTTTTCTCCTGTTATGTTAATGTTAAATTGATCGTAAACCGATGGTCCACGTTGGTCAATTGGACGATAGGGATTCAGGTCATTCCACGCGAGAAACTGTTCAATTTGTTCTAATGCTGTGCACCCGACTGGACTCATTAACTTGGCTGCACATCAGAATTCCATGCCAGAAACTGTCAAAAGATACCACGTGTCCCAAATATCCCATCATCGTTCGGCACCCGATTCACATTGCGGATTTATTTTTTCCCGATAATACTGCATCGGGGTGTTCCTATTTCGATAACAGAGAGATATTGCTAATGCAGGTCAAGGTACACAGCCATTTTTCCTTGAAGTTTTTTTTTCATTTATTTCGTTCACACATATCTGTTACTGGGAAGTTCTCATTAACTTTTATTCCCATTAAATTCAAAGCACAGTTGATTGCGTGTTGATTATTTATTGAAGTTTACTAGGTTGAATAGCTGTGATCATTGACAGTGAGGCGCTAAAATTTGTTTGGAAAGAAATACAGGTAACTTTCCTTCCAAAAACTTTGAATGCTACCTTAAAAGTCACAATGACTGATACAATTACATAATATTGAATGGGTGGATGCAAAAACAGTTGAATGCAAAAATGAACAGTTTTATTAGGCTCTTTCCTATTTCTTTATTAACTTGGTGGAGTCAGGCCATTTACAAACAGGAAGTACAACATTAATCTGTTTTCCCGTGACGGTGAAAATTGTACTCTACAATAACATTAGGACAGTGCGCAGGACATAGTGGTGTTGTTTTACCATAGGACACTATTATTCATATCACAGACAAGATCGGCCTCTACTGTTCCGGATACACGTATGAAACACCTTGCTCGATTATCCGAAATTAAAAAACTGTAAAATAGAATGGTCGACTGTCATTTAAACGCTGGAACTAATAAAACGGTGGCACGGTACATTATAAAAAATATATATTCGAAAAGTCCAGTGCCTTTTGACGCTTGCTTAAAAATATTTCTCTCATATTTGGCTACTTTCAAATTGCATTCCTCGCAATGCGAGCAAAAAATAATCGCCAGGATAATTCGTGTGACATCCAAAAAGATTTCTATGTCTAAATTCGACCAGAATTTGGACTTTTTTTTACATCTATCGTCCGTTGTTGAGGTATAGTGTGCATTAAAATATAGTCGGTGCAAACCCAAGTGGTTTACACGTCCGCGGAATGAACGAAAAATCACGAGCTGTCATGTGTGACTTTTACAAAAACCACCCGTACAGTGTAAAAATCGCGAGGTGCAATGTGATTAAACGAAGGTCCAGGTACCGGAAGTCTCTCAGTAAATGCGGAACTATTCTCCCATACTCTTCTTGATGTTCAGGTTTCAGTTTAGTAGAAAATTTGCGGCTGACACCCCCTTGTACTTTCTCACATGATGCTTATTCATCAAATTCGAACATTTGATCGGCTTTCCAGCTAAGACTTTGAAGACACCTGCAAAAATTAATAAATTAAAAGATCGTCGAACATATCAGTATTGGTAACCGTTATTTAAAATCATACTTTTTTGCAGTTTGGATAAATCCTGCCGGGCCGCAAGTAAAAACGCAGGCGTCCGACGTACTTTCAGCTACCAATTCCTTTAATAAATCATTGGACACCATACCTCTTCTACCTGTCCACCCACTGCTCCCTTGGGAGAGAATATGAGTTACCTTTAATCTAAAATTAAGAGTCCATATAGAAAAAAAGAAATTTTACAAATCACGAAAAAGAGAATTAAAAAAACTTGCGCTATATCATAAAGATTCTGTACGTGAAACGTCAAATGAAGAATATACTCACTTATCAGTAGAAGCTTTCTTCAGTTCTTCCACATAGAACATATTATCCTCATCTTTGTTGAAATTGAGGAGATTAATAGTTTTCCTAAAATAATAATAAAGATTGCCGATTAAGTGTCACTTCTACGTGACAGGGGCATTTAATTTATTGCTCGAGCTTGCTGAAATAGGTCAGAATAAGAATTATACTAACACGGAACGTCTTGCTAAGCCTCTCTGTACAATTCCAAGCAGTGCAGTTAGTCCTGTACCCCCAGCAAGCATGTGTATGACGGAATAACGATCAAAGGACTCGACTACAAAGGAGCCAAGGGCCTCACTGAGTGTCAGGCTTTCACCAGGCTTGAGTGCAGTTATGGACGGACTCAGGGCACCATCGGAGTAACATTTAATCATTAGGCAAATACAGTCGGACTTGTAATTCGGTGCCAGGACATCGGGGTGAAGGCACGGTGGTACGGGTGTGTAGGATCGCGATACTTCCATTCCTGAAAAAAACACTCATCCTTTTTGACTTACAGTTTCAAGTACTATACAAACTGTGCTAATTTCAATCCTGTTAAACGCACTTTAGAACTACTTATAAAAGTCAATTTATCATAAAAGTCAGAGTACTGTAACAATTTCATTTCACATTTCACGATTTTTTTTATCATGGGACAAAAAACACTTCAGCTTGGTCGACTTTTAGTGCAGATCTATTCAAAAGGCTTATTGTTTCTAACTCTTAAAGCAGCGGCTTTTTTTGCATAAGTTCGCTAAATAGCAAAGTGTTAGTGTCGAATGCTTACGCACCCATCACTGTCATTTTCGCCTCCAAGTGTCTACCAATAGGTATTACTTGTAAGAGGTCTTTTGTTCGCAGTACCAACAACTTCACTAGCTTTGAGATCGCGACATTAGCTAGAACCTCATAATTCCTATACGTCCTTTTATTCGTGCGGCGTTCCTTCGACAGTGTTTGGCTTCCTTGCGTCTTCCATATTTCTTTGCATTGTTTGACGAATGTGAAGTCTACCTGAAATCATTCGTGAGAATTAATATATATGCAATCAGACGTTTTACTGGATGTAAAACTATTGTCACATAGCATATACGTATGTGAGAATGTGAATGTTCTTGTTGCTTTCATATGCTATCTACCTCCATATTATCAAAGTTTCGCGTAGAAACAGGTGGCCACTCTATGTCCGCGTGTAAAAGGACCTCGTGCTTGATAATATCCTTCGAAAAAGTCAATTTAAAAAGGAGTTTGGAGTTGCTTATCCTCTCCAGCTGATAATACATAGCCGGGTAGTTTTGTACACGTTTGTAGAAAAGGGTAATCGAGTTGGTCGTTTGCCTCCAATCCATACTTATATTTAGTACCTCGGAATCCGAATTCTGCTCGTCTGTATTAGGAGCTGTAACATTATTGCAACCTTTATAATGGGAATACAATCAGTAATAAAGAAATTCTTAAGTCTCAAAAATGAATTTTGAAGTGAGTAATTTTCTCACCGGCACAGCTCTTGATAAGGCTCAATGAAGAAGAACTCTTTGGAACAGATTTTTCTGGCACGATGGACGCGGGTATCGAAGAAGTGGTAGAAGAGCGGCTCAATCTGCCGACGATACATTTCTGCAGGATACTCTGGTAATTCACCCAAGCGTGCACCTGCAACGAACGATCTACGGATACATAAAATAAGTTGATGAGTCGATGAACCGGCGCACTCGAGAAGCCTCGCATGCAATAGCTTCTTGGACTTACGTTGTCGAAGAGCTTCGTCGCGTCTTTTCCTACGCCACGCATTAGCTCGTCTACGCCTCCGGGATGGAAATCCATGTAGCGGGTGATATTGAAAACAATTCCTGTGTAGGAATAATCAATAATTAAAGATATTAATAGTCAATAATACTCGTAAAGAAGATTTAATTTGGAATAAGGTTGAGAAGATATCGTAGAATGGGCTCAATAAATATAGAAACAATATTGAATCACGAAATCGCAATAATGACATCACGAAACCACGAAGTATAATGAACGGTACGAGCAGTTGTGTGAAGATTGGACGGTATTTCCCTTGGCCGTACCTTGAATAGCAATCCAAGCGTCATTTTGCTTGTTGTGTGTGGCCAGTTCCGACATGCTAACGATTCGTGGTATACCACCAACCCCGGTTAGGTCGACTCCCGAGTTCCCCAGCCGGATCCAGTCCATCAAGCTGTGGCCTGGTGCCAAGGCCGTTTTGTTTCGTGGGTTTCCTGCAGAAAAGCAAGATCAAAAACACTATATTATTTCAACAAACTTCAAGCCCAACATCATGAACATTTTCTACAATTTTATCCAGGAATTTCAGCCTACAAGTTCATTAATGATATATTAATTAGTCATGCTTTTTTCGCCAATTCGTTTATTTTTCATGTATTTACTTCTTTGCACCAATGTTTTGACCCATTCGCCTAATCAAATAAGTAATCCGGATTATATTTGTATATCAGAAATTGCACTTGTTGTGCCTGATATCCAATAATACCGGCTGTTTAAGATCGTTCACCACAAAGTCCGTTGTGGTAGATCGAATCAAAATATGGATTGGTTATTAATCAGATTGCGACTTATAATTGTTCAATCTGTCACGCCGGGAGTGCCAAGAATCACTTATTTATCAGAGCTCCAGCGTGATTCGAAGAAAAATAAGATCTAGGTAATGAATTATTTGTTTTGGACTTTAAATTTTAGGGATTTCTAAAATAGGAGGCCGTCTCTTAATTAAACAGAGAGAACGTGACGAATTTAGCTAGTTTGTCAATTAGGAGCATACTCTGAACGTAGACGGCTGAGTTAATTGGCAATTGGACTAATTACAAACCATCGTGGATGCGCAAACCGATGCTCTGGGACGGCCGCTCGCCGTCGATGACGGATATCATCGAGGTGCCGAAGCATCGTGGCATTTTCTCACCGGAATCCCCAATACGACAGACTTCTGGTCATCTTCCACTGTACTTTACCGCGATATTCGTCTCTAAATACAGTGTCTTTCGAGCACTCTTCAGACCCCAAAATCGTTAGGGATAACAAAAACACTTGAGGGATGTAAACGCTAAAAGAAACAGAGGGGCAAATTGTAACTCTATCCTCACTAGCCCGTTAGAGGTGGTCAGGCAATTTTTCTATTAGCTGTTGAACCTAATTCGTCAACAGCCGAATGTAAAATAGTTATAGATTTCATTCCTGAACTAATTATATTGCAGGACATTCTAAATTATTAAAATAGGAAGAACTTACGAAGTATTAGATAATAAAATAATTTAGATTATTGAACAATTCATGGACACTCGTAAAATAAATATTGGACGGAGAAGAGAAAACGTCTTCTAAAAGTAGTCAGAATCTGTTACATAACTACTTAAGTAATTAGTCTTTCCCCCACTATTTTGCTCCGATTATATTTACGCGGATCCATATAGTTAATTACAATTAATTACGGATACTGCAATTCTGTTTTTCTTTATAACACGTGACGAGAGTATTACGACACTTGTCACAATAAGACGAAGGTGCAATCGATCCACAATTTCACTTTCTCCTCGTTAAAATAGTGGCCCAATTAAAACTGCTATTGACAAAGGTAGAATGTCATAAGTAACATGAGTAAATAAGAGAATGAATATAGTACCAAGTTCATCGAGGAGTAAGAGGAGGCGTTACTCTCGGAATTATCGAAAGAAAAAGGCGAGAGCTCGAGTGACAGAGAGAAAAATCAGTCGGAGGATAGTGGTGGTGGTAACAAAGGTGAAGATCACTCGTAGAGCTTCTGGATGGTACTGAAAGCCAGTGCACCGTGACACACGGTCTTCGATATAGCTGCTGGACAAGTAGATCAATATAGTAGCAACGGATGCTGCAGCCAACACGCAGGTTCTCCCTCGCCAGTCGCCTTTACCCTTCGCGCCCTTCAAAAACCGCCTTTTGTCCCAGCCTCCAAAGTTAAACGGACTGGTAAACTCATTCTGAATGTAATTAGAGACCTACTCCCATTGAAGCTTGTTGACGGAGTTGGACAATTATCAGAGTTTACGTGAGTTGGGTGCAGTCGTTGATAATTTGCGAGCAACCTATTGGTTCACAATCGATTCGAGATAATGGGTTTTCTGATTTATTATCGGCTTGCATTTTGCGTGTCCTTCTATTTCAAATTAATGAATAGCCTGACTAGTTGTAAACTGCGCATTCTACTCGCGTCTTAGTGATATCTTAATTTGTATTCTTCCCTAAGTAGACTCCACACATGATTTAATATCATCCGGTAACTATGCCAAGGATATTTATTATGATTATGGTATGATAATATCCTGATTTCAATTAAATCTTAATGTGTTTTAATGGAATTGTAATTATATTACGTTGTAACTGATTAGATAGTGTTGCTTTTAATGAAATTAGAGTGTGGCTCCATCTACGGTTCGTGGGAAAATAATATTATACATATTATGGATGTTCTTTAACATGTTTTCATAATTTAATAGTATGTTGCAACGGAACATCAACTTACCAGTGGCGGAACCCGATGAACTCGTTTCCGATGATTTAACTTGATGAAGTTGTTTGACACGCGCAACCCCACTCGGCAGTAAAACCGTATTCCTCGCAAGGAGAGTGGTCGGAGACTTCATCTCAACTTTCTTCAATTTCTCCTCAATTTCCGCGTTGTCCTTTGAGTCCGTAACGTTCTCCGGCGTCGGTTCATTCTGGACTTCGCACTTCTTCATTTTGCTCACTAACTTTTATTATTTAACGTTATTATTAGGCCCGAGTTTTCACTATCATATTTAGCACCTTGGAAAAGTTCGAGTCTAAAGGACTTCACTTGAAACTTAAATTGCTTGTACGTATTTTTATGTTGTCACTTTATTGTACACACATTTTGTTTCTGTATTAAACCTGGTATAAGAAAAAGAGTTATTAACTATTAGGTTCTGGCATTTGGATAGATTTTACTTTGAGCTGACTTTTTACTAAAATGATCAGTATTTTTTTCCTCTAATTCTTTTTTCATCCGGCGTAACATGAAATATTTCGCTAGTAAATTAGCACAGAGAGAAATTGGGAATTCCTGGAGGATTTAAATTAAAGCGACGTTACGGGTATAATTATCATTAAACGACAAAAATGGCAGTGGACGATTATGTACAGGAAAAGGATAGAGGAAATAAGCTTAACATTAACGTGCTAAGTATGACTTGTCAGACGAGTACGCGAAGTAATTCCTTAATGCAATTTTCGAATATGGTGTCACATATCCGCTTTTAATTTCGTCATACCAACGGATTATGAATATTTATGAAAGTCAACCACGAATTCAGAATGATTTAAGGTGGTTCGTAACAAAAATAATAAAACTTTTAATTTTGTAGAAGCTATCAGAATAATTGTGGTTTTAAGTTTGCAATTAGACTTTCACGACTTTTTACGATCGACCTATGGTAGTCTTACTTTAATGGTAAACATGTAATTTTAAAGTCATGTTCAGAAAGCGAAACTCGCACGTTTAAAAATATTCTTAACACTTTCACTCGAAGCCTCGAATAAAATACCAGACTGATATTCTTAAATTCCTCAAAAATTAATGAATCACGTTTTAAGATAACGTAAACATTGATATACAACGAATGCAAGGTATAAATAGAGATAGCACGACGACAAATAAACAAGATATACTTCGGAATGTTGTTATACTTCCCAGATAAATAGATTAAAACATAAGAATGATTTTTATTAACATTTCTTTAATGCTTATAGAGTTATAATTATTTTACTAATTGTTAATACAATTGTTCTTGCCTCTTGTCACTTACTGGTGGTAAAGTAGAGTAAAATAATCAATATAATTATGAACTGCTATTATTAAAGCTTGAATGGTGCGTAATAATAGCGCAAAGCTCAAAAGGTAAAATAATGTTAAATGTATACAGCACGTTGCATCAAGTAGATAATTATTTATCAGGAAGATAAGGAAAGTATCAAACACGTTTATATCGGAAGTAGCAACAGGACACCGGAAGACAACGGGTGTCAAATGTGTTAAGTGCGAGGGTATTCAAAGAGGTGTCACAATAGGATAATATTACTATCATGCATGGTTCTGTAGAAGTTTTGAGTTGCGTGGAAGCGAGATATCGGGAGAGCCTTTTTTGGAGCGTCGGGTCGAATCGGAGCTGCAGTGGCGCGGCCTAACCTTAAAGCAACGAGGTAATCGAGAGCGCTGGGAGGATGTGCGTCAGCAGGAATATTCACGAGTTGGGAGTGTGGAGTTTTCACTGCACTTGCAAAAGCGCGTCCCCCGATGGATCAATCCAAGAACCGGCGAATAAGGCGATCGCCCACCCAATTTGAGCGTTTCTTTGTCCGAGTGATCACGAGGTAAGTGGCCGCAAAGTGACGTTCACCCTCCTCTCTCTCTCGCACTTGATCGCTCGACACAGCTCGACCCACCTCTCAGCTCCGCTTCTGTACACGCGCACACCGCTCACAAGATGTTCCAGCTGCTTTCTAAGCGCACTTCTCTTTTTCTCGCGCTACGCTTACTTTTTTCTCAACACTCTTCCGATACATCCAGGCCAAAACAATTGCGGATATGTCCAAGGGCACACGCGCTATTGCGTAGCTCCTCTCGGCAAAAAACAATCGGTCATATCAGTTATTTCCACAACTGAATAAAATATAAGCGCAAATAAATAAATTACAATAACTTCATTTATATGTCACATACATTCGTATTTTAGTAATTGAAAAACTTGAAAAAATGAGTAAATGCAAATGTATTCGTGACTTGTCATCTCGGTAACTGCTGTGGCTTCAATATTTATATCTAAATTATACAACGATAGGTTTGGTGCATATTATATATTTATCTCGGACGGCGATTGCAAGACTCGGAAATAGAAGATTTTATCAATTTTTCAAACGACCGTGAACTCTTATAATCTTACAGCAGCTGCACACTAGATAGTTGTAATACGTTACTAAAGAGGAAGCTCTACTGGAATGAAAAGGGAAGCGGGAGGAGTTTGAAATACCTCGCAGATGAGGAAAGCATTCGCTTATAAACGAGAAGTATCGAAATACTCGTGATGGTGTGGAGGAACAGTGGCATCTTCTCTGCCACACCCATCAATGGAACTAGTAGCTACGGAAAGCAGCGGCGTGGCGCGGCGCAATAGAAGTATAGCGTGCGCACGGTAGAGCTCCCCTTAAGCCGGTGGCGGATAATTCGAAGGGGAAAAAGCGGCCGAAGCGTGAGACTGCGTGTGTAGAGACGCGGCACACAGATATATAAGATGGGAAGTGAAGAAGACAGGTAGTGGTCAGCCATATTGCGCAGCTGGCGGTGGAAGAGGAGCGCGGTGTGGGTGCAGGTTCGACGAGAAGCAGAGGAAGGACAGGACAGGACAGGACAGGACAGGGGAACAGAGCGGGCAGAGATGTGCTCGCGACGGTAGATGATGTGCCACGGTGGAATCCGCACGGAGAAATTCGCCGCTCAGTCTGCTCACTGTAGCCTCAGCTGCTACTCTCTACTTAACTCTACTGTTGCTCTCACCGGGCCGTGCGTCGACGCAGCCTAAACCACTCGACACGCTCGCCGCTCGAAGCTCACAACCCACTAGTATCTACTACCTACCGGTAATGCTCCGCCAGTACATTTGAGCAGCAGCGCTCGAATTGCTCACTCATATTTCCAAATATATTACTGCCGCCGATAAATATACCACTGCATTCAAGTGCCGTGTTGTGCCGTCATCCCCGTCGATGACTCCCGGGTCGGTCGGCCTGAGCCTGCTGCTTCCGATCCACCCATTTCTATCTTAAATTCCGTCCGCCTGCAGTCGACAGTTTATCAGCCAAGCTCGTAAGTATCGTCGAGTCATGTCGAGTTTCGCTTAATCCAATAAATTTAATCGATCTCCGAAGACCGGTGCATTTGAACCATCGGGTAAGAAGGCCCTTTACGAGCAATGACATGCTGCCTGGGAAAAGGTGAAGATTCGATCGTGTGAAAGCAAATCTCACTCCTTTCCTGTATTCGGCCCGCTCACTCCCCTTATCTACAATAAATTGGGCGAAAGTGCATTTAAAACTGGAGAGAGCGCCTGCGACACGAGTTCTACCGGTTGGATATGACCTGCCTACCAACTGATCGCGTGTACTCCGGAAAATCAATGGATCAATTGCCCGTTACAATAATGAAGGCTAATGATAGTTCCACATGCAACAAAGAGTCGTAATGAGGCAGAGCCGAATCATTTATTAACCAGAAGATCGAGCTTGCGTGCGTGCGTGTATGCGTGTGTCTCGTTAACGATGAGATCGAAGAAGAACACAGTATGCAAATAGAGATTATCTACGGAAGAACGATAGCGCGGCGGGAATCTTCAGCAAGAAAGTTTGCCTAAGCAATGGAGAGTGATTACTGCCTTATCACAGTGTTGCCTACCGTCACTTAGAAATTAAGGCACATTTAAACGATGTTTCTTTGCGTACAACACGAGGCATCGTTTAGCTATAGCGTGGCGGGAACCATGAGTAGAAAGTTCGCGGAAGAAACATAGAGTGGATTACTGCCTTATCACAGTGTTGCGTACTGTCAGTTAAAAAAATAAGGTACATTTAGAGGATATCACATTCCGTACAAGACGAGGCATCGTTTAAACGTATTCTTAGCCGTAATCGGGCTCTGGGCTCTGTCACGCTCGCATAGTTATTGTTCGCACAACCTTGAACCGTAACGGTGATTACATCATTGAGAAGAGCCGCCACTGAAATTATCCCGCGGGTGACGGCAGTGTCTGGCATTGGCCATACTCACAGTCGCGGGGACCTGTTTCGATAGGAGATTTTTTCATAAATATCCGCTAAATCAATGGCTCCCGGCATGCCGGCTTACACCGGCTGAAGGTTAGCCGATTAATCCAGACGGCGCCTGATTGATCCCTCTATTCAGTCCATCTACGCAAAACACTCCGAACTATACCTGGGCCAACACTTGCCACTGATAATCGAGCGGCTCTTCTCATTATCTCGCGCATTTATAAGCCAAACATGATTTCAGTATTGTAATGCAAGTTATCATAATGTTTTCATGACTCTACCCAGATGGGCTGAGAAACCAGTGTTTATCAGTTAATCTAATCAATGCGAAACACATTTGCTGGAATGAAACTCGGTGAATTTGATCGTGGGTGTAGGTGGCTTTGTTGGCCGGTATTTATGTAGTACCGAGAGCTCTTTTAATGGCCACTTGCCGACAATTTATGCTAAGTAGCACTTTTTCTTTGTCAATATAGTATTGCGTGAATACTTGTTAGAACTAGTTCTGAACTCTCATTTCTTACAAGGTTTTCTTCACTTACTATTCTTTCCTAACAAAGTACTCAAAGTTACATTAATTACGGGTTGGTAAAAACACCCAAGAAGCGAGTCACGATTATATTACGTGTGAAGTATCAGTGATAGTCGCTCGTACAGATATTCTACTGATATTGGGTACAACCATTATTTTATCGTATCGTAGTATTATTTAGTTCAGTATGAAGAAAAACTGTTTATCGTATAATTACAGAATAATGAGCAAGGACCACACAGAGGACAAAATGCAGTCGAAGGGCCGGCTCCTCCGCTTAATTCATAGGATAATCGAGGTCGTAGCGAGGGGGATATTTCTATTAGTGGCATATATAAGTGGCCCAGCGGAAAGTCAACCGCCAATAAAGGATTTAACCCTTTTGCTTAGTGCGTCGGCACTCGCACTTAAAATTAGAAATAGACAAGTAAGTCAGCTTTCACCTACTTCTCTTATTACATACTCCCATCAGTCATATATCACATGTAAGCCTGTTTTGTGCTTTTAGCTATCCTCGGAAGATGTTGTAAAATCGTATATAGATAGGATAAAAGAAATTCAACCAATACTTAATTGTGTGGTCGAGGACCGGTTTGAAGAGGCACTAGAGGATGCAAGAAAGTGCGATAAAATCCTGAAATCTCCGGATGCACCAACAGCAGAAACTCTTGCCAAGGAAAAACCATTCTTCGGTGTACCGTTTACCACCAAGGTGAGATATATACTTATTTCATTTGAAGTCATACTTATTTTCTATTTCCTTGACATTAACATTGCCATGCATTCTGCTGAATAGGATTGCATAGGCGTTGCCAATATGAAGCAAACTGCCGGTCTCGTTGCAAGGAAGAACTGTAGAGCAGAAAAGGATGCTGAGACTGTAAGATTAATGAGAGCTGCTGGCGCTATCCCTCTAGCATTAACTAATGTCTCGGAATTAGCCATGTGGTGGGAAAGTGGCAATTGCCTATATGGTACAACACGAAACCCATACAATACCAGGTAGGATAGCTTCCACATCAAATTTATGCTTATAATTTATTTGCTGTATTCATAAATTACTAAATCTGCTTCTCACAATTTGCAGACATATTGTTGGCGGGTCTTCAGGAGGTGAGGGATGCATACAGGGAGCAGCAGCCTCCCCTGTAGGAATAGGCTCGGATATCGGTGGTTCAATCCGAATGCCTTCATTCTTTAATGGCATCTTCGGTCACAAGCCTTCGAAAGGTGATTAATGCACACTTCGAATTGGTTATATTAAATACAATTCAGCCAATTAATCGTATTGAATTCGTTCAGGCATGGTCTCGAACGATGGTCAATATCCTAGTGCCCACAGTGAGGATCAAGATCAATTACTCGGTATTGGACCAATGTGTAGATACGCCCAGGACCTTGCTCCAGTCCTTAAAGTACTCTCGAACACGAATGTCGAGAAATTACGCTTGGATGAAAAAGTTGATATCACAAAACTCAAGTTCTATTACATGGAAGACGACGGCGGTCAGTATTTAATATCGCCCGTAGATCCCGAGATCAAAGAAGCCATGCACAAGGTCGTCAATTACCTGAAGAAGGCACATAAAATCAAAGCAACGAAGTTAAATATAAAGAAGCTGAAGAAGAGTATCGCTCTTTGGATGGCGCACATGACGTGCAAGGACGAGAAAGACTTCTCTTACGAATTGTGTAATCGGAAAGGCCGCATTAATATTACGTGGGAGCTATTTAAGTGGTGCACGTTCATGAGCAATCATACTCTCATAGCAATTCTCACGGCCGCTTTCGAGAGGCTTTCCGTTCCGTACGGAAGTGAAAAGCATCAGAAGCTCATACAAGAGAGCAAAGAATTATACCATGAGTTCAGGGTAAGACATTTCTATCCCAGAAGTTTATTTATCAATACCGTAACACGGATAAAACTATTGTAAGCCGATCCATTCCTAACGGCGCATAATGTAACTCATCAGGGTTCAAGACCTATTCCTAGCGGTCCAATCATGATAGAACGTATTCAGAATTGCGTGATAATGGGCATCGTTTTTGTCAGGCTACTCTGATTCTCTGTCTCTCACGGTATAAAGCGTGCCTTTAATAAGTAGTTGATTCGTACAGATTCGCCTTGCATGCTGAATGAATCGTTCTAAGTAGTTAGGATTTTTCATTTTCTGCTACAACTACGATAATTATCTCCCTCGTAGTCACGCTGGTACGATTTTTAGATAATTAATCTGCCACGTCCGCATGTTTCTCAAACTCGCTGAAATTTCTCTACTTTTCCTTGATATTAATTATCGGAATTCTTTCATTCTAGGATTTCTTAGGGAACGATGGTGTACTCTTGTATCCAACTCATCCTACTGCAGCGCCTTTGCATCACGAGCCTCTTGTAAAGCCATTTAATTTCTCCTATACGGCGATTATTAACATGTTAGGTATACCAGCCACTGCTTGCCCGCTAGGTCTCAATAAGCAAGGTCTTCCCATTGGAATTCAGGTATGTTTCTACATTAAATCTGTATAATGACAAAGATTTATTATGGTATTATATAAAACTTATATTTACTTCGTAGGTGATTGCTGGTCTTTATCAGGATCGACTCACTCTTGCTGTAGCCGAAGAATTAGAACGGGGTTTTGGAGGATGGGTGCCACCCTCGATTGTAGCTTAATTTATTGTTTGTTTGAATGGGATTCGATGCTGCTTGACACGCACGAACCGCAATCGCTGTTGGTCATTTCCAAGTACAGTTCATTAGTATGTTAGAAATTACCATATTGTACACACAACTGATTCTGGTGGTTATGTACAAACACAAGACTGGACCAGGGAAGCTGTTTCCGCTGAAATATCTTCTATACATACTTTAATATCTATCCTATTTTGTATTTCAAGAGTAATACTGAAATTCATTTTCGAGAAAATTACTCGAATTATGCTAGTGCAAATTGTTTGTAAGCTTAATAGTACAATGTTGCTTAACATTCAGAACAGTAAAGGTGTTCGTTATTACTGACCACAGCATTTATCAAACAATCCATTCGATGTTAACGCATCGTAGTGGTTCGGCCAGTTTCACTCATCCGAGCTCAAGTACACCAAATCAATCTTATATGTATAATTAATCTTAGGTTCCTAAGACCTAATGAGTACAAGCATAAAAGTTGCCTGAACAATGGTGTAAAGTTCGTTTATACTGCATAAATGTCGAACATAAATACAAAACATACGTGCTACTAATTTCTAATAAAACAAAAGAAAACATAAAAGTTAACTTTGTCCTCGAAGAAGGCATCAGTGAATTAATCAAATATCGCAAAAAAAACTCTGTGAAAGTAATATACACGCATTTCGAGAATCTGTCGCGCGAATGAGACGTTTGTACAAGGCGTTTTGCCATCAGAGCGGATTATCCGTTCTGCATTATATACCTCATAGAAGATTTCGAGAAAGATTTTCTATTTTTCGTACGACACAATTGCGATTGAAGAACCGAAATCAAATGGTAGCGGGGTGCTTTCAGTGATGTGATAAAGCGATTTCCATATTATTTAAAATCGTGTATTAATGTTTGAGGCGTATACATATAAATATATATTTTATGTATTGAAATAATAAATTTTTATGATTACCTATTACATTCTGGGTGATAATTGCAGTTGTATCATGTCTGTATAAAAATATTGAACAATAGTTTACTGAATAGAATACAGTAGACGGATTTATAGTAAGTATATAAAAATATGATTTATTTGGCGGACGGACGAAGATATTTTGGAATTTTCATCTGCCAAATAATATGAATAACGGCAGCTCATTCAATTTAATCAGGTTAACAAACAATTTGGAAGACATCACACAAAAGAGTGCTTCGTGTGTCACTTAAAAATGGCGGTGTAACTAGAAGTAAGAGGAATGTGTTGCAACTGCGCACTAATACTGGATGGGAGAACAACGCGCAGGTCGCTGTTGCGCAGTATGGCGGCAGTAACGTTTGTATTCTTAACCTGTCTTAAAAGTTTGAAGTGCATCTCTTTTACTCCCAGTGCTTTTATGTGTTCCCCTCTGTTCTACTTCTGTGACTTCTGCGCGTGAGTACATTACCAGCATTTCAATTTTCCGCGGCTTCGTAAGTGTATGAATAAAACACTTGCCAGCAATTAAATCTTTGCAAAATATCTTTGGAGCAAAATGTAAATCCTTAATACGTAATCGTTATTAGCATACCGATTTTCCCTCGTATTAATCGGATACACCTGGATTATGCCATATTACATTTTTCTTTCAAAGTTTGCTCCTAACTATGTGCATTCTTATCGTCTTCACTTAGATTGTAGCTTCTTCATGAATTTTGTAATTCGGGAAACGGTAGTTCACACTATTACATAGAGAATCGCGTTTGTTCGATACAGGACTCAAACATTTCAACATAAAACGTTTGCGACTTGCGTACAGCAGTGCATGCTATCAAAGTACTACGTCGATTATCTGTCTACTATACAATTAATTCGAATGTATAAGTATACAGTATACACATATATATAAGCAGTCGTTGGCGATAACGCAAAAAATCGCATAACGTATTACAGCCTTTTGTAATCAGTCATTTGTTCTTTTTTATTACACCAATATATATTTTAACACCTTACGACTTTTCCGTACTGTAAGATAATGTGGTTTTCCAGTTTAAAATGCTGCTTCGTGTTATCACTAGCAAGTTATAACAAAAATAGAACGTATTATTTAGTGTAAAATATATATTCACTAGAAAGTACAATTCTCGTAATACAATCTTAGAAATATCGATACATTATTCAAGCTATCTAATGGACGTTGCGTAGTTCTTAACGTAAGTACTAAGTAGTAGACGAGATCTGGTCTTCCAAGACGTATATCTACGTCCAATAAATAGTTCCATACATATGTACAGACATACAGTTACATTAAGCTGTACTAAGATCCTCCAAGTTTGTCTTTTAAATCACAAAAGGATGTTTTCGTCTATCGCCATGTTGAAACCAGTATAAGTACTTTACCTAAAAGCTAGACTTACTTTTATTGTCTCGGGCTACTTAAATTAAGTAAAAATCAATTAAAAAAGAACGTTCCCACTCGTTTAAGTATGAGAAGAGCAATTTTGTCTTGGGAATCTGAAAAGGTAGCAGTCGGACCTTAAAGTCTTTATGGGACGAAATAATTGTTTTTAAGTATCTCAGTAAACTAGACAGTAATTCTAGTAATAAATACAAGGTACACCGTAAAAGAACTCAAGAAAACAACATGAAAAATCGGATGAAAATCAATGGGGAAGTAGATTATGGGTGTATCAATCCGGATTACATTATGAGATTCACTTTTTCCGATGGATTATCGCTTCTTCCCATGCGAATGAACGACTTATCTTTTAGTACTTTATCATTACCGTTTTCATTGTTACTTATGCTCTCGAAATTATTCGAGTTTTCGGAGTCTACACCGAGGAAAGCGGTATCATCGCCCTCTCTAAATTCATCCGCTCGATTTTCGTAGTTGCTATTCGCCTCGACTTTATTTCCATTGTTGGACAGGCTGTAACCATTCTCTAGTTCAGAGTTTTCATGACTTTTTCGATTCTTCTCTTTACCCTCTTTAGGTTGATCCTCGTAATTGTGATTGGCAGTGCTCCTGTTCATCAAATTTAATTCTACGTTCATTGAGCTACCCTGCTTCGAATTCTGATTTCTATTCGAATTGCTAAAGGCCCCGAAAAATCGCTTTTCTTTATTAGTATTGTCATTCATATTGGCGACATTTTGGCGTAAGGAATCCTCGTCCAGTTCGGAGGTCCTTTCGATTTCCGAATGATTAACTTTTGTCTTATCCGCATTGAGAGAGTTCTGAATCTCTCGATTTCTTTTTGAAGTTAATTCTGCTTCTTTCATGGCCGAGTGAATTACTGGCTCGGCCCAAAGTCCTGGATTAAAAGCGGGTCCGGTTCCTCCCAGTTCCGCTGGCAAGATATCCGTAGGAAGGTGTTCGTGGAGGGTGCTTAAATTATTTCCGTGTAAATAAATCTGAAATGAAAATGATATATGTACATTGATATGGACTTAATTCGTTTCCTACAGTTGGAGTTATAATCTTATTTTGATTAAGTCGCTTCAAAACTAATTTGAGATCATGCAAGGTAGGCCTGTAATTCCTTGGAGAGTTCTTAGGATACCTTGTTCCGCGTTTTTTCATCCAAGAACGGCTTGACGAGGGCCAAAGTGGCCTGTACGTAGAGGGGGGCAGAGAGGAAGTGGATCGCTTTAAACCTGGCCGGAAATCGTCCGCGAAGCGCGGCTATTAGGTTTCGCAGGGCCGCTGCTCCCAAGGCCCCACCTTGTCTTAAAGAGAATCCGCTCCAATCGACCACGGCGACGAAACCAGATTGCTAAAACCCATTAAGATATCATCTCATCCATTGAACCCACCTTTATCAATCTTTCAGTTTTTTTCCATATCAAAATTGCAGTCTTTCAATCCAAAAATTACCTGATTACGAGGATCTTGTATGAGTGTCTCCAGGACTAAAAACAGTGCTCTTTGCACCGACAATGCAGGCACAGCTATAGGGTCCCATTGCGAGGCCAGAATTACCAAGACGCATCTACCTTTTCTGTTAAAATCATAATATATCATAAAATCAATGTTATCCCCCACTATATTCCGAGATTTGGGGTTTTTCTTTTAAAAAATTAGATATTCGTTTCACATAAATAATTAGAATGATCTCTAAAGCTTTGAGAGTTTTATTGCTATATTTAAAATGGAATAACAGGCATGAAAGACTCACCTATCACGCGCAGGAAGTACCCCTGGTATTCCGGCACGTAAAGCCCGTTGTAGAGCAGGGTCCCTCGCAGTCAAATTGCCGAAAATATCTTGTCGATGGGCAATCTGGGCCTGATAAGCGGCTATCAGGGCGGCGGCCTGCTCAGTGCGATACTTCCGGGCCAGCAGGAAACGCGTTATGTATTCGTCCGTGCAGTGCTTCAAGTCTAGGGGCACATGGGGGCCAGGTTAGCTGTCTTGGTGTCATTGTAATGCTTCTCGTGAAGAGGTGTGGTACCGGCAGGAAGTTACTACGTTACTACGATCACGATTGCCAGTCCGGCGATTTAAGAAGCGAAGCGTGAAAAGGCATTAGATAGCTCGTGCCTGTTTTTTAAGTAGCCGATCATATGCTAGAACAGTCTCATTTACTTCCTCTCCGAGTAAATTTGTTTTCCGCTTCGGCTTCAAGAGTGCATCATTTCAATTATTCAAGAATAATTAGTCAGAATTCTTAAACTCGTCTTTTACATAAGCTAGTGATTAGATAGTAAGTATACCTTTCAATTTTTTCAGTATATTTCAACTTCCTATGTGGAATTGTGCGTACATGTAGTGGAGGTTCGATTACATCGTTTTATAATTTCTTCTTTAAAACTCTTTACTCACCTACATCTGGCATCCCTCGTAGAATAGCTCTGACAGTCTTAATAGCTAGCTTCTTATCCCTTTTATCGAATCTGGCCTCCTCTTCGTAGATGCTTCTTGCCAGGGCAGTACTGTTGTGCCCCCTCGTAGGATCCCACATGTACTCGCAATATTCTGCCATCGCTCTCTTTAATTTCTTTCCTATAACATGAGGTCACTCTATAAAGCCTTCATCTATTAATCAGTATCAAAATGCCACTCGGTATATGTCAATAATCAATTTTCCAGAATATGTAATTGGGTTGAGCAAATGACTTTAGTTAGAAGCGGTTTGAACTACGACCCACAACTACATTGATCAATTAAATGCATGACACATTAGTTAGCACATCTGAAAAGCTATTTAATTTGGAAACTGGAAGCTTGTTCTAAGAATAATCAATGTTTCATTTGCACATATTTCTCAAGGTTCAGTATTGCTGCGTTTAATATGATATGTCGGGAAAACTGTAACAAAGACGGCTGAAAGTAGGTTAACCGCTATTGTCTAGCATGATGCGCCTTGATGAATCACTATCTCGATATGGTACATTGAGGATCCCAATAAGGAGAGTAAGTAATCGAACGAGCGAATGGCGCGCCCCCGTATAAAGTAACTTCTTCAGAAAAGTCAAGTATCCGGTCAATTTTTCCAGCAAAATGTTCTGTTTTAACTTGCTCGATATTTGTGTTTTCTGGTATGCTTGAACGTTTATTGAAGTGTATAAATATAGATTAATACGCGTGCGAAATATTTTTCAATACTTTCGCCGATAATTCTTTACGAAAGAGAAGAATTAATCTCGACTACTTTTACTGTTTTTCTTTCCTTCATTTATTAATGTTTTCGAGTTTGGCATTTATATTAATTAAACGGGGGAAGCTATCAGGTATATTATCAGTTAATATTTATGAATAAAAATATCAATTTCATTAACCCCGTTGTACTGTTGAAATTCGTTTTAATTTCATATGCCATTTGCTTGGACTATTATTACGAAGAACTGTAATTGCACAGTGTCCAATCAAGGATCACTGTCCTACCAATGTCCGTCGTCCTAGCGACCTTCCGATCCTCTCTCCTCCAAGAACTAAGAGTCCCAAGAGAAAAAAGAGAGAAAGGCGAGAAGCTCGAGTGTTTCCCTTTGTTCGTCAGGCCTCATTGCTTGTTGGCCGCTAAACGCAGCTGATGAGTGCGAAATTAATCACGAAATGTCAAACATGAGGGAGACTCGAGTCTCTCACGTAGCTATGTATACGTGTGCCAGGGGAACATGAGTCATTCGGCCTGGGTGAACCACCGTTCTCCACCGGCGCGTCGGCGTCGGCGCCGTGCGGTGGAATCGGGTGAAGCGGGCTTTTTTCCTCTCGGCACACACAGGTAATACGCCGTCTCCGCTGCCGCCACCGCCGCCGCCGCCACCGCCGCCGCCGCCACTGGCTCTTGGCTCTCGGCTTCAGAGGAGAGACTTTTACTCCTCGGCCTTGCAACATCCACGTGAATACACCGGGATATCGGGTGTATTTGCGTATGTGTGTGCGTGCCAGCTCTCGCGGGCTCCAGTTTTATCTTGTAACAGGAGATGCCTCATTTTTCGCGGAGATTAGTGCTGGCTGCGGCGGCGATCGGAGGTGCCTGCGGATAGATAACTTTCCGCGCCTGTCTTATCCCTCTTTATCCGAGATTGATGTTTGGCACTTTCATATTTCAATGGACCAGTATCTATTTATCGCACGATATATATCATTTCTTACTATAGTATTTCATACTTCGCCATCAAGATTCTCTTATATTCTTTTTCTCCCTTTCATTAATACTTGAGTCAGTAACACCATATTTCGGCAAAAAGGGCAGTTTATGTATACAAAAGAATTTTACCTTAGTCAGAGTTTTAAATTTAGTAATAACTTAGAATAGTGTGTAATGATTGGAAGTACAATGGGATAGTAGTGCAATGATTCGGGCCGGCAGAGCATGAAAAAAAGAAACCGAAGTAACGTGGCATGCGACTTGACAGCTCGAGAGAAGAGTGTCGAAAGAGGGACGATCGAGAGGTGAAACATACCTTGACCGAATGAATCATTCTGACTGACCGATAGTTTTACTTTACCAACTTTAGTTTACCCGCAGCCACTTTGCTTTACTTTGTTCGGCTACAGTAAAAAATGACTGTTTGCATGCCTATCAGTGTGTTTGGATGCCTGTGTTCGTTGGTTGCGGTTCATTCGAAAGTCTACTGCTATTGAGAAAGCTGATGGCAAGCGTTCGACAAAAGAGAAGAGAGAGAGAGAGAGAGAGAGAGAGAGAGAGAGAGAGAGAGAGAGAGAGAGAGAGAGAGAGAGAGAGAGAGAGAGAGAGAGAGAGAGAGAGAGAGAGAGGAAGGAAGGAGAATTAACAGTGAGAGAACGGATAGCGGGTGGCTCGCTCAAGGAGACCACAGTTTGACCACCGTTTGCTAGCACAACCAATCTACCATAGACACCAATGAAAATTATACCACTTTCTAAGCAAATATAACAACAAAATAATTATAGACTTATTTTACTCCTTCGCATTGCGAATCATCATACTTTTTTTGTAAAATATACCCTTCGATTTCTATTGGAATTCGGAACTTTGGGCATTAGGATTCTTATACCTCAATAAGTAGTTACAAAAACAGTCAGACAGAGCAATTAGAATCGGTCTTATCAGTAGAATCGGGATATTTGCATTGGAAGTTGAAAAAAACACTGGCAGTAAGAGTGTGAACTAATACAGATTAACGAAGAGTAGGTGAACACTCTAATTTGGATTGGGGTGGGTGAGCCAATCCCCGAAGACAAATAGGATTACTCTGTAATCTTCGCGGAGAGATTAATGCCTGTGGTCTCTTCGCTTTTTATTGGAAGGAGAGCGTGGGGGAGAGCGTGGGGGAGAGCGAGAGGTGTGTATGACGAGAGGAGCGAAAGAGAAGCAGAGAAGCCGGTTACCTGTGCGCGCGAGGCTGAGTCATCCGTGAACGTTTTCGTTGCAGCAACGAACCAGAGCCGGCCATTGTGAACCCGTTCCCGAAAAAAATCTAGGTCTCTCCGCCGCCCGGCAGAGAGACTCTCTTCGGTACACGCTCTCTCCTCCTCTCTCCTCCTCTCTCCTCCTCCTCCCTCTCCCTCTCTCTTTGCTGACAGGTGCTACTCTTTATCGGTTTCTTTGCGTGTTCAACGCCCGCATGCCTGCATTTCTTTGTACGATCATGACTAATTAAGACGCCGAACTTATGCTAAAAACTCCCGAGTTCAGCATAATTCTATAAAGCTACTGTTACAAAAATTATTATTGCTCCACAACCTTATGGTTTAATGTAACACTTTTGATTTAGTATGTTTTTTCAAAACTTTAAGCTGAAAATGCTGAAGAATGTAGCGATTCTGATGATGTGTTTTATCACAGAAGCAGATGATTAATAGAAATAGTAGAAATGATTTAAATATATTAAGCAGGCGTTTAGAAGGCTACCATTCACTTAGTATGCAACGAAATAGTCTTTCGAGTTACACTAGACTTGAATGGTCAGTCTTAGGTATCGCTCCGCGACTAGATAAAGCGGAAGCAGAACTAGAAATCCGCTCGGGCATCAGAAATAATAACGAGCGCTTCTTTATCTTGGCAAGGAAATGACGCGCTATGCAGCAGCATAACGCCTACTTTGTCGAGTCATTTGCGGGCGTTGCAATTTTCGAAGGTCTTCTCTTTGCACGGACTTTGCCGAAGAGGAAGCGAAGTAAATGACAAATATTTTCAACGGAAGCAATGCAAAATACCCATGAATATTCTTTCACACTGTACAATCCTTTAGATATTAGTAAATAATACGTGAAGAATCCCATGTTGCGAAACAATTGATTTTCGAAAGGAATTATATAAATACAATTTAAGTTGTCGTAACTAATAAGGATAATGGACATTTTTTATGCAAATTAAGCAATTTTTGAGTGATTAACGTCAATCTGAAAATTATCTCTTCATGACGAAAATGTTTCGGCTTGTTTGTAATATTTATGGTTGATAGCCAATCAATTCGAATTAGTTTCATTTTTATCATCTTATTTATTGTAGTCTTCAGTCTAATTAAGGCAAATCACAAGCGATATGTTTGACATTTGACCCATTGGTGACATCGATAAGACGGCTATCTCAATTACAAGATTGCCAATTAAATAAAAAAATGTGCCGATACAGAGATCAAAATATCTCCATGTACGTTCCAAGTTACAATCAAGAGCAAGCGGGCGTTGGAGAATTTTGACTGAAAAACTTGCATTACAAGCCAGCGTTTACGGTTGTTAAACTCTAATACGTCATTTTCTCTGAACTAGCGCAACCATAGAAGGATCCAACGGTAACTTTTCAACATAAGTCATAAAAATAATGTGAGATAAATGGTGCACAAGGAAACCTCCAAGTCGTTGTATTATAGTAATCATAATGCATTATGGTTTTAACGTAATAACTTGGATATAGCAGAAGTAGAGCTGGCGACAATACTTGGTACCTCATTGAAATGAAACGGTTCGTCGGACTGGTAACTAAGGCGTCGAATTAACCCGCTTTCAAGCAAGATTTCGCAAAGTTGCAACTTGTTCTACTTACTTTTCGTGATGTGTAGTAACCACGATATGGTATGATAGATAAGTTGATTATGTTTGGCGTTGCAAAGGAAAAAGATCATCGTGATTCAATGCAAACAGACGCCCCGTTCGGCAACCATAGAGGCTATAGATCGATTCCATCAAGGACGAGCAAACCGGGCGATATCGCGGCTCTCAGATTAAGCTAGTACATACTTGTACAACCTAGTGAAATACGAGGTTTTACGGACTCAATGCTCTAAAAACATGCACCTAAAGATCAGAATTTTATTAAAATACTACTCAAGACCTGTGCCATACAATAAACCTTATACACTTTAATGAGATCCCAATTGTTCTACAAAGCAACAGGAACCGAAAAGTTAAGAAGGAAACAAAATTGTAATGGTGAATGCAGCTACAGAGTTTCTTTTGCTACGTGATAGCAAGCTTCAACTTTTGTTTGTACACTCAGATAAAATTGCAGAATTCTTTTAGGACAATAAATCCATTATCAGTTTTAATTACTGATTATTGTGAAGACCTTTCAATCACAAATTTCGGTCTTTATTCCAAGAAAGTTCGTTTTCATTCACAGTGTAATTATTATGTGTACTTTTAATTGGATTACGAAGTGTAACATATACCAATGAAAGATGTAACAATTTCCATGGGGTATTATAAATAGGAAATAGAATTTTGAACGCTGGAAGGATGATTTTCGATTGGATAGGGACAAGAGGAAGTTGAGTTCCTCGGTGGTAAGTACGAGAGTGTACTTCATAGCCGAAGGACGAAGGCAGATATTTCATGCATTGAGTGAGTTGAATCCGAGTTGGCCGCACAAGAGCCTCACTTCTCGTTACGCAACGTAACGGTAGAAACGTGGCCGAGGAAAAGGTAGAAATTACCACCATTACACGTGTGTGCGTGTGTGCGTGTGTGCTTGCCCCGTGCGTTATTTGTACCACGAGTGGCCAGGACTCTCCTATAAAGCGCTCATCAACGTCCAACGCCACGTTTTTCTTTCCACTCCATTTTTTTCAACCCACCGCCATTAGTCCTTCTCTCCCATTTTGTTGCTCCAATCTTTCTAATATAATTTACTGGTATTATTTTCCGGCTAATTGTCGCATGGTTGGCAGTAAAACCTGTTATGATTTGGCCTTGTATTAAGAACAGTATTAACCTTTCGCCCTATTAACCCTTGTGCACTGCACTCTTATTTGCTATAGATGATTTTCTATCTCATCGATAAAACATCCATGAGTTGTGTCCGCCGCATGATATACTATCGTGTGTAAGAATTTTCTTGGAATTTCCGCGAAGATTCAGTGAATTCGTAGATTTATAGCTTCGTAACCACATTCGTGCCACAAGGTGCATCTCTGCCTTCAGAAGTGTACTCTTAGTCGTCTCTCATTAGCATTTGTCTACCGTACTCGTCTGCTATTAGTGTTTGTCTGGCTTAGCTCTCAGCAATCTATCAATTAATCTACCACGAAGTAGATGAAACGTGTATCTAATTGGATATTGATTAATGTTATATGCAGCAGGTTTTAATGGTTATTATTGTATGAAATGTACGCCTTTGTATGCTAGCTTTAGTTCCCATGCAATTATTTTTTAATAGGTCTCCCAGTTATATTTAAGTTATATGTGGATGTCGAGTTCGCAGTTTTGATTTTTCAACTGTATAGTCAGTTCAATAACTTGGAATTAAAATTGAGGTAAGGCTTGGTAAATTTGTCGACCTCACACACAATCAGACGTCGCAATAAGGCTAAACCGGTTCATTAGCATGTCTAGCTCGCGTTAAATAGGCAGATCTTGAGATGGAAAGTGACAACAAGCAGTCAGAGGCAGTCAAGTATATGCAATGTATCTGAAAACTGGGCTTTTCAGTGCTTCCTAATTGCATTTAGTGGTATAAGGATAATGCAGGGTCAGACTAAAGCCATGAGTGTACGTAAGCGCGGATTAATTTCAATCGGCTGATCGAACTTATCTAGATCCCGCTGAAAAAGCACATCATTTGCATGCTATAATTTGTGATGTAATCCTGACGCAGCAATATAAGATAGTCAGTGACTAAAAATAGTGATAGGAAGGAAATAAATTAGTTAAAAGTTATATATATTCTTCTTACGGAAGTTGAACATATGTGTAGATATCCCTTTCTCTTAAAATAATATTTCTATATCTCATTTTTAATGTCTAAACGTCGCAGATGAATGATTATGTTTCCGTCGACGAAGAATACCAATTTTATATGAGTTTGCAATTTTGAGAAATATAGAATTATAATTCGTTGATCCGCCGAGGCTGAACTTCACTTTAGAAAGCACTCCTGAAGGAAGTGTTGCGTGACAGCTGAATAATGAATACTGAATAGTGAATACTGGAGTGTGTTGCTCGGCAATAAAGTCACGTAATCGGGGCTGCTGTTATCCCAATTATTAGGAATCGATCCTCGCCTATTATCCCGCGGTATGTGGTAACTCAAGTAGCAGCTCAAACCGGAGAAAAAAACCTCTTATCCTCTCCCGAAAAGCGATTATTACTCAAGGAAAGAAGGAAATCTTTTGTGAATCGGCAACAAAGAGCTTTCAATACTTAGGTAGAGAGAGAATGAAAAGAAACTAAAGATTTACCCAGGCATAGAATTGCAAAATCAAAAGGCAAGAGCAGGAAAGTGGAACAGTGGGGTCAGTAACAGTGGATTTTTAATAATTGCCGATCGTTCATTGGTCTTTTGCGGAGTAGTTGGAAAGCCGACTGGTACGGTACGGTGCACAAATAGGAATCATAGCAACTATCGGAACAATAGCTCACCGAGTGGTTACGCCAATGACTCCGCCGCTTCCTGCGAACATCCACTAGAACATCGCACTCGGAAACACACTTGTGCAGTTGTTAAAACGGCGAATTACTGCAACGAAGAATCGGTGGCTGCTCGGAACATAGCCTCGACACTGAATCGGCGAGGAGAAGAGGAAAGACAAAGGACGAGGAGGAAGGCAGTCTGCTAGGGTTTTTGGCGAAGGAGCAGAGCACGAGCAGAGCGGCCACGGCCACCGGAGCAAGCAGAGAGAAGTCGTGGAGTGTCGAGATGCGGAGCGGCGCGAGTAAGGTCCGGCGCGAAACTGCTCGTTCGAACTCGAACGAAACATCGTTCCCTCCGGCTGGCTGCCCGTCGGCCCTGAGTAAGGCTTTATGTATGGATTCACTCCGTCATGGACTGTCCAGGGACGTAGTCTCATTCCTCCCGCCACACACCCAACACTTTCTTTTTAACCATTTCTTCAATCATTTTCCCTCATTTCCCTCTGTTTTAACAATCAAATATCAATATCTACTCCACTTATATATAGTATAATATATAACTATATACTATAATTCTATTACAAATCGATTTTTTTTATCGGAAATATCAATCTATAATGAATGTTCCAATTTTTGAAATCAGATCAGGGCTCGTCCAACAATTCTAAATGTTTTTCAAATTATAATGAACATAGCTTCATTTTATAATTAATCTGCCCATTTAAATTGACGGAATGGGGTAAAGTTTGCGTCCTTTGCAAACAAACTCAAACGTCAAGTCACTGTTGTACGGCACGAGATAACTGTCCGGGATGGTTCAACGAAGACTTTATTGAGGACGCCACTGATTCGATATCTCCGTCGCTTCCTTTACCAACTGAGAAATAATTTATTAAACATTCATTCATTAACTTCTTTACCGAGCATATTCTTCCAAAATTGTATGATTCTTCTTAAGAAATGTAAACTGAAGGGAAAGGACAGTTTTAATTACTAAAAATACTTTATTCGCAGCATAAGTTCGATTTTCAAGTCTATTACAGTGTCAGTCACCTTTTGTACATATGTATGTGAAAAATTCAGTTTTAGAGTAAAAATCTGCAGATTCTTTCGCACGTAATCTTTATACAATGTCCACTTTGTACGGGATGTCAACATTCTTAATATCTTTTCTGCTATTATTGGGTTTTCCTCTTCACGATGAGAATCACTTAGGTTTGTGTCGCTCTATAAAAAATTACAAAGTTTTCGAAACTTTTAATATGTACTTTTGCTCGAGTTGTTTAAAACTTTTCTGTACAGGATTTTACTAATAAATAGGCAGGCTTTTTCTATGATAGCCACTTTTTCGTGATATTACATAGTATATAGAAGATTATTCTATTGTTCGCTATAATACAATTGCACTACGATTTACTCTTGTCCATTAATTTAAACAGCAGTCAATTACTTTCAACTATGTTCCAAAGCAAAAATCTGCAGTAATGATGTCCATTTTCAGTGAATAAAACGAAATTTACTCCATAAGTGAATTTTAAAATCAGTTAACGATTAGTAAAGTGCTATTCATCCACTTGCAAGGTGGAATTCAGTTAAAGGATCTAAAATAAACGTGATTTGCAGTTCTAATTCGCAATCATATCGCAGAGATCGCTATTACAAATCCATTGAATAGTTCTCCAATAACTTTACATATTATACACAAGAAAAACAGTTGAAATCACTAATCTGTCATATGACATTTCATTGCTCGGCTGTGGCTAGTTAAAAAATTATTAGAAAATCATTTGCATCTAAAAATCTCGGTAAATGTCATATCAAAATTACAGTGGAGTTCAAAATGTTTATCTGAAATGTTGGCACTACACTAATTATGTTTTGCACGCGGTGTTGCATGGATCGACTGTGAAAAGATAACGATTTCTGGTGATGATTGGTGTACGCTATTGTCGCCGTGCGTTGCACTCCTAACACTTATATTAATTGTATTAATTAGGCTACAATTAACGTCTCTCCTTCTGCGAGTCCGGCTCGATTGGAGTCGGCGTGCGCTCACGGCACCAGGCCTGAACAGCCCAGGAAAGGTGTCCCTGTCCGTAGAAAAATAGAGCTAGCTCCCGTTAGACACACTGGCAAATCATTCTCATCCTTACAACAATCAAGTACCAATTACAATTGGAACTTTACATTAAGAAATTCTTTCTTTTCTTTCGATTTGTAGAAAATTTTGACCAAATCTTATTGCATTCGCCAAATTTGTAGTTTTCAATTAATATTACGGACGCTGTCTGTAGGCCCACGATCGATCCAACGGAATTTCCGATTAGCTTCGATTTTCCTAGAGCTGCCAAACACCTGTTCCACCCGATAACAAACTGAAATCGACGACTTTCTAGTGAAAAATGATCTGACAACGTAAGATTAGAAGATAAATTAAAAGAATTAATGGCTGAACTTGGTCATTTGAATGAAGAGAAGAAATGGAAATCGCAGTGATGATTATCTAAAAACCAAAGTCAGTATTTCTGCTCAGAATTTGACAACCCTAGGTATTAATGTATCATTATCATGTTAAGACATGGTAAGACTGTCATCGAGAGGTCGGCCAACGACCGCTTTTTAATACGACAGTGTTCTTCGATCCGCAACTAAATAGCAGAGCCCAATCGAAGGCCCATTTTTCTACATCTAGTTAGTGCTTGAAATGAATGTTAATGAGTAATCTAGGCTAGGCATGAAAGTAGTCGCCGAGGATTCATTGCACGTACTGCTTTGTTCGCTTATCTAGGAAAGCACAGCTAGCAGAGCAGTGTTCTGGTTTCCTAATCAAACCGAAGGCAACCAAATACCTTAACAAATTTATCTGAATGCGGAACACTTCGACTCTCTTATTGCATTCTAATTAGAGTACTGTAAATACTGTGACAATTAGAAGTGTACTTGCTCGGTGTAATCGAATTCAATTCAGTCAGTCTAAAACTGTGAAGAACTAAACACGAAAATCAGAGCTTTTCCATTATTAACGTGTTAATTTCAGTGATTAATGATCGAGATTATTAAATTGCTTAAATGGTAACTATCGCTGATATTAGAAGTGTTTTGCGCCAACGGTGCCTGGCTTGAAAGAAGTCCAAAAATCCATAAGAATCCAGGAACTAACTAATCTCAGGCAACGTTCATCATACTGCATAAATACTACTCATGTTACAGGCTTTACAAATAAATAATTAGCTGGCCTCCCTGTCTCCAAGCATTCCAACAGTACCACCACAGAAACCTCGATTATCACATTGTCAGCATCCCCTCCGAGCGAGAATGCTTCGTACATTTGTCCCTCGAATTCGAACTTTCCCTCAGTGTCCTCTCACGATTCCCATTCTGTCGTCTTTTCTGCTTCGCTTCGTTCCTCTCAGAGAAAACGAAAGTAGCTCAGGAGAATGTGGCGATGATGTCTCGAAGGCTGGTATAAGTACCGACAACCAGTCCGAGGAAGCCGAATGCGATCAGCGCGATGTTCTTCGAGAAGAGGAAGAGTTTGCCCATCCCTTCGGAGACGTTCCAGAAGGTGCACAATTGTATAAGGGCAGGGAAGGCAAGTCCCAATGCCGAAAGGCAAAGAGCACCGAAGAGGGATATGAACAACTCTAGTTCTGGTATCGCAATGGCCAGCAGGGCTGAAAAAGAGAGAGTAATTCCAATTTGAAAGAAGTCTAATCATCGCGGAGTCAATGCGCCAATAAAAAAAAGAGAGTGGGAGTTGTTTGTAGCAGTTTGCCGGTGCAAAGAGTGGCAAGTACCTAGTTAAACTAGCAATTAGATTAATGGCGACTGGACTTTGGAACCTTCGGATTAACAGTTCAAAGGCCTCGGCATTCATTGTTAAATTAGACTCTCTCTACTACAGTTGAAACTCTTATTCAGATCGAGTTTAGAATATTGACAAAGCATCAGGAATGTTCGTATTAATCTTGAATATCTGATAGAAGTACTCACTAGTAAAGAGGACGATGCAAGTCCTCACGAAGAACTCCCAGAAGATCTTGTGAGAATTCTTCTCGAGTTTCGGTGCGATATAGTCGTTCCAGAGGATGTCAATCGCAACGTAACACTGGACAGGATGTGTGAAGTAGATAGCCAGTGCTAAAAGGACCTGAACAACCTTTGCCAAGGCCTCGGTATCCGATAAGTTGAAAGTAATGCTACCTTTAATAGCACTTCCATAACAAATGTAACCAAAGAAGCCTAGGCCAGCGTATAATAGGATGATAAGACCCATTCCCACATTAAGAATTCCAGCGGGCTTCAGGAAAGTCTTTGGTGTCTTCATTTCGTTCTCCAGTGGCATAATCTGGAGCAAACGCAGTTTCTTTAATAATAGATCGACGATATATTCTGCTGGCCCGTACTTAACAAGTACCTTTAATAATTAAGTCTTTGACATGTGCAACTTTAACTTATTTTTCATAATTGCGTCCCATATTTTAATGGAATATTCGGATGGGTTTTCCATGACCTAATTAAAAATGAAAAAATCGGGATATATCGAGCGAATTGAAACGATAAACTTACCACTCCAATAGCCTCCAAGGCGAAAAGAACAGTGCCGAAGAAGAGCGGGAAGTTGGCGACATCGCCAACAGCAGGTCGACCCTCGAAAGTAAGAGGTTCTCGGAAAATATAGTAAAGAATAATGCCAAAACTGACGAAAGTAACGCAGTTGGCTACCGTCGAGCAGGGTGCGAGGAACTTCAAGTTCCTGATCCAGTTAACGAAGACCAGCGGGATCAAAAGGATCGCCATTACTATTCTTACATCAACCTTCGGTAAGAAACTGTCCAAACCCTGTAAAAATAAAAACCACATTGGCATAAAACATCTGATCATAAAAACTGTAATAAGTAATTTAATAGTCAATTAAAGCTTGGTCGTCTCGGTGTTTACAAAGCCTGCATTCACGTCTGATGCCGTCGAACTTATTCTACTACTACGTGTTATACCTATTGAAAGTACGCAATATACGTTATTGGACCGCTTGCCAGGATAGAGAATAGAAATCATATATTTTTATTCATTCACCGCTGCTTCAAGACATTTCGCAGCGCAAAGGATCTTGATTGACATAATAAAAATGCCAAATTAAGCAATACGCAATCGATATGGTAGCAAGCAGGATGAAATATCGATCCTGTGTCACGCTGAGCAATTGAAGGACAGCCGGAAATGATCTCGAGCGAACGTTTAACGGTTACCAGAGCCGATTGTTGCATCCAGCATTGGCTGGTGTTACGTAAGACTTTTGACGTAATTGTAACATTCGTCCATGCTGATTGCAATGCGGACACGCGAACCAGCTTTTTTCTCTTCGAATTTCTCTCCCGGCGATGTCACGCCCGACCACATCTAAGAAAAACTTCCCTCCTCTCTCCTTTGCCCTCTTTTTTTAGAACTGAACTATCTTGGGATCACTAAACTGAATATTCGATTAAATTTCACTCTGTGACAATTACCAGTCTACTCCTTATAAAAGGGAAACTATTCTTCCCATATTCAAGAGGTTTAATTCTTCTGACTCGTATATACAATAATTGCTTAGTAGTATTTTTCTATAGCATCATTCAAAAGGTATTCAATGAAACTCTATTAGTTCCTAGATTTTTCCTCCATTGCCGGCTTAATAATAAATCATAGCAGAAATACTTGAGGTTTTCTTTGAATGGAAGTTTTTACTCTGCTCCGACAGTGTTATTGTACCGCGTCAAACAGAAGCGTACTAGTATTATTCCGGGATAATTTCGACACCGGGCACGTGAATCGGCAATGTTTCTATTTGACAATGACCACACGTCGACATTCCGTTCGTCAAGCACAACTCTAAAAATAGCGTGAACGAATACGTTAGCCGTTCAATTGGAAGTGCGACTTTTTTGCGAGAAAACAGGCGAAAAAGTGAGCGACGAAAAGCTGTCGGAATTCGAGCTAGGAGGTAGTACGTGTGTCTATTAGGGGAAAAAAAAACCCGTTTTAAAGGCTGCCGTCTCCTTGGCGAGGGCGCTCCAGCAGCGCAATAAAGGATCCATTGGCATATGCGTACACACTGGAAAGCCGACCAAAAAGGAATAAAGCCAAGCAGACTAGGACGAGACGAACGAGAGTCCGCTGGACCACCTTGACGCGCGTTCCATTTTCGGCAACTTCTCCTTTTCTTCCCTCCCGTCATCCCACTTCCATTAGTCCTTCGCTTTACACCGATGCACTCCGCCGTTCTACTAGTCGATATTGCCCATTCCTATATCGATCCTTTCCTATTAATACTTCCCTCCTCATCAATCAATCAACTGATCTATTTACTTATCGAGAAGCACAACCGAAGACCTTCTTCTAGAAGTATAACTCGTTCATTTCTCGATACAGTAGCTAGATAGTCGTCGAGTTGCGCTGGCCAAAAATTTCGCACCCGAAGCTTTTTTTATATTTCGATAGACATATATACCCTTGCTCTTTATTTACAGTGTAGTCAGATCTTTAAATGCAAACTGTACTACTTTTAATTACTATATTACTTAAGTATTAACTACATTACGAGATATTAACAATGGATGACTATCGAATACATCTTTCAACTCAAGTATTGATTACCATAATTGTTCCATCAGTTAATCTGCCCTCAACATAAAGTTACCAGTTATTCTATCATAGTGATTGATGAGTAGAAACTGGTGAGAGGAAAGAATTAGCTAACGTCAAGTGTGCACTCGATGCAATCGTTTGGCAGACTTGTAGCTAATCCATTTTTAACAGTAGATAATTCCTTTAGCCAGAGTACGAAGTAGTCAAGTGGCTCTGGAACAGGTTTCATTACTTAATAGCGCCGAGTATAGTAGTCACTGGTCGGAATAGTGAACGGAATAGTAGTGTACGCGGTCTGATAAATAACTAGAAAAATGGCATGTTTGCAAAGAGTCACAAACCAATGACGCTATCAACAATCGCGTACAATCTCACCGGCGCGGCGACTCGACACGTGGCTCACGTGTGTAATTATGTCACTTTTTGCGCGTCCTCTGACGCACTGCAATTTGCCGCTTGCGACATTATTCATCCGGACATGGGACTACCGGTACAGTTCGCTAAAATAGAGACTGCAACTGTCACGGGAAACGAACAAACAATTATTCTAACGACTGGATTATCCGGCTATAATCTTGGAAGTGACTAACTCAATTTTTTTTAATTGCAAGGTAAATGGAACAAACGCGTTTTCCAATTTCATTAACTTGATATTGTAAAATATGTAATATCCATAGTCGTATACTTATAAAAATTGTACTTCCCGTGTATTCGACTTCTTGGCAATCCCTTTGTTAGTTACTCACCTCTTCCGAAGGTGGGTAAGAAAATATGGAAATCTATGAAGCTTAATAGTAACTTAGAAGTATCTGAACGCTCAAATTTCAACCTCGAGCGACCCATATACGCCAAGGAATTTTTCTCCTTCATTGCTCCTGATATCCTGCACCATGGAATAGCGCGAAATTGAAGGGTAGCGTTACCAACTGAATGACGTCGAATCAGTATCTGCCTATGATCCCTTCCACTCCCAGCAAATCGCCAGTTCTCACCTGATAGAACTCTGACTTCTCGTGTAGTTCTATGTACATAATGTACATACACATGTAGATATAATGGAGTACCTTTGAGCATTGCTTGTCCAGCGGCGCTCCCGGCGTAATAACATACACGTGTCGTAACGATACCAACTATCCATTTCAGTCTCGAGATCGTGTGTGCGCAATGTGCCTTTCAGTATGTACGTAAATGCGTCTACATCCAGTAGTTGCTCTGACTAACACCGGGCCAAGCCCTTCTGTGCGGTTTGCCAAGGTACAATTAGTAACGCGTTCTTGATCCGTGAAGCTCGACTTCCTTCGAATACCAATTCAGTCGTGATTCAAACATTTAATCTTTCAAATTTTATAATCCTTGGCCTTTTATAGTTTCATTTATTTCTTAATCTACTAAAGTGGAGAATCAGTACACGTAGCAGTGATTTATAGTAAAATCAAGGCATATCAGAGGAGAGTTGTATAATAAAGTAGAAGGAGTGTTTGGCCATGCCTTAAGAAGTAGTTAAGGTCAATAGCTAAAAAGAGGAGCCGGGCCATTGGCCGATTAAACGAGTCTCTCGGTCAGGCGCATATGTCAACGCTCCAGCTGGCCATGTACAATGCGAAATTACCTTGACTGGTCGACGGCACGCATTAATTACATGGAGAGCGTCTAATCGCTCATTCCTTGCAGCGGATTTCCCTGACCTAGATCTCCTTCGTTTTCCTAGCGAGCACCGTCTACCGACGCACCGCCAACAGCGCACTCCTACCTTTAATTCACCTAAAGCACAATCGCTCACCTGCTAACCTAACTCTTTGCTACCTAACTTCAACCTAATCTCAGAGCGATTTATAGATCGCTATATGTGTACCTCCTGCCCGGAACTCCGAATATTAAATCATCGCTTCGTCACGGTTTCGTGGAAGCAGTATTAATATTAATCTCACGAATCAAGAATAATGACATTATACTGTTCCGATCCAGTTTCCTCCTCCCATGAATTATGTATCAGCCAAGAATGTTTAGGATCTGCTACAATGTAAGTGATTGGATAGCTCCTCTTGGGTTTATCGACCGTTCAACTAGCTCGCCAGTGCAATTTACATAAGGTCTTCTATAGCGGTTAGAATAACTATCTTGTATAACTAGAAAGAATTGACGTAATAAAAATATAAGACTTTCGAACTCACCATTTGAAGATTGGACGCTATGAACATCACGTACACACAGCAGGTGCCCAATTGATATATTAACAGGAACGTATTCACGATGTGACTGTAACACAGGAGATCTTTAAAAATTAAAACCCATCGTCTTGTTAAGTAATAAGTAATAAAAAATAAAAAAATGTTTCCATTATTATTTGTAGGATGTTATAAGAAAGTATTATGAAAATAAATATAAATGAATAACTTACACAGAAGGTTTGGCCAAGGGCCTAAGCCACGAGGGCCCCTCGTTCAAAGCAGCTTCGGCAGTGGTAGGGTAGGATAAAGAAGGTATCCTCTTCCGCTTGCAAAGTTCGTATTGCGAATTAACGAGTATACGAATACAGTATGTACAGAGAAGGCCTATGATCACGGTCGCCACTAGGCCAACCACGTATCCGGCATTGTGAAACGCGTTTGGCATCGCGAGGATTCCGGTTCCTAAGCTGCCCTTGAGTAGATGCAGCAATGTCTCCGTGTTCCTAGATCGAACATCGAGGACACCACAAATTATTCACTATCTGCCAATTAAACTTTAACCCATTCGGGATCAATCACTCTCTGTTCTTTAAAGAAATCCATCCAAGTCAATAATGCAAATTGATTCGAGACAGTTCAAGAGAATCAAAAGCTTTCGTTTGATACAAAGATACGAGAGAACGACTAATTAAAAGTGTCAGCGTATTGTGAAATTAATTTTCAAACTGTAATACATACAAATGTTTGAAATGTTTGTTTTATTAATTGTTGAACTTACGTTGTCGGATGCGTGACAACCCTGTGCATGTGTGGATCGTAGTCCTCCTCGGGCTCCTGAACGGACTTCTTCTTGTCTTCCATCTCCATAACGTAGACACTCGTCCGTCCACTCCGGTTGTAACTATAATTGTCATTTCATGAAAACAATAAAGTAGGACAAACATGGAAATGAAATGTTAATCTACAAATTGATCAGAAGACATTTTTAGGAAGATTTTATACGAAATTTCTGTGTATAGTTTGAGAATATTTTTAAGTTTCCAGGTCATACATGATATTTTTAGAATTTGTATTTAATTATTAAATAGCTTACCTGCTTCGTTTGTCCGGTTCCGATGGCCCCCATTTTCCACCATTTATGGTGTCCTGTAACCCAAAACAGCACAAATTCAAAAATTGTTCATTATTGATAAAAATTAAATGGAAACATTAAGTACTGCTTCCTTCTTTCTGATAAAAAGCATATACTACGGTATGATGTAATCATAGCTCAAGTTTTATGGAGTCATGTCTTACGAACTAATTCGGGTAATAACTGGCAAAGTGGCCGGAGTGTCATTAAGTAAGGCGAGTCAGATTACTATAATTGATTCTACTAATCAGGCCCATTAAAATCAAGGCTCGCTTATGACCTCGAGGTCATTCCTCATTTGTACTTGCATATTCGATGCATGTCAGTGAAGGTATGCACTGCCTCTTCATTTATACATCATTAATCGCCTACGGTATAAATTAATGAGCAATTGGAAACTACAGGAATTACATTAAATAACCAACGAGCAAAACCGTTTAAAAATTAAACTTAACCTATTTTTAAGAACTGTAATTTTCCTAAAAGTATCCGATAACTTTTTCCCACAAAAGAATGTTTTTAGACTGTAGAATCAATCTTCCCCTTGTTTAATTAATGTCTGAATCGAACAATTGGCCTGCGCATATAGGAACAATCATTCGAATGATCGATTGACAATGTAAGAACAGTGGGAGTAATTTATGGAGCTGTTGCACCGCGTTTTCCAATGTTGCGAAAAAGAGGTTCTCTTAATCCGAAGCAGCTAAATAGGCTGGTTCGCTGGTAACGCATTGCAAAAGGATCGTTTTAATAAATCATCGTTGAAATTGGCGGGCAGTGTGGCACCGGGGCATCTGTGTCAATAAATCGTCACCGAGCTGCCAAACACAGCCGGCACTTTCGCCATCTTAACACTGGCAATTTGTCGGCATTGAGTGAGGCATCAATTTCATAGCCGCGATAGACTCCCCTCAATGATCCGCCGGCGTATCATTGACTCCTGTCTTCATGAATGGCTCTGTTATCGCGCTAGTAAACAAACAACGGATAGTCCCAGAACGTGGTAGCGAAACAATAGGGATAAAAAGAAGTGCAAGCCAAATAGAAAATACAGATGCAGTTTAGTCTTGTGTTTTTCTCTCGCAGAGAGCAATAACGCTTTGGAGTCGAAAAAAGAATGCGCGAGGAAAAGCAAATACTCGCGCGCTAAGAAAGAATTGATCCAAGTCTTATATAATGAATTTGATTATAACATTGTAAAGGCGTAATCAAAAGCTGTAAAGGCTCTGTTTCATCGGGAATCAATCATTTCGATTGTTCGATCGTTTGACAAGAAAGTGTAACTACTAAATGACAACTAATTGACAGAACGGAGGACATTAATTATTAGAAGCGTGTGACAGCAGGATGACAATGTAACCGCGAATTACTGTTGATTCAATTCGGTTTTTATCAAAGGTGTAAATGACGCCAGATACGCCATTGAACATTTCTAACGAATCCAGTCTTCCCGATAGACTATCTTTAATTCTCTTCTTCTACTCGCACTCTATTATCTCTAATTACGGCAACCAATGGAAATAGATGTCCTTGGGAGACAATGATGAACTCCCTTGGAAAATGGAGAATGGAGAATGGCACTCGCATGCTAATCTTCATCGAGCTGCAACTCGATAATTCTCACGCGCCCTCTTCTTCCGGCATTAACGTAATTATCTGCTTGGGTTCTCGTTACAATTATGCGAAATCGTGGCATGTATGCTTATGTAATAACAGAATGCAACGAAGTGAAACTGAAGATTGCGTTAAAAATCGTTTGTTCCGAGAACTCACTTCCCACTTCTATTTATTTCTTGCTGACACGGCTACAACAGATTGTTAATCCTTTTACACTATAACAATTTTATAACTTGTTCCTATGTTTATTTTCTTTTTAATCATTCCTTTCTCTTATTGCTAACTCAACAATGTTATGATTTTGTATTTTCCTTCAAACTTTTGCTTAACATTTTTAATGTAAGTTAAACTGTAATTGAATTTACATCTTTACTTTGATACCAGGCTTCAGTTGAGACAAGTGGAACGTTGAACCGATTAATCGGCGTATGTTTCTGTGAATATGAAAGTTTAATTAAGAACTGATAACTGTTGATTCTTGTATCGATTATCTTGTTAAACGTATTAAGGACAGGCTCTCTATTTTGGAAGATATTGTAAAAGTAGAAATTGTTAAAGTTATACTGAAAAGAGATGCTAGGTGTCTCCGCATTCAGAGATTAAGAATTGCATGGGACGCAGAAAGAAGGATTGAATTCTATTAATACGTGCAGAGGTGATATTCGCATGTGTTTTGGTGGGCTGTTCGCATCACAAATAGCGGTTGGCAGATATGCGGAAATTTTCGGCGGATCCTGCCGGTGCCATTGACAGCCGGGGAGGTATTTCCGCTGCTATTGACACAGCAAACACAGCCCGAAAAATTGACGGTAGCCAGTTAATACAAAGCCCCTATTTGGTAAGGTGACAAGATGGTATGCGAGCGAGTACACACATGTACACGTATATACGCGCCAGGGAGGCCAAGCTTTTAGAGCCACGAAATAATTAACGCGAGAGCAACAACAATTCATCGTCTAAAATTACCTGCTTACTCTCGAAACAGTTCAAGCAACAAGACAGATTCAAACTTTTCTTAGTACTGACCGTTTAGTAACTTGGTCACTTGGGAGTTAGTTCATTCTTGCTCTATGACTCTTTCTTTACTTTGAGCTGGCATTTTGAGTATTCCAGATACTTTGCGCCACCACCTTGAAGACATTTTGTACCCGGGCAGTTTAGATGCTTCCTTACTCTTGTGTTTCAGTTCCTCTTTTGCTTGGATACATTATAGTCACCGACTAAAGTTTCTAATTTCTTCAAATGCTATTGAGCGGGGATTTAAACTTTCCATGGTGTCTGGGATGTATAGCAGATCGAGTGTTTGTAGGCAGCCGATGCATTAAAGGCAGTTGCATCACGGTTACTGCGCCAGTGATGCAAACGTACGGCATGCAGTATGCGAAAAACATTTCCCGGAGGCTGATTAGCATAAACCTGTACGTAATTACGTGCCATCACAGCGAATGAGCGAGATTAATTCCCAGACTGATGCCTCATTCTCGAAGTCTAGGTAGAACTTGACAAATTTATGGCGCAATTTGATAGGTTCATATGTCTTTTCTTACTATGTCATGTGCGAACTGTGTTAATGCTAATTAACATTACAATGTATCGACTCATAAAGGTCTCTATAACTTTACACTTACTCAATTAATTACATTTCTTTGGAGGTCAATTAAACCCGATCATGATTGATTTGAAATTGAAGTCTGAATGAAATTGACTTCGGAGATTCCCATCCCTAGCAACTAAGCCGGTTTGAAAGTTGAAAATCTTAATGTTACATAACCCACCATTTCCTAATATTGCGTTAACACTTTCAATTTCTTCTCTATTAATTCTTATTCTTGAATCTCTCTCTTAACATTTGAATTATGCAAGGGAAAGCAAGGGCTTGCTTTATATACTTCACTCTGTCATGTTCGATCTAGTGGAAGAAGGATTGAAATGCTATTATGAAATAAGAACGCTAATGAAGATGTACAGCTATTCAGACATACATCGTCAGAATAAACGCACAATAAAATTTACGACAGTGATGATTAATGGCTAATTCCCGTGCAGATTAATCGGGTAATTCCTGGTGGTAAGAATCGCACTGGAATTGGTTACGACTTGCTACCTGTCTAGAGACATACAGAATTGCATTCAAGGCGAAGAATCTCTTGGGCAAACAACGCCATCGGCCCTAAGCACCTTTATCGCCCTGACTTAGAAAAAACAGGCATTAAAGTATTCATAGCAGATATACCACAGGGTTTCGTGCAATCCTCCGTGAACGCGCACACATACTACCGCTTTGCCGCTTCCACGACAAGATAAAACGTATGTTTTCCAATTGATAGAGAGAGAGAGAAAGAAAGAGAGAGACGGAATGTACGTTGCACCTGCGGAGAAACACTGGTGGAATCCCACTGGAACTTCTGACACCGTTCTTCTCTCTCCCCCGCATATCATTCACTAGATAAATGCTCATTCGATTAAGTGTTTCCCTGATCAGCCTTATTTATCAATACGATCACTTGTTATTCCTTTTTAATATGCCGATTGATAAGTCAATTTTGTTCACCTCGTTTGGTGACGTTCATCTGGGGAAGAAATCTTATGCCAGTAAATTATCAAAAAGTAAATGTGTGAGGGAGATGTTTTTCTATATTGTTATTAATAATGAAATAAAATCTAGTTAAAGCTAATTTATTCTGTAGGTCGGTGACGTTGTCCCGTTATTTTAATATCGAGGACAATACACTGGTGTATCCGAATGAATCAGTCGATGGAAATGCGCCAGTGATTTCCGGGTAAAAAGCGTAAGATCGACTTTGTGAAAACGAGAAAAAGTGGGCCGACGCCACTTTCGAGAATGACAGCTCAGTGAGTGATTCTTGTAACTGATAGTCGGTAAATCCAGTTTCATTGGTTCACGATTGATTAGTCATTAGTCATTTTAAATATCTCGATTATTGAGCATAAAGTGCTATCCGGGAAACATATCTTTCCCATTAGAAAGGAAATTAATAATAGAGCGAGTGAGTTCATTGACTCTGAGGGATGCGATAAAGAGCTGCTAATCAGCAAATCATAAAGGTCCTATGTATGCTCGGAGAATATGACAATATGACCGGCGAGTTATCGTAGGAAAAATTTAATAAGGCTTTCGTCATTCCCTCGATCCGCTGCTCGGCTTTATCGAGTTTCGTCATCACATCATGAGATCGGTAGCCCAAAGGAGCATTATCAATCGATTGCTCGCCGCCGATATCAGCTTACCTGCTGGATATAGGGCAATTCACCCTAATATGATGTAAAACAACCGAGAAAGTCACTTGTCCTTTTACCTTATTAATTCTCATGCAACAACGGTCGCCAAAATTTTGCATCCCCAAGAATTGCAAATCTCTGTTTGAAGTGTGCTAATTTGCCAAATTTTATTCAATTAACCTCAGCATTTACATTTTACATTATTTTTCTCCTAATTAGCTAGCAAATCTGTGCAGTACTATCAAAATTCTCACTATTTTGTATGCTTACAACTTTTTAATCAATTCATTATCAAAGTAAAGATGTAAACTTTATAATCTTCTTCTATCACCTTCTGTGTTCACTTAACTAAGAGTCAAGTGTTTTCTTAAATTTCCCCGACAAAATCGATAAATTCTTGTTCTTCAGATCTTCCCGGTGGCATTGATAGCAATTAACATTAATAACAACGTCCAAGTGTATATCGTTTCAATATCAGGTCAATCGCCGATGAAACCACTTCACATTTGAGGCCAAGAAGTACATGCCAAGAGCATCGTGCGAATATGCGATTATATTAATCCTACAGGAGCTGCCGATCATTTGTAAGAAGCAATAAGAGAAAGAAATATTCCGCGAAGGGGCTAATCATCTGTGGATCAAGTGGTATCAATGTGAAAAGTGTGTTAAGTGGTTCACTCGACGGTACTTCGGGAAATCTGATATCAAGAGTATACCAGACAAGAGTTCTGAGTGCAAGAGTAACCACATTCTTTTGCAATTGATAATTAGGAATTTTATATAATCGATACGACTCTGAACAGTAGTATTTAAAGGGAATGAAAAGAGCTATTATTATTAAAATTTGAGGAGTCTAGAATAACATAAAGTCACTATAACAATATTGTTTCGACGTCCTATAAATGTAACAGTTACCATTTTTTACTGTATCTGTGACGTGTCAAATGAAAAGCCGGATGTGTCGCTATAATAATCCCTGGCACTCACTATTTGAAGATAGTGAGAGACATTTAAAGTGCTTTACTGGTTTAACCTGACGTAAAACTTGGTGACTATTTCAATGCGAAAAAGCCAAACTCTTTCGGAATAGAGAATCCACGCAGCTGAGCTTTTAGTAAATTACAATGGAGAAACGTTCCAAAATATTAATATCATAATGAATAAATGACCTACTTCATATCTACCAATTAGTTGTGGAATGAAAAATAATAGGTGATGTACATTTGTAGAACTTTACATCTCTCGTTATCCTTAATCTGTATGTCCTATTCTCTTGAAGAAATAATGAGTAAAAAATACTAGGTACGCCGATTCCAGGCCAAGTTAATGTCATGTAGAGATGTTATCGAGAATTCTTGACAATAAAGACAACAGAGATAAAAAAGGAGATCGATTGATGAATCGTACTGTTAGAAGATAGGCCTCCCTCGATTGGAGAGAGGCAGAGGGAGAAAAATCTAGCGGCTGATCTAATATCGAGGGGAGATAGTCTATCCTGTCAGTGGAGAAGTGGCGCGAAATCATTGAAATTGAATCGTTATCAGGATCCGACACGTTCGTGTAATCTTCGAAAACAGGCAGGCACGACTCGCTGGAAACGATGAGGTGAAATAATCGGTATAACAAACATTTGATAGCGCCTGTAACGTTACTCGTCTTCGTTAAGACGATGAATCTACAATCGCTTTCAATCATACCCGTTTCCATCCCGTTGTTATATGTTTTCCTTAATGATTTTGAAAATAGAATATGGTGCCTTATAGACTTGTCTTGGGGCCAAGGCGTGTTAAACTTTTTCATTAGTTTCTTAGTTATATAAACCGAACTGAAACTACGCCACTCTTTTACAAAACTCAAGTTGGAATTGCAGATTTAGATTGGACGTAATACGAGATGAATTTCCTTCTTATCCATACTTTATTATCATTTCCCTATTTATATCCGTGTACTTTTATTCGTTCAATAATGTGCTTCCTTTGCGATTGCAACTTCCGCCGCTTCGTTGACGGAAATATCCACCTTGCGAGATAAGTGCCAATAGTTTAAGTCACTCTGAATCAATTATCGCAGTTTCCGGGAGTCGTGTACCTACTCCAAGTTTCAAGTTGCGAATTATCATGCGATAACTATCGAGATCGCGGAACTGGGGCTACTTGTCCCAGTGGAAAAGTACCCTTCTCTCAAAAATAGTCGTTTTCAATATGCCGGAAGAGAAAGAGCATTAGTACTACGGTTAAAAAACTCTAACCAGAAATATAAGCTTGCCCGAAGGTTACACTTATCATGCAGTTTGAACAATGTGTCTTTCGTACTAGGCGCATTAATTCTTGTCGACAAAATTGAAGGCTCCAAGATGAAAAAGGCGCATTTAATTTTACATCTGTATTAAGACTGTGTTTCATTGAGGTTTGATCGTATATTGGATTTAAGCACCGACCATTTGTAATCAGGCACACCGCTTTTAAATGCATAGACTCTTCAAGTGCATGAAACTCACAACCTTCAACAAAATAGAAGAATAGGGTAATTTATTATTCATACAAAAATTTCAAATTCTGAGTCACTGTCAAGTCTTCGTTTGTCATATGCTAATAGCTGTGTTTCGTTAGCAGAATGATTTTATTACGACGTTACAAGGAGGCAGAGATGATTTAAAATTTATATTGCAACATTGTTCTTTGTTATTTGAATCATAAAAGACAATTAAAGTTCAAGAGACTAATAAATTGCAAGTATCCTGGATGGTGTTGCCAGGCGCAAGAGGAAGATGCGAGTTGCTGTGAATCCATCATCCTTTTTCACCAAGTCCTTTGACATTTGATGCTCAATGCCAACTTCTAGTCACATTGTGCCCACCGATACATACAATCACTCACTCGCGGATTACTAAAAACGATAAACTCCCTCTCGCAATGCCGATTGAAGTCATCATTGCGAGCAGTCGAAGGTCGCGTTCCCGATTTCTCTACTAAGCTAGAATCGTTGATCCTGTTAGTTGGCAGGATCAAAAAAGAACAAGAGAAAAGTCAAGGGCAAAAGGAATAGTACTGTCAACTTTTTTGCAAAATCAAATTCCAATTTCTCAGTAATTTTCTGAACTACTTTCATCAACTAATCATATTCCGAATTGCCAAACAAACAACACATAATTTGTTCTGCAGTTAGTGGGACACTTGTTTAAAATATCAACCAGTAATTGAACTATCAAAACATAAGAACTATCTTTTAAAGCAACAAGACCACCTGGAGATAAATGTTACCGCTTTTCGCAAACGGAGAAGAAAAATAAATAGTCATTTACAGCTCGAACGAAGGCGAAGTTCTCGTTCAATGTGACAATAAGCGCAGATAATCAATAAAAATGCCACCATGCGAAATTGCACCATGGTAAAATATAACGAATGTAATAATTCTGTAAATTCTTTATTATGTATTGGGAATTTATTATCTAGTATTTATGTCATAATGTTTTTTACGTTTTAAATTATACGTGTATTTGTTACGGATTGTATCTAGCAAACACTGCATGCTTGTTATCAATACTTCGCCAATACAGGACGATGACTTAAACTTTTCCTATGGAAATTTTTCTATCGCCTTCACGGAATTTTCCCCATTAAGGGCGGTGCACAGTACTTAATGACGATATAGCACGGATTTTGGCTGTCGTAATAGATATACGATTCAGAATACCGTTGATTCAACGCAGCCCGTAAGTTCCAAGGTCTGGCATAGGAAATAGTTACAATGAACTTGTTTCCAAGCAATAACTTGAACGTATTGCAAATTTGATTTTGCAGGGCTTCTGGGCTCTCCTAGAAGCCTCGAGGCAAGAATGAAACTGCATATAACAATTTTAATAATTGCTTTCGTTTTATTTATAACAGGTCAATAACACCAGTTACTAAATTAAGAAAAGCATGATATAATCAAGATAAATAGTTATGTTATTGTAATTAACTATTAACATTACACCCAAGTTTATTTGATCGTCGAAAAGTCATGGTCAGAGATTTCACATGCCAAAATGTAAAAGGTATATTAGAATTCGAATGGGTCACCTGTCATCCATCAGTCTTGAAGTATTAGAAAAGAAATGTAAATAAGTCATTGGAGTGCACGTGCATGTCTCCGCTTGTTTTCGAATCGGACTAAAAAACGCGTGGCTGTCAGTCCCGAAGGAAGAACAATGCTCCAGTTTCTAGTTTAGGAGTCGACAGACTAAATACCCCAACACTTCGTAAACATTGCTGATTTACAGTACTCTAGTAGCATATTTTCAATTCACTGTTTCCTGTTTTTTCCTCCTTTTTATCAGTGTCGGACTGTTCTTCGTATGTTAAGTTTGATTGTAGAAACGATAATTCCAAGTTAGTTTTATCCGTCGTCAAGTGAGTACATATTACTTTCATCAAGAATTTCCATTCACACTTCCAGTGTTTAAGATTAAAAGCTCGACTTGTGATTCTATGAAAGTGTACTCACTGTTTATTTTCGAAATTAATGGAATCCTTTAGAATGATTGCAATTTGACGGTAATTCGTTAAAGCTGAATGAAATCTGTGAGTGGCGAGTGATCAGGATCCTTACCGTGCTAGCTGCGAAAGCCAAATTATCGTGAGACTGGGACATCCTTGCAGGATCACTGTATCACTGTGTTATCTGAAGAAAGTGCACTCCCGAGTTTGGAGCATTTAATTCCGCACGAATTCTAGCGAAACTTGTTCCTAATCTCAGAATAAATTGGGGATGAATTTTCCAAGAGAACAATTGATTTCTTTGCAATAGAAAGAAAGGATTGGATCGGCTGCCTCGCTATTTCGTATTACGTGTCTATTTCGCGACAGGTACGGCAGCCGCAGGTCGACTGGTGCTCCGTGTTCGCGGTAGGAATTATTTTATACGAAGCATTCGAGCCTCTCACACTCTCCCTCTCTCTCTCTCGCTCTCTCGCTCTCTCTATTCTTCGTCGCGGTGGGTGTGGGATACGGCACGCGTTCCTTGTCACTTTGCCGTGGCCTTTCGGTCTTTTACAGTGCGGGAACGCCAAACCCCTTCATGTCAATGGAGGTCCGTGATTGATAAGGAACTTTTCCGCAATCTCTGAAGATATCAGTCGCCCTTTCCATCCACCTTCCAAACCTTAACTTCATTATCTTTACTTAGAAAAGGAATTTCTAACATTTTATGCAGTTTTTCCTGCCATAAAACACTCTACTTAATAGCACCTGATACACGGACTTAGTTTTGTTGAGTTAAATCATTTTCACAACTCTAGGTTGACTTATATGAAATTTTTGGCAGTCTAGAGAGCAATTGGTGTCTCTTAGTAATGAAATTGATGTGTACCCGACAGGTCTCATTCGAGAAAGCGAGGATACTAATCTGATAGATTATCTAATCTTGAAGAGTATCGAATTCAGGCATATCTACCTATATGAATTCCTTCATTCGAAATCCGTCAGCTGTAGACACGAATTCTCTTTCTCACAGCAGGCGATACTATCGTCTACAGTGTAAGCCACGTTCTAATAAGCCTTTCTCTATGGAGAAATGGATAACAAAGGCTAATATGAGTGTAATATGCTTCGCGAAGTTTGTCGCGGAAGACTGGGGCGCTAAGAATGGAACACATAGTTGGATAATAAATAAATTTAATAAGTGACGTAATATCATTCAATTGTTTTGTACAACAAGTCGCGGTTTCTCTCGAGGAATGTGTATAAGAGAGTATCAAATAAATATTTCGTACGTGTACACATTAAAGTGAAAACCTCAATTCTGCGTACAATGCTCATATTGGCTTCTCTTATTGTTATGCGGCGTTCATTGAATTCTCATAATCACGAAAACCAAAATTTCCATAAATAAAAATACCCTTAAAAATGAACAATGTATATCAAGCAATTTCATATAATCCCAAAGTAGAAATAATAAGTGACACTTGAGCATGCATCACATACACACAGTGCGACTCGGATCAATGCTCTCTCTTTGTCGCGCACATTCTTATTTCATTAATAATTACTCAATCACTAATCCTCGTAAATACTCCTCTTAAATCGACAAAAACACGTATGAAACTAACGCCACGTTGCTGTCTGTAGTTTTATGTAAAAAATGGCCAGTATCTTGCGTTAGTTAAAATTCTACTGTACAGGCGGCTTCAGGATCCTCCAAACCGTTACTGGATTTCGAATTCTTCACTGGTGATAATGAAAGGGACCTGTTGTGCAGATCGAGACCCAGTGTCATCTTCAAAAGTTTCAAGACACTCTTCTTGTCAGTACCTTCGTTCTCTGTGCACAGAATGAATTATTTATTAATATTTAAACTTATGACAGAGTATATATTATAATTGTATTGATGCTTTCGACTTTCCGTGAGTCACTTACCTTCATTTCCAGTAATCTGCCGTTCTAGCATCAATTTTTCTTTAGCTATTTCATACATTCCTTCATCTATCGTTCCTTCGCTTAATAATCTTATTATTGTAACAGGCCTGTAGAAGGTAAAGATTAGATTATTATTACAGTAATTGCTGAAACAATAATGTACATAAGATAGCGGACTCGTACTTTTTCTGGCCTACTCTATGACACCGATCTTCTGCTTGTTTATCATTATAAGGATTGAAATCTATGTCATGAATAATGACCGTATCCGCGGCTGTTAGATTGATTCCCAAACCTCCAGCTCTCGTAGAGAGCAAAAATATGAATATGCTCGGATCTGTTGTGTACACGTTTATTAGTTGTTGCCGATCAGTCACAGGTGTGTTCCCATCCATTCTATAGTTAATCAAAATATGAATAATATGTTTGAATTTAATTACTTGATTAGTTATGAACTAATTTATGTCATACCTCAAGAACGCGTGACCTCGAATTGTTAAATATTCTTCAAGGATATCTAGAACCATGGTGAATTGACTAAAGATTAATACCCTGTGACCCTCGTCTTTTAAAGACGGCAATACACTATCGAGCTTTTTCAGTTTCGCGGCTTCGGGAATGAGTTCCAGTGGAAGGCCCATACCACCCAGGCTCTTATATGTTCTAGTCAATTGATTAATTTGATAATCAGACATCCACTGCAAATCTTCAAGAACATAATCTGGATTCTTCTGCTTGTACCCTGGCTCCTTGGCTAGTTTTTTAGCTATTGTCTGTTGAATGGGATTGTGTGACAAACCTGGTTCCTCTCAAGAAAACGAAAAAGACTTACCTGAAGTTTGTCATCGTGATAATAGTCCCTTGTAAGTAGAGGGTGGTTCGCTAGCTTTCGCAATTGCATCATCATTCCCACGCCATTTACTTCGCTACTTCTACCGGCTTCTTCAGAAAATTCAGCTACTAGGTTTTTGTACATAGTCTTCTGTTTCTCTGTCATGGGACATTTGATCATTTCTTCAGTTTTTATGGGTAAGTCGCGAAGAACTTCAGATTTTAGTCGACGCAATACAAATGGTCGCATTATTAGTTTCGCATTTTTAACTTGCTCCTGCTCAAAGAGCGGTTTGTCGTCCTTTTTACTGAGCGCCGGTATTTTCTACAAGAAGAAGTGTAATTAAATATCATAATCAACGGTTATTGTCAATTGCATTCACACTTACACTGTTTTTGGAGAACAAACTCTTCAAATCTGCTTGTTTACCGGCGAATAGCGATGGCATCACAAACATTAGAAGAGACATAAGTTCTAATAAGTTATTTTGCAGCGGTGTGCCTGTCAACAATATACGGTGTTGGGCCTATCAAAACAAGTTTATTAGAAATTGACATAACATAGTACAGAATCTTAATAAATAAAATGTTGAGATATACATTGATTCTTATAAGATTCTCGTATCTGATTGTACTCATGTTTTTAAGCATGTGTGCTTCATCAAAAACAACATAGTTTATTGGCATGACGCGGAACAATCTACGTTCTTCCGGTGTACTACTTATTAAATTGTACGTTGTTAGCCAGACATCAATCTCATCAAATTCACGATTTCGCCATTGCATTCTCATATCCTTTCGTTCTTTCTGAGAACCATAATACTGCACAACTGATAAACCAGGCGACCAGCGTTTTAACTCATTCCACCAATTTTCTGTGTAAATTAAACCCTTTTATTATCATTATTAATTCATGACTATATACTAATAGCTTTTAACTCTTACCCATTGTAGAACTAGGAACGACAATTAAATGCGGTCCGTCTCTCTCATTGAGGCCAGCCTCTTTTAAATAAGTAAGGAACGCTATAACTTGTACTGTTTTCCCAAGACCCATTTCATCGGCGAGTATCCCATTCACATTTTGCCCATGCATTACAGCAAGCCAGTTTAGTCCAACCATTTGATATGGAGCAAGTGTTAAGTTAGTTGACAGTCCTTTGGGTTGCTCTTTGATCGCAGATCCACCAAGTGCAACATCTCGCTCAATGTTGGCTGATAATCGAAGGCATTTCTTCATAAGGCCATCCACTGCTTGCCTTGTAGCTAGTAATTCCTATGCAATTTATAAATAGGAATGTTATAATTAATCTATCTGGTAAAACGGAGCGAAGCTTTAGAATTAAACAATATAAATTGGATCTTTACTTGAGCTGAATTTAATAATTCAGTATCCAAATATTTGTTATCCTGAAACTTTTCAACCAAGTCCCTCCAACCTTCAAACGGCCTTGCTTCAATAATTGCATTAGCCTTCTTCTGAGAGCACTGCGACATTAGAAGTAGCTCTACAGAAGATGCATTCCTCATGAACTCCAAAACTGCTTTCTTCTCTGCATTCAATACATTGGAAATTTCTACATCTGACTCTTCATCACTGAAAGAATTAGACTGTTATAAGATCAGATCCAAAACCGGGTACTTTGATGACCTATACCTATCAAAGACTTTGTCCTTGAAATTGGGATTGTCCGAGTCTCCATCATCATCATCAGCATCTGCACGGACTTTTCTTCGCTTCTTTTTCCTTTTCTTACCAGAACCATTAGAGTTCCCCAATTTTCTCTTCCTGCTGTACCCTTCTTCAGCATCATCACTATTCCCATTTAAGCTAAGTACATCCTGTTTAGCCCAAAACAAAGAAAATATATATATAAGATGAGTGCAATTGTATCTGACATGAGAAGTGTATTTATGAAAGAAAATATCCATACAGTATCATTCTGTGGATGCAGTGTGCTCAGGTACTCTTTCGCATTCTCCTTATCTTTATTGTCAGTGCCACTTCCACTGGCGTTCGACGAAGCAACGCTCTTTTTTGCTGGACTTCCAGCATCGCTGTCGCTATCCTCGATTACATTCACTGCTTTTCGACGGAACTGGACGTCGGAGCTCGTTAGATTACTGTCATCATCCGCTGTAAAAGTTCCGCGATCGTAAGAAAGCCGAGGTAACAAGCCTGAACAATGAAAAGTTCACGAAACGGAACACGAGAGAATCTTACACATATTCAACGGTTTCGATGATTTCTTTTGGAATCGGAATCGCCGTAAGTTCGCCAACAGATTGGGAGGACTGGCAGCATCGGCCTTCGGTGAATTCGAATCGGACATTTCGTTAAACGGACGGCAGACGCTGGTGAAAAAACATTTTCGTGCCAGTAACTTGTGGAGCCGCCGGACAAGCACATTCGGAAGAGCTCCGGAACAGAAACTACCACTTATGTACGCCTCTGTGTATGAGTGTATCTTTATGCACCCATACTATGTACGAAACATGGATGCAGATGCTTGATGCATTTTATTACTAAACACACCACTTGCCGGGGAATGCCTAGCTAGGTTCTTTCCATGGGTATTTCGTACGAATCATGTAGAACGGTAACTACATTTGCTCGATCTGGATAAAAGGATGAGATTACTCCAATTAAAATAAAATACAACTGAGAAGATGCAAATTGTTGATATCTAAAGCATATGTTATTCAAATTTTTTGAATCCCGAATATAATTTATTAATTCAATAAATAAAACTAGTAGTTTTGAAAAAAGTAAAACTGAAGCTATCTCATCGTCCTGCGAGGCGCCAAAAGCGTTCGGCGAGTTCCGCGTGTACTTGTCTCGAAGAGTCATTCACAAATTATTGTGTACAGACCCAATAGAAGTTGTAATCCCTAAACATGAGTGCAAAACAATAGTTTATTTATCTGCAATGAATGTTTACAGTGTTAAATAAGAGTTAATTAAGTGGAAGCGCGCGTCAAAATTGAACCGGGTCAAAATAGACAAAAGATCGCAGCGCTCCCTTCGACACTTCCTTGTACCATCAGCTGGCATCAGCTGGCGGGATCAGCTGGGAAAATAAATATCGCGTATATATATACAGAGCATATAGAGTTCCGTGGCGAGCAGTGTGTGAGCACCCAAATCAATTTCCCGTTGAGTTGCCGTGGGAGCCGCACACAATGGATAATCGGATTCTGGCGAAAATGAAATTGTGAATCGGCAGGCTGAGCTGTCGGCTCTATATTCCAAAGAAGAGCGCGTGCGGCGTGCGGTGTGCGGTGTGCGGCGTGCGGCGTGCGGCGTCGTAGACTTGACAGTGCTCCACTGTATTCCAAAACTGGGGCGGTATTATCTACACCAGCCGTAAGGTCGCTCATGCTATTCTAGTGTCTATGCAAAATTTTGTTCTGTCATTTGTGACAGTTCACTCGCAGCTGTTAGCAGCCGACCAGCCAACCACTATCCAATTGAGTTCCTCCGTAAGTGGTGGTGGGGCCAGGTACATCGGGAAACTCGACGCGGAGGCGAAAGAACTTGGTTGGTTGAATGTTGCCGATTGCGGCAACCAGTGGCAAGCAGTTGCGAAGAGCGCGCGGTCCCTGTCAGGCATGATTCAGTCCGAGCCTATGTTAATAACGTTCTACCACCGTTTGGAGTAAGAGGCCAAAACGCAAGAAAAGGTGGAAAGATGTTATTTTATACGCTGATCGGAGGCTACATGTTGACTTCGCTGATACTTTTCAAGTATCCGACGCTGTTGCACAAAAAGAAAAGGGTCAACTTCATATGCCATCACATAAGCCACAGAGGCGGTGGGTTGCTCTGTTTATATTCACTCTTTTTGTATACTATGTTCCATTACCTGTATTGGTCGTACGTAGATATATTTCGTACTCTTGGATTAATCATTGGTAATGTCCTTTAGGAGCTGGAGAGAGCTATGAGAATACGATGTGTGCATTTAAACGGTATCTTCCTTTTTCTTCTTCTTGGCATAACCCTTGCTGTCTCTTTCTTTGAGCATCGGCTCTTTATCTAAGCTCTTTGTTAGAATTTGGAATATTTTACAGAAAATGTTAGAAACTTACATAGTCTTTATTTCTAAAATAATAAAAACAGGTTTAGCTACTTTTTCAATATCAGTGTGTAGAATATATACTCCAAAAATAATGTTTCTCTATTCAATACTATGATATACGTGTCTGAAAGAAAGTAATGTTTTTAGAGCTGTGGCAATAGGGACTCAGATGCTAGAGCTGGATTGTCATCTGACAAAGGATGGTGAGGTAGTTGTGTCACATGATCAGAATCTGTTAAGGAGCACAGGCACAGATAAGAATATTTGTGAGCTTATGTACAAAGAGCTGCCACTATTAAAGCCACGCCTTCCAATTGACTTTGACCCAGGTATATACATAGCATTAATATTAATAAAGAAATATGAGTGTGCAAAACAACTTCTTAGAGCAATACTTGGTCAGATGTGGAATATATTGGCTCTGAGAAGGAGGAGGAGAGGAGAATCGCCCTGCTCAAGGAGGTCTTTGAGGAGTTTCCTAATATACCCATTAACATCGATATAAAAATTAACGATGACCGGCTCATACAGAAAGTCTCGGATTTAATAAAACACTATAATCGAGAGGAGTACACTGTGTGGGGTAATTTTAGTGATGAAATCACACAAAAGTGTTATAAAACGGTACGATATTTATAAATCCCTTCTATTACCACCTTAAAAGTTCAAAATGATTTCTTTTGTTATGCCTTAACTTTACAGAATCCAAATGTGAACTTGTTATTTTCTATGCAACGCGTCACACTTCTTATATTTCTCATGTACACTGGTTTACTGCCTTTTGTACCTTTAAAAGAAACACACCTCGAGATATTTTTACCTTCAATCTATTTAAGGTAATCTAACAAGAATATACTTGGAACGCCTGAAACTTTTAGGATTTGATAAAATAATGAATAATCTGTTGATTCATTTTGATGTTATCCTAGGCGTAAAGGTGGTCCAAGTCCAACATTTTTGCCATTGGAGAAACTCGTAGTGCGAACAATAAATGTTTTATTAATGAGGCCCTGCCTGTTTCGGCATTTAAAAGCCCGTGGAATACATGTAAGTTGCATAAAACTAGAGAATAGTAATGATGGACTGTTGTTATGGAAGCTGTTCGAGATAAGAGGAGGGTATGAAAATTACAGGTATACTTTTGGGTACTTAACAAAGAGGAAGAATTTAAAAGAGCGTTCGATCTCGGAGCAACAGGCGTAATGACCGACTATCCAACGCGGCTAAAGCTATTTTTAAAAAAGGAGGCATTAGAATGAAACTATTAACATTAATCTTCATTCGGACACACATATACACACCCGCGCTCCCAGTCATATACGTACACACAAAGAAAGATGCCATTGAAAGGCATGCAAATACAAACGTGTTATCTGCTTTGAAGAAAGATATCTATTTATACAGAGATGTAAGCACAACTTTCATTAAGTGGCGATATATATATATATATACATATATATATATTTGTTGTATGGGCGAAAGTAACTAGCCAAAATATTATTCCCGGTATAAGCTCAAAGCTATTCTTTTCGAGCTTCTGCGATCTACTGCAATATTCAGCGACAGTGTTTCTATTACATGTAGTCAATTGATTTGTTTTTGTATACCAGTGTAGTGCGCTGGCATATTGTGATCGTTAGGTAGGAAAATTTTATGTAGTCGTTATCGAATTATCTCCTCGATTGCTGACATTAAATGTCCGATCGTGGTGAACTATTGAGCTGACAGAGTTTAAGAGAAACATGAAATATATTATTTTCAATCGCTGAAAAGTGTAGTCTGCTGTAAAAGGACAGGGGTGGTGATGTCATGCCCGCATTCCTGCGTATAATTCATAGAATGTTATCAGTGTTAACTTCGCTCGCTGTTCTCGTTCAAAGACAAGGAAAAAGATAGTTAAAGAAAATTGCGGTCGCTGCTTTAAATTGCTAGAGCGTGCATCATATCGCAGAGTCTCTAGAATATTCTTTACACGATAGTTACCGCACAGTGAACAACACAGAGCGAAAGAGAGTGAGAGAAAAAGATTAGGTGATATATATTCCGTTACATTTACCAAAATATTTATGTACAATTTTTTGCAACATATCTTTAGCTATGTACTTACAATACAATAGTGTACCAAGTGGTGAGGGGAAGAGAAAAAAGTCGAAGGCTAGGAGACACGAATATTTATAAAAGTGGAGAATCGGTAACGAATTATTTTTTCTATCCCGTTTGTGTGTGTTTATATGATCCTAACATTCGTGAGATATTGAAAGATTAAAAGAATATTATTCACTATATATGAAATCGGTGTAAAGTATATCAGACAGATACACATTTGTTAAATGTGAATAAAGAATATCAGTACTCGCGCGCTCGTCACTGCGGGAGTGCGCACACAACTTCTATAGTATTACGAATAAATGAGATAGAAGTCGGATGGATTCTGTGAACTATAATTGAACTATATATTGAGCGTACGGCAAGCGCGCCTGCCAGGCAACTGCTGCATTCGCAGCCACTCGCATATGTATTTAACAAAGGAGAAGAAAACAATGCCATCCAAAGAGAATCTTCATGGTATGCAATTATTAATGTACGAAACTTCAATGCATCTCAATTGTACCAAAAACCTCTTTATTTCTTATATACACATCTTATTACTAAGAGAACAACCGTACAATGAAGTACAAGTCGGACGATAGAATATTCTGCGCACACGAGGGCACGGGCCTCTATGTACTGTGTTATTTTGTTAACGCGTTCATCTTGACTGCTAACTGGGTTACACAGCGCAGTAGCCGCAAAACTATAGCGCAGATCTTTCTCTAAGAATTAGTGGAAGCAAGTAAGAATGGAGGGCTGTTAACTCCTGTTCCGGCTAAGATGAAATACACCTACACTATATGTACAAATGCATGTACCTTTGTACTCGGAGTGAACTCTTATGTATTTGTAAGCTCAAATTTTATAATGTAAGTTCTTTATTGTACCATAAATAACATGTACAATGTCTTTTATTTATGTGTTTATATAATATACACATATGTGTATATCTGTAAATACAGATACAGATATATACATATAATTTTAGAAAATTATGCTCGTTCAGTCTTCCATCACGACTTCTGATGTGATTCTGTTACATACTACATCCCATAGAAGTCTCGGATTGTACATAGAGGATTATAGATTTGTTCGATGGCGTATTTACTTATAAATGCTTCAAAATTTTGTTTATCCTATGTTCTTAATTATTGCTAACATCTTTTGCATCTATGGTAGACGTACATCTTTGGTTCTCCAACTTCGCACAATGGAACGAGCGTGTATCGGAACACTTTCCCTTTACAATAGCGGCAGTATTCGATCGAAGGATGAGAGGCATCGTCGAAATGTTTCTCTATTAGGGTAGGACTGCCTACTAATTCCACATCGCAAATACTGCAATGAATTTGAATCGATCTGAATCTGGAATACACACAGTCCGTTACTACCCGCTCCGTGCATTCTTTGAGCGGGCAGTCGTTCGTATCACCTTCTGAGGACATTTTGGATCTGGAACAAGCCCATTCTAGGTCACTTGACATAACGTGGTCTTCTATCCTTCCTTTGTTCTTATATTTAAATTATAAATGTCGTAAACACTCAATTAATACACAAAGAATTACACGGATATTCCATTAGAAATCCGTTGAATCTACATTTATTATAATTTTTTAAACATTTTATCGCTATTTCATCTTAACCAGTTTTGAAATGCGGGATCGAGCGTATTCAAATGCAAGAATAATATATCAAATTGGGGGCTAATAGATGTTTGTTCCATGTTCATTAACCTCAAAGCATCTGTCATCTAAAGAACAAGACCAACTTTTGCCCTGTATCTCGAGTATCATTTGTCCATGTATAAAGCGATTTTATTTATGTTAGAAAAATATCTTTGTAACAAATCATTCTTTCACGCATACTTACAGTAAAGTTTGCACGACTTGTGAGATCGTTGGTGAAAGTTCTGTCAACCAGATGGTAAAACCGATTTCTGCCAATTTCCTCCTATTTGAAGCAGGCTAGATTGCTCTGCGAACCTGAATCACACTCACAAATGGTGATAATAAAAGGCAATGTGTTCGTCATTTAGAAAATCACGGTTTATTTCGTCAGACTGAGAGTGCGTGTCTTACAATGCGTCTTACTCTTACAATTGAACGGAAAGTACAAAGTTGCGTCATATGAAATGTTAGTCTATGTGTGTGTGCAGGGCTTATATAGGTTTTATCTTGAAATGGAGACCTATGAGGGAGAACACCAAACATTTCAAGTCCTGCACGAGGTAATAGAAGCATCGGAGGCCCTCGGGATCGCGGGACTGATTCACGTCCAGTAAGGATCCCGTTTTCGAGGTTGTGAACGAAATGTGTTCATCCCCTATTACTATCTCCAATTCTTGTCTACCAACTCTGTCTGGCTGTGGCCATAAAGAGTCGTCCTCTTGCATGATCTCAGAGTCCTGTATGATCCTCTTTAATTCTTCCATCACACACTGATGGACGTATGCTTCCTTCCTGATCATCGTATCATTCTTGTAATTTGAGTTATTTGCATAACGTAGTTTACCATCGGGCCGGAACTCAAACTCCAGGAACTCGTGGCCGAATTTACCCTTGTGGCCGACGTAATAGCGTATATAGAAGTCCGTCGACATTCTGTTGGTTTAATTCTGCTTATGCTTTCTTCTGCGTCCGTCCACTTGAGTGTTGTTTGTTACTGAACCTTTCAGCTCAACTTTGACTTCTGCCCCTTCGAATCAAATTGATTACCTTTCTATTCTTACTCGATTGGCTTTGAAGAAATCCCTCTTCTACTAACATTCGTGTCAACTTTTCAGTTTCTACTAGTAATATACGAATAATATAGTTAATTTATGGCGGTTATAGGTTCGTTAAACACCGCAGCGTGTTATAAATACGTCAGCCATGTTTCGTTCCTTTTCGTTCGATTGCCGCCGAGGTAGATAGAGCGTTCCTGTCGTGTTCTGTCGATAATATAGGTGCCATGCAAAGATATTAGCCTTTCTACCAAATTTAATAATACTTTCTTCAATAATCTCATTATTCCACAATAATTCGATGTTAAAGATGTATCTATCGATCTTATAAAAGAATGCGGTGCATTATTGGCTTAGGAAATTATTGCTTTAGCTGCAGAAATTAACGCTCGTTGCCTTTCTAGGAAATATATATATATATATGTACAAACAGGTTTTCTGCAACTAATAGCTCTCGATCATTATTATAATGATATAGGTAAATCATTTCTTGAATATCTTGACAATAAAAACCTTCTTATCCTACTAAACAAAACTTCATATTGTAATTGAAAATCTATTCGCTTATATATATTCTCTTTCCCGATAATTCCCAAAAAGCTGCAGTTCGATCGTCTCGCTGCTGCCAATAATAATTTGCAAACAACTTTCAAATCTCCAACTTCCTGCTCCGTTTCTTATATATGAGTCACTTTATCCCTATATAAATATGAAATATATAACAGACAGTTTATAAGTAATGAAAAAAATGAGAAGAAAAATAGTCCGTTAGAAATTGGAAGGAGATAAAGCTTAGTATGTACGTGGAAGTAGGTGGCAAAAATCACTTGAGTCGCAGGATCAAGATTCATACGTAACTGCAATAGTGCACGGAATGTAAATGGTCCGCAAAAACGTACCCGTCTATGCTCGCTTCCTCCAATTAAAGGCAGGTGCAAATTTAAATTTGTGGTAAGTTGGAAGGAAGTGTGACGGGGTGTCATCAGGTGTCATCTGTACACAGGTCTGTCTCGAAGCAGGCTCGAACAAGACGCCGTTCAGTGACACCTGATTTCCCAATCATTCAATCGACGACATTGACTCTCGCTGATCCTATGAAGCGTAAAATCGTAAGACGTAAAATCGAATGAGATTAGCTCTCGCGTCACGGCCAACATGTTAATCACGGGCGTAGAGGCGAAGTACAAGAGCAGTACAAGGAAGTACGGTCGCGAGTGACATGTGCAGGTGTAAAACAGAGCAGGAGAGGGTGACGTGAGCCCACAGGAGAAATGTTTACGGTAGACACTCGCATTGGCGGATGTACCGAGTCAGTGAGCTGAATGATGACACTATCCTACTCGACGAGTTCACGTAAGGCGAACTCGTGCTAACGAGGACCTCGAGATTTCGATAAACAGAGCGAGAGCGAAAGAGATTCCTCGTGCACACTCGAAGATGAACAGGTGCCACATGGATAAGAGATTGAACCAACTGCCTACTTGGCTCTGGACCAATTCGACCACCTTACCACCGATCTACAAGATGGTTTGGGAGTCAGTCCGTGAGGACAGAGTCAGATCGAACAGTCTACAGGCTGAATTACTGGTCGACACCAACAAGGTTTTCCCTCTACTACTTACCAGCCAGCTGCCCACCGAAGTCCTGGGCCACATATGGAATCTGGCTAATCAAAAGTACGCTGGCCAGCTCACCGAACAAGAGCTCTACATTGTGTTGGCACTGGTTGCCGCTGCTCAGGCTTCTTATACTTTTGATAGCTTGGATGTTCTACATCTACTTCCATTCCCACCCACCCCTTATTTAAATATTGAATGCTTGCTGAACCTGCAACCAGTACACGCAAACTCTGCATCCAAGTTTCAGAGTTATATTAGTGATAAGACAGATCTTGGCCTTATTGGAGCGGATGGCAAATATGCTGTGGATGTAAGGAGCAAAGGAAGAGTCAATCAGCAGCAAGGATTAATATCGGCTGAATCTAGTATCAATGTAGGAACAGTGTCTGTTGTGAAACATGGGCATTTCGATGTTAAAAGCAACCCCACATCTGCTGCTTGGGAGGTGAATAATGTATTTAAGGATGTAAATAAGATGCATTCTACATCGGATGTTAAGCAGAATAATGTAGCATTGTCAGAAACTCCTGACGAGTTCACTGAGTTTCAAAGTGCTCCTATTCCTAATTTACCAAGCATGCCCATATGGGATAGCAAGCAAGGATCAGCAATTGGTAGTAGACTCGCAAATCATAACTTAGGAGTGAAGAAGCCAGTAGAGAAATCAAAGAAGAATACCATAAATGCTAAGAGCACACACAATAGTATGCAGTCAAGACCTGTTCTTGCCTCTTTGAATGCAGCTCATACCAATAAGGAGCATGGTAATGTGGAATTCCTGACAGAGCTCTTTCCCAAGTGCACAATTAAAAATCAGTCCAAAACAGTGATACTGAAGGATACAGTAATAAGGAACAATGATCTACCAAAGAGTCACATAGAAAGCCTGAAAGAACATTCGAATCATGTAGCAGAGATGATGCTCCCCACTAATAATAAGTACATCAACAGTAACAATTTTAATAATGTTGAGTCGACTGCTCCTGCATTGGGCCATCAAGATCTCATGAATTTACAGCAGATCGAAGACAAATACAGTGCCTTGCGCGCATTAGTTCAAGAATCCTCTTGCTCACTTGAACCCTCAGTAAACGCGAACTCTGTCAATCAATTGACCGATGAGTTTGGCGAATTCGTTTCCGCGGAACAACCCCCAAGCGACGTGCAGACTTCTACGAGTACCTCCGATATTAACAGCTTTGCCGATATATTTTCCGATTTCAATTTTAAGCCCAGTGCTAAGGAGAAATTGAGTGCGACTGAGTTTAACTACGTAAGCGAAGTCTCGCAGTCGTTCGACAATCTCAAACTCGATGAGAGAACAGAACCTTCACCAGAACCTGGTAAAGAATTCTTCTTACATCATATACTCTTGGTTACTCTGTCTATAACGATTTACATCAAGTTCTTTATTCTTATTTGGAATTTTAGGAAAAGCTCTTTCGAAGGAAGACGCCATATCAATTAATAGCGTAGAATTAACTAATGGTGCTTCCGGAGCACTAACGCGTTCGGGATCCGTGCCTAGCTTAGATCTTAAGTCTTTCTTACCTACCAACACAGAAGAAGAGCATGTAGTAGAAACTGTACAACAGGTACATATTAAATCCCACTAATTTTCTCAAGAAAAAACAATTTTTCAGTATTGTAATTACGACTGTTTCGCAGACTGTATACTGGGAATGGAAACAATACATGGAAAGTTGTGTATTGCTACTACAAGTCGCCGCAAATATCTTTACTAGCATTAGTTCCGAGAGTGTCCTGCAAGAAGTCTTGAATTCCGCACAGGGATACAATTTCCTCTGCAGTAAGTATTACTTGTAAGACCCAGTGATTGGGACGCAGCTGGAGGGAGATTTAAAATGTGAAATTCTGAATTTAGATTTAGCAGAAGTTGCTGCTGTCTGTCGACGCGTGAACTTCTCGTACAAGGAGATGGACATAAACATTATTGGATTTGACGATCTCTTGATGGACATTGATCGGATTTGGGCGGAGATGGAGCCGTTTTATGCAAATATACCCGTAAGCATAATTCATGAAAAATGGTCTTATTAAAAAATTCGACTGTACAATATCTACACAGAAAGTTCTCATTACATTCTAGATTGTCACGGAGTTGCCTGCTTGGCCGTTGCATCAAGGGGACAGTATTTACTGTTCCCTCTGCTTGACGGTTATCACGAGTGGCAGGCTAGTCTACAACGAAGCAAATTATCATGCAACTTGCGCGAACTTATGGCTTAATTGTGTGAACAATCATTTGCCAATGCTACGACATCCCTTGTACCCGCAGTCGAATGCTTGTTCAGGTAACAATCATATATGACGTTGATCAGGATAAAATACTTAGTGATTACATGCACAAGCGTTATTTCTCTTTCTCACTCACGAAGTTTTTGACATTAGCATTAACTTATTGGATAGTGGGTCGCAGACAATGGGGGATATAAGAACAGTAATTGTAACTTGAATAATCGTTATGAAATCAAATAATTAACATTTTTTGCATACTTGCTACTTAACAGTTGTCTCGCAGAATACAAGCGCTACCCCAATAACCAGGATGTATAGGAATTCCTCATGAGACAGACGTATGTATATATATTCTTTGAATCTCACATTATCAAAGTCTTATTGACACTAGTCGATCGGCAGACCTGTACAGGAAATGAAACCGTTGCTAGCTGATAGATCATAACGACTTAGCCCTCTCTTGTAGACAAAAAACGGGGGAAAAACAGATGAAGCTACTGGTAGACTTTGTTAACTCTTTGTCCTGTTGAAAGGAACTGAAGGACTGTACTTAAGATACGAATAGGAATTCATATCAAGTCATATTTTCGATGAAGTCTTATTAAATTCAGCGGAATGAAGTTAAAAAGAAAAAATATAGTAGTTATACATCTTATACATAAAGTCATACAAGTATAGTTATCGCTGACTCGTATCGCGCGGTCTGTATGCGATTCCTCTGCTCTTCATCTCTCGAATTACTCCAGCCGGTAGTCGTCCCGAGACGGATATTGCATAGACACCTTTGCAGAAGCGATCTGAAAACAGGCAGAGAATCTCTATTGCTCTAGAACCTTGCATTGAACGTTTCTTCACAAATTGGCTTGTTAATTCAAACTCAGAGAACATGTGTAAGTATTGAATGAAAGAAATTGATACGGATAATGCATAGCTCTAGGGTTCATTCATTATACATATTGGAGCTGAAAGTGAACCCCATCGCCAGAAAGACATTGAGAACTGTGCGCACATAAGCTGATTATTCTAAATAGTACACAGCAAAATAGACATCTTGGATAGTATCGGGTGTACGCACATGAGCATGTTCCTTAAAAGAAGTATACATATTAAAATGTATATTAACGCATATACACATTAATCGATTGTCTGTATAAATGTACAATAGTGACATTAAGAATCTCAGAGGCAAACATATTTATTGAGCTCCAAATGCTAAATATATTATATATATATAAATAAATATTTCACATTGATTTTATATTAGCAATCTTATTTGTGTGAGAGATTGGCCACAATAGTAGTGTGAACGATTGATGCCTTTAATAAAATTCAACAAAAAAGATAGTGTCGTGATATGAATTACACATTAGATTGGTCATTGCACTGCCAAAATTAAGTGTAATCAACTAGTAAACTCAAGACACTCAAAGAAACTACAAGAAAGAAACCCATCAGTTCTCATTATGTTTTATCACTTAATAGCATAAGTGTTACAATTTTGTAAAACTCTGTAAGAATAAAGGAACAGCATCTCTCTTTGTTTATACAAGGTGTTTAAAGCAGAAACTCACTTATTCGTTGCCACTTGCATACCCAACTATCCTCAGGACTCATCACGGCAATCATACTACAAGGAAGGAAAAGAGTTAGAAACATTTTATTACAACTTGGGCAGAATATTTATTTTAAACTTAGGCTATGTCGCAGTGATAATTGAATTGCATGCTTATTTCTGTTACTCTCAGTTCTTGAAGGAACTCTTATGCTAGATACTTAACCTGTTAGCTTTCTTAGATATGTTACGGTTTGTATTGAGAATGGAAAAATGTAATCATTTGCGAGAAATTTGAAACAAATATTGCTGGCCAAGTACCACACTATCATTCAAATTGTTTGTAAGTGCTGTACAAGATTGTAAACATCCAGTAACATTAAAATAGGCAGAATCAACCTACCCATCAAAATTCGAGCTTGTACAGTCAAACACGTTGTCTTTATTGTTCTTCATACGAAGGAACTCGTCACAATTATCACAGCCATCGAATTCGAACTGGTCGAACGTCTGAAATATTATAATTTATATCCTGTTGACCATCTGTCTTACTTAATTCATATAGCCTTATTTTTCTGTTTCGTACCTTTATTAATGAACAGACGAGACATGCTCTAAGGCCACGCAGATCTTTCGGAACAGTTTCCATTGACATCTTTCTTATTTGCTGCTCTTTAGCACTCTGTAATTCTCAGAAGTTCTCGGAGCGAAGACTCTCTAAATCAATGTGTTGTTTGTTATTCCATACGTTTATCATTTTCCTGGATTTTCCGGCTGAACACACCGCTCGACTTCTAGTTGGTCATCTATATCGCCGCCATTGTCGCTAGTGAAGATGTTTTATCTAGATAGATTTTGAATTTTCGTGCAGTGCCTAGTAACTTTCGATTTTCTGGCTTGGCGCCTACTGTGCCACTACCACAAAGACCGAGCACCTAACCCTGGAAGATTCTGACGTTTGGAAATTTGACGGTGGTCTCCTTTGTAAAAATGTGATGTGCAACTGAATAAATTAAGTTTTACTCTTTCCCGTGCGCCGAAAAGTGATCCGTTGGACACCGCTACCATGCTGCGCCGACTGACACAGTGCGTAATTGTCACGATTTATTTTTAGCACGATATTAAGTTCGATGCTAGACGTTTTGTCGCGCGATTATTTTGCAAGACCTCGATGGCAGCTGCAGTAACCCACCAGACTTAATGGAATATTTAATTATTGCTTTAAATATCACGGGATTACCGCACTTTAGCATGTCATCGTCAATTTTTAATATTAGGTCAAAGTTATCACAACTCGATTAACTGAATTTTCGCAATATTACTTATTCTTCTATAGTTTTCATATTATTTTCTCTTCAAATAACGGGTAAATTTTAATGAATCATGTTGTATGTTTAATTTTATATGCCAGAGTATGAGGACATTAATAGAGCTTCAAAAGTAGTTTATGATGATGTACTTTAAAACTTGCCCATTCCTGTGTTTGCTATCTATATATTTGTTTATCTATCTATCTATGCTATCTATATATATGTTTGTAATTGATTAGTTATAAAATTCGATAGAGATTCTTAGAGTTTTGTCTGATATTACATATAGGTAGTGCCAGCATTATAACTCTTCAAGTAGTATAATGGTTGAAGAGGTAGGGGCGCAGGGCTATGAGCCTATGTCATTATTTGGCGAAGAGAATCTGTTTAAGTTGCAATGCATCATTAAAGCCAGTGAGATACAGCAGAGTGCACAATGCGAATATGGGAAGAAGCTGTTTTTAGCTTTTACCACTGGCAATTCAGAGATCATTTTATACTTCAAACAAGAACCAGCATTTACACCCATTATTAAGAGGATACCATGGTTCCAAGGATTGCACAAGCAAATCTCTGCCCTGTGCTTTCATCCTTTGGGAACTTGGTTACTTTGTGCTAGCTTGGATGGCTCACTGCATATTATTCCTGCATTGTCGGTGGTTAAAGAAAGCAGTCTTAAACACACAAGATGTATGACTGATACAAGATGGAACACCGAGGATGTCACATCTTTTCCACCTATGAATTCTCAGTCTTCGCATTCAAAGTATGTCAGCTACATTTATCAAATAGAACTTATTAGGTAGTGACAAGTCTAATAAGTGCTATATTGTCTGGATGCTTATTCTAGACCCACAGCAATAGTATGGTGGCAGGATGTAGGAACTCCAGCAGATGTTGCTATCATAGGCACAGAGTATGGAGAGATTGTATTCACAAATCTCAAGACTGGTCACCAAATGGCACTCACTCACATTAATGCCCACATTGTCACCTTACACATTTGTCGTGATAAGAGTAGTGAGAGCACATTGCTTTTAATCACCAGTGATACCAATCAACAGTGGAGATTGTTTTTGGAGCGATATAATTACAGCTGTTTGAGTCAGTCACAGAACGATGACTCGTACAATGCAATGCAGTCGAGTGAGAGTATATACGACAATGGTAAATCATTTGCCTCTACAAGATCGAGGCTTCAAGGTCTCAAGCAGCTTTCAGTGGAGAAACTAGCGATTCTTAGGCAAAAATTAACAGAATCTAGGAATCAGTGTAGTGGAGATAGTTCACGATATGGTTCGTATGTTGATTTCCTTGGCATTAAGTAATTTTAATAATCTTACACCTTAAGCTTATCAATCTCTGTATTGCTCTGTAGATGTCGCAAATAATAGAAATGCCAGTAACACGTCAATTAATTCGGACTCGAATTCGGAAACATCTCAGACGTGTTTAACACCCGAGCCTATTGCTCACGACGCATTTCTCATGTCCCAATCCGATCGGGAAGGTCAACAACTCTATACGTGTTACCATGCGAACTCAAATCATATAACAGTAAGCACTCTTTCATTATCCCGAGAACAATTACTAAAATATGATTGATATGAACTTTACAAATATATTTTAAATTTAAATTGGTATCTTGCACTCTTATAGGTACATGGTCCCGATTCTTCTGCTGTGCCCTTATCAGTGCACAAAGTATTCTCCTCATGTAAAAATATCCTATTAACTGAACGCTTTTTCTTCGTAACTGACGAGAATCAGCGCTCGTTGTATGTGATATCCGACCGATTATCCGAAAGCCGTACAAACGAGAACTGTAAATTCAATCCGGAGTGTATCATTGGTCGCTTTTCTTTAGAAAATAGCCAAGAGACTATTCGCGCGGTCTATAGAACAATGGACTATACGAATGAAGTACCCAAGAGTCTTTCACAGGATATTGAAACCAAGTACACCTTGCCGAAGAATATTGCGGAAGTTAAAGTTGAATTACCGCCGGTGGATACTTGTTTAATTGTTACGAACTATTCAGTTTATAAAATTGTTCTTAGGTAAGTACATATATCTACTCTTGACATCCTTCTTATGGGATTGATCTAGTAGTAAGAACGTTCCGATTCTTTCAGGAAATCGTTGGTAACTATCTTTATGGATATAGTGCTGAGACGTAGTGAGATTGAGAAGGCAATGCAATTTGCTAGCGTGTTCGGAATGAATGCTCATCAATTACTTGAACAGGCTGGAGATATACTTTTGTGCAACAAGGAATTCTCGCGGGCAGTAATTTGCTACAAGTTATCAAAAGTAAATGCCGCCCGCCGTTCAGTATTTCTTTGGTGGCGTATTCGTGACTGTCTAATGAATGTTATCCACTTCTTTACAGTGCAAAATGTTAAAGAATGTACTGAAATTCTCATTAATTGGATATATCGCTGAGCTCCTAAGTTGCCTCATTCACTGGCTCGTGTTACCAGCGATTAGCGAGTTGCCAGTAGCCACGAGAATACACCTATCTAATTTATGTGTGCTGGCTTTCATCGAAATGACGCTTAGAATTTCACCCCAGAAGTCGAAAGCTGTTTATAAAGAATTTTTGTATGTACTTTTTCTTCGCAACTGTTAGATCTTCAAAATTCTAATTGTTCATTTGAATATTTAGGTATTTCTTATCTACAAATACTTTCTACGACGAGCTGTTGGCTGTTAATGTATCAGGACAGACTTGCTTATGGGAGGTGTTGCACCATTTAGCTACCCAGAGGGGACTTTATGGGCAAATGCTGGACGTTTTAATGAAAACGGTGCATTCGTTTAGTTCATCCAGTCATTATCTATCGCCATGTATGTTTTTAGTACATTAAACTCGCTGTACATTCTACAGGCTCCACTGTATGTATGTATGTTTGTAATGTCCGCGGTTAATCCACATTAGTTCTGCTACTTTTTAGATGGTCTATTAATCTGCGTGAGCGAGCCGTGTTTAATGCAGGTCATGCTTATAAACTCCAATCTAGGTAGAAGTCATATGTCCTTCGTTCTCGATAGTTTGCAGGAGTCTCAGATTTTTGTTCTTCAGGTAAGATTTTGCTTAATACAACCTTTACCAAATACAAAATACGCTTCTTTTTGTGACAAAGAATGGATTAGACTTGGATATTTTCGGTTATCATCTATGCTTCTGTAAATAAAGCATTTCCCATTTTTTATATGAGTAGTATCTATTCTTAGTCTGTGAAGTATATATGAATTTTTTGTGAAATCTTAGAGGCTAGTAGCGCTATACGATCCGACAAATCCGGTGATAAGACCTAGGATAGTACGCAGCAGAGCACGACATAGGACCACTTCACATAGTTCCCAATCTAGTCAATGCGATTCTATAGATCTTGGAGATGTAAGTACAACACTGCTATAGCATCAGTTAAGAGCTCACGAGAAAATATCGAAGATCACTAGAATGACACGAGAAACATGTCTATTCTGTGTACAGGATGAGGGTGATTCCTTGATAGAGGAAATGATAGAAACTTTTCTACTTATATTAATTACACTAATCTACAAAAAGTGTATGTTGCGTCAAGAATATCCATTGGCGTGTAACAAGGAGTTATTAGAAATTCAAAAGGATTATCATATTGCACCTCCCATTGTCGATTTTAAAAGGAGACAACTCTCCTCTGGTTTCTCTCATGTTATTCTTATTCGTAATGGAAATGTTTACACCTGGGGGAGTTCGGTGCAAGGGTGTCTGGGTAAATAACTCATAGTCTCAATATACTTGTCGCATTGTTGATTTAGCTATGTTAATACATTTTCGCTTCAACATTATCAGGCACTGGCCCGTCTGTACTGAGATACGGCACACCCCAGCCTATAACTTTCTTTCGAACGATGCAAGTCGATGTACTAAGTGTGTCTTGTGGACACTGTCATACATTAGCGGTGACGAACAATGGTATATATGCTTGGGGTTCAAGTCAATTCGGGCAGTTGGGTCTTGGCAAGATGTTACGCTGTTCGAGTCCTGAACTGATAACTTCCCTCGCCCAGGAGATCATCACGGATTGCGTAGCTGGACAGTATCATTCTGTCGCACTAACTGCTGATGGCAGAATTTTTACTTGGGGATGGGGTGTTCATGGCCAACTGGGTCACGGTAATACCGCTCAAAAGAACATTCCAACACTCGTTTCATCTTTGCTTGGAGTGGTTATTCGTTACATTGCTGCCGGACACGCGCACACTTTAGCTCTTTCGACAGAAGGAGTCGTGTATGCTTTTGGCTGTAATGTTTTCGGGCAACTAGGAGTGGGTACTAATGTTAAAAGCTCTCTTCCAATGAAAGTATTATTGTCGGATAAAATAATTCTGATTGCCACATCATACTTCCATAATGTGAGTGTTCTTGGATAGTTTTGCATGTTACATTTTAAATATTTAGGTATCTTACATCTTCAAACTTTGATTTTCCCCTATAGCTGGCTGTTAGTAATACGAACAAATTATTTGTATGGGGAGCTAGTCCGCATGTTCTCAGGCTTCAAGCGCAAGCACAAAAGAAAAGCCGTATACTCGAACACCAACAAGCTCTCGAACGCCAGGAGGCTTTTGAAAGACAACAGCAAGCTTCCGAAGAGTTGGAAAAAAGGATTGAAAATAAAAATGTCAATGATATGAATGGGGACATATGTTTAGAACATAACGAGAAAGCAAATAAGAATGCACAAATAAAGTCGAACTTAAATGAGGCTAGGAGAAAGGTCTTGGATCACGCCACTTTAAAGAATATCAATGTTGGAATGCTTGAAGAGGCTCAAACTCACTTAAAGCCCACCATAGTAGATACCAGTTTTGTAAAGGGAGACATTATACAGATCACAACTGGTTGCCATCATAACGCATTAGTAACAAAAGATGGATCCCTTTATACCTGGGGTCGTAACTTGGACGGTCAGATAGGAAACGGGACGAAACGAGAAGTTACGGTCCCCATGCCTCTCCTTTACAATGCCGCCTCAATCTTTACTCAAATCCCACCTAGGCATAAGAAGGTAGAAGAAGAGCAGGGCTTTGATGCTGTTGTAAAAAACTCTATGAACGAAAGGAATGGTAATATATCAATAGAAAGTAAACCAATGCAACGAGATGAGCTAGAGTTTAAAGAAACGTCGAATCCTGTTATAAAAACCGTGGGTGTCTCATGCGGATATGACTTCACCGTCGCGATACAACCAGGTGAGACTTTAATTGCAAACAGAAAAATGGAAAGGCATTGAACACAGCTTTAAAAGCTTGATGCTCTCCACCGTGCTTAAGCGCAGTTTTTCGTCTAATTTGTCAAGAAATTCTTAATTTCAAAGGCTCTTGCGTTTAGTAGTGTGAAACTATTTTTCGTACAGCATTCTCATTTTTTATTGTATTCTCTTTCAGGGGGTACAATTTTAGCTTGGGGCAACAATAGTAAAGCACAATTAGGCCGCCTTCCTGCGAAAGATTTACGTGACGATAAGCTTGTGCTACTTAAGTCTGCAAAGCGAGTTGTTCGTCTCCCTCATGTAGCTTTGGATGTGCCTAGTCAAGTTCCCAATATTCCTACACCTATCATTTCGTACCAAAGCTACGACGTGCCCTCATACGCGGGTCTTATACGCCCTTTAAGTGTTATCGAGAAATCGCCGGGAGAATTAACGCTACATTATGCCCTTGAGTATTTCTCCGGCTTGTACGATTCCTCAAGAATCATGGAGAAGGTTGGTGATTTACCTCACATCGCTTTTTTATAGCCAGTAGCGTACTTATTTATCTGTCTTGTACAGTTGCATATGAGAGTATCATTAAATAAAGTCCTTTTAGTTTCATTTAGGTTTTAACATGATACTTTTCCATGTTTCAGTGTATACAATTGGGAAATTATCAGGCTTGCTCAAAAATAGCAATGCTGCAGCATAATATAGTCGACGCCATTTCTTACCAGCTGAAAGTCTTGAATGCAATAAATCTTCGTTTAGCATCTTCTCGCACTACACTTGATAATGCAAAACTGGATTCCAAGCAAAATCGTATTAGTAAGGAGTCACCTGTACATATTTATAAGAGAAACACCGAACTCTTTAATAAGCAAGTCGAAAAGAATCTTATGGAGTCAGCCGAGGATTGTGTGGCAAGGAATAAAATGAAGATACCCGCTAGTAAATCGCTGAACAGTTTGCAAACTATTCAGGATGAGTTTTATACGTTCGATTGTCAAGGAGGCTCGGAGGAATTATGTAAAGATGTAAGGTGCAATCAGCCTCTTGATATTTCGGAGGACGCTTTGGATTCTGATCTCAGTAGTGATTCAGAGGAGTGGATTGAGAATATAATGGCCGATGGGTCCCGTGATAATTCCACTGCTTCTACCCCCGTTGAGCGGATGCCCGCCGTGGCAATTAATACCATGGAAAACAAGAATGTAATACCAAAAGAAAGTCCAAGGAATTTAAATACACATAAAATTCGACTAATGAATGAAACTATAAAAGTGATTAAATTCTACTTCATTGAAATGGAACATGAGCCAGATACGATTAAATACAAAATTCTTCAAGATATTCTTGATTTTTGGACAGAACATAATCTGCCTATAGAGAACTTAGAGAATGTCTTTCGTGATCACATCGACATAGTATTTTACCCACTTGGGCTACTTTTGTTTTGGTATGTATATCGTATAACATTGCATATTCTTTTCCATTATCTAATAATGTATGCAGACGTATTTAATTGTGCTTTTCTGTTCCTCCAGCCAGGAGATAATGGAAAAGTACTTGGATGCTAACAGAAACAACCCGGAAATCAAGAATTCAGGTTTCACAAATTTATTCTCATTCAAATTCTGTATCGAAGTGTGTGCTTTGCTCTTAGACCACATAGATCAAGGTAAATTTCGTTTTCTATTGTATATAAAAGGGTCTGGTATGTAGTCAAAGACTGATCTTATTATTTTGATACAGATCAGCCAGCACCTGAATATATTAAGCTTTTATCCTCTTTGGCCGCAGACCATTACGGTCCTCCACTTACTGGTTACCCAGGTACCAGTGGAAATAACACGAGCAAGCAAATGATGGAAGGGGTAATAAGCACCATATCTTCGGACAAGCATAACTCCAGGTCATTTGTGCACATCAAAGTGAGTAGATGAAGTTAGCATGGGTCCTTTGTATGGCAGACCTGCATAAAGCACCCTATTTTTCTTTAGGACCCAGGCGCGGTTTATCGTTTTCTGGAAACAGAAGAAAACACCATGGTCTTTACATGTGGTCATCACTTTCCACAAAGTATTTACGAGGCAGAAATCATTCCCACGATGGAAACCGAACTCTTAACATCCGAATCAGTAGTTCTTCCATGTACAGCACAATTTTTAGGGAAAACTCTATCGCAGAATAGAACGCCGGAGATTCTGTGCCCACAGTGCGTGCCACGGGCATTGGAGACATTAGTGAAGAAGAGCAATGAGTGAATCAATGTGTACCTGATAAAATATTACATATACATATATGTAAGTCAAGTTGATAGTTAGAAGAGCGCGTATGGGGAAGTATTCAGTTAACATAACGTTCGTAAGCTGGATAGGTATTGCAACAATGTTGAAGCTCAATTGTCGATTGATAGAACACTATGAGACATTTGCCACTGCGATTAACGTGTTGATACGTCTCTTAGCAAATTTAGTTATTGTCTGTATTGACAAGTACAAAGGAAGGAGCGATTTTAATTATTTTTCGGGAAGTAATGATTTTGAAACGGACCTCTATTTTATTATGATCCCGCGATCCTTCTATTTTTCGAAAGATTATATATTATTCGAGAGGGAGAGAGATTGTCTAACTCCGGAATTAACTTCGCGCACTGGCACGTGTGGCATACATATACACTGGGTAAGTGAAACTCTGAATATTATACTAATAGGGAAATGTGATAAACTCTCTTTTTATTATTTTGCTAGGGTACGCATACCAAGTAGCAAAATCCAGAGGCACGAATTACTTAACATTTTTCAAAGGCGATATTTCTATTTGTAGTATAACACACAACGATGATAGAAAGCGTGGAAGGGAGGCTCGATCGCCATTACTATTTTACAAGTTTCCGCCAGAAAGAAGCTCTATGACTATGTATGATAGTCAAATTAGCTCAGACTTATAGAATGTTCATCTTCAGTTGAGCATCTGATCTATTGTAGCTTTATACTTGCTTTGATACAGCGTACTATCTCGAATCGCGATACCACGCGTGCAGTCATAATATGCTTGATACCAAGTCATTTTTCATTTGTATAGCCACTGACGGTTAATTATACTTAGTGGCAATGTGCTTATACACTTTTAATGACAGTATTGATTTTCTTCTAGCAGTATGACAGTACCGAACTCAGTTTTCCGACAATAAGCCCTCTATTCTCGTCGCCCTCGAGGATTCCGTTGTTCCTCATAGTTGGTTACCGTTCGTTGCGAGAGCTCCCGTCATTTATCCAGAGTGTACCGGACACGCGGTAAATGATGTTCCATTTATCGTGTGTTGGAGTGAAGGGTAGGAAGAAAGCAGTTGTTTCTATTGTACGGAGTTTAATAGCGTATCGAAATTTGTTAACTAAGTACTAATATCTGTGAAAAATATCGAGTAGATTGGTCTATCATATTCTTAGATTAAGAACAAGTACGAGACGGTCAGGGACTCTAGCTGAAAGAAAGGAAATAGTACATAATTGCAATTCGTAGGAAAACATGACTGATAATGACTGTACTATTCTAGTCCACGGAAGTATATGCCACAATTACTGCTAGTTCTCTCTTTGTGATCAGCGTGAATGTTATAGTGTATGATAATCTAGAATATACGATCGTCGATTCTACGAAACTCACACATGCAGACGGATTGTTGATATACGAAATTTGGAACCACATTATTAGCTCGCATGTAACATAAAGCTAGTAATACTGGCAGATAAATTGTAATAATAAATGCTAATTTCATGACGGATTGAAGGAATTACGAATTTTTCTAGGAGATTATAATAGGTGATATGCCAAGAATAAACTCAGGTATCAGTTCGCAAAATACTTTATTTCACACTCGGTTACACGCAATTACATTCACACACACTCTTAGCAGTACGACGAGATTTTCACTTAGAAAAATATAGGCGTTAGAAAAGTCTTTTTGAAGGTATATTTTTCGTAAAAAATAAATGATCTAATAGAATAATTGGTAATTGGTGATATGATAGCAATAATAGTCCTGTAGAGATCTCGATGGGCGATGAAAGTACTTCGTATTTTAAAAGTTTCATCATAATACTATATACATTTTCGATGCCTAGCACATTGATTTGACCTGTTTCAATGTCTCCTAGAATTCTATGCACACGGCTAAAAGGTTACAAAAATATACATAATAATTTAATGTTAGGAATTGGCCACAATCTTTCGGAGGAATGTTGCTTTCCCTTAAGCCTACAGGTTTTCTCAATTTTAACGTCAAATTCAACTCTTAAATAAATTAGGATTTTCGGAAATTACATTGACCTTTTTAGCATGGCTCACCGTGATAATAAAACAATCTCTATTAAAACTTTGATGAAGAAAAATAAAAGAGTTGTAATGGAAACGATAAAAGGCATCAAATTTCGTTTTTGATTTGTCGCGGCGAGACGTCTGACCTTATCATAAAATATCGTCATGTCTAATTTAATTAAAGCTTGTCAACATTACGAGCAAGGCAATCGAGCTCTTCACTGATTTTCTTGGGAAGATCCTCTCCGACCTGAGCATCAAAGTATTTCCTCAAGTCCTCGACCTCTTTCTTCCAGAAGTCCTTGGGCAACCTGAACAACTCCTCTGTGTCAATCTTCTCCTGTAGATTACTTAGATTCAGTGATCCAGACTTTGGCAGGTAACCAATGGGTGAGTCGACGGCAATATCTTCTCCGTCGAGCCTGCGAAGGACCCAGTCAAGGACCCTCGAGTTCTCGCCAAAGCCTGGCCATAAGAACTTTCCGTCGACACTCTTTCTGAACCAGTTGACGTGGAAGATTTCTGGCAGTTGAACGTTTCCTTTTTCTGACATGCTGAGCCAGTGATCAAGATAGTGACCGAAATTGTAGCCAAAGAAGGGCCTCATTGCGAATGGATCGTGCATAATTACTTTGCCCTGGAAATTTAATTAGATTCTTTGATTACAGACCATCACTTAATCAATTACACAATAGGGGCTGATTCTTATTTGTCTTTGTAATGTTACAGAAGCATTGTTTAATTCAAGTCCCTTTGGAGTTTCGAATGTATGAAAAAATATTTATGTATGAAATGTGATATTTTTTGCTTCACTGGAGATGTCGTCAGTGTTATTAGCTATCTGGAAGGGTTGGAAAGTGTGGAAAAAGAATTCTTACCTGGTGCTCTGCGGCGGCAGTTGCTTCAGAACGCATCGAAGCTCCGATAAATACACCATGCTGCCAATTCCTGGCTTGGTAAACCAGAGGAACACCTTCTGGCCTACGTCCACCGAATAGGATGGCTTCAATTGGAACGCCGGCGGGATCCTCCCAGGCAGGATCGATTATGGGACACTGTTTCGCCGGTGTGCAGAACCTGGAGTTCGGATGGGCAGCCGGTGATTTCGAACCTCTGGTCCATTTGTTACCTCTCCAGTCTGTAATCTGATGTACCATCGATTATTAATCAACAATCTTTCTCGGCGGTTACCAGTTTTAATTAGTGCTTGGTGAGTGATCTTGCATTCTTTTACAAATCATTTTTTATCAATAAAGAACCACTCCTTTATTTCGAAGAATAACTGCTGCCGATACTGGTTACTCGTGACTGTTTATTAATACGAAGTTTTCAGAAAGTCACTCTGATAAAAGTCGTGAGGAATTTTATCAATTTCGAATATGAATGTAAACCGTTACTTTTCTATCTGTCTTTATGTAATACTCGATATTGGCATTCTTTCGCTGAGATGTCCCAAAAAAATGGGGAAGCGGATTGATACAGCTTCAGATATTCTTTTCTCACGATAGTAAGCTTTTAACATTATATATGATAGAAAAATTCAATTCATTCTCTGTTAGGTAAATTTATAAGATTTCAGAGAGGATCAATGGTATGAGAGCTTGTTGGCTGACGTGCAAATATTAATTTAATTATCTTTACCTCTGCATTCGGATCAATTTCGTTCTCCAATCCCTGCCAGTAGACGCCGCCGTCACTGGTGGAGGCCACATTCGTAAAGATGGTATTTTTGTAGATGGTCTTCATTGCGTTGGGATTGGTCGAACAGCTCGTACCAGGAGCAACTCCAAAGAATCCATTCTCTGGATTAATAGCTCGTAATTTTCCATTTTTATCGAATTTCATCCAGGCTATATCATCTCCTACGCATTCGATTTTGTATCCTGGGAGAGTTGGTTGCATCATCGCGAGATTTGTTTTTCCGCAGGCACTTGGAAATGCGGCTGCGATGTAACGCTTCTTGCCCTTGGGATTCGTGATACCAAGGATCTAGAATCATTCAATAAATTTCCATTCAATAATAATACATAGTTAAGACAAAACACTGTTTTGATTTTAATTAAATAAAGGATTGTTCTGCATTTTTAGTAGATCGAAAGTCAAGGAATTTAACAGGCTGGTCAATATGTATTAATGTTAGAAACTGAAATATAATATTATACACACCAGCATGTGCTCGGCGAGCCAACCCTCGTCCCTGGCAATGGTAGAGCCGATTCTGAGAGCGAAACACTTCTTTCCGAGTAATGAATTGCCACCATATCCACTGCCATAAGAAACAATCTCACTTTTGGCGGGTCTGTGAAGGATGATGGTTCTCTCGGGATCGCAGGGCCAGTTGACATCTATATCTATCTTTGAATCTTTCTTTGGAACTCCAACGGAATGCAAGCACTTGACGAAATCACAATTGCCAAGGGTTTCGAGGACCTTCGTTCCCATTCTTGTCATTATCTTCATCGAGCACACTACGTACGGTGAGTCTGTGATTTCTACTCCTATTTTCGAGAGAGGAGAACCGACTGGACCCATGCTGAATGGTATGACATACATCGTTCGTCCTGCAGGAGAAATATTTAACCAATTTTAAATAGGAGATCATTTGTCTATAAAAACTAGAGAATTTTGTTTAACGAAAAGGAGTTAAAGTTTATTTAGTATAATTAAAAATAGATCAATAGAATAGAGTTTAACTGACCTTTCATGCATCCCGGGAAACGTTCGAGTATAGCTTTATCCATATCATTCGGCGCAATCCAGTTTCCAAGTTCTCCAGTCACTCCACATCGTGGAGTTGGAATGGTATCGCTCATATTATCTGTGCTGATGAATGTCTTCTTCTCTACACGCGCTACATCGGCAGGATTCGTCCTTGCCAGCCAGCTAAAACGACATTAAAGTTCGCAAATTAAATACCACATATTTTTAGTAAATTATTTTGCTATGCAGTTCATCGAAATTTACATTTCTTGTATTGGTAGCTCGACAGTGGATATTGATGAGAGTCAGTTTTTTGCTACGAAATTCAACGCTATTTTTGTCGCCAAAGAAGAGAATTTTAATAATGATAGTTAAATATAGTGACACCTGATATATCGCGAATGATAGCGAGAAGCAAAGAAGGTGCCTAAAAGTTTGCCATGTGAGTAAACATGTGCCCGACTGGTCTGATGGTTAATGCATTAGCACTTTATTCGAAAGGATCGCCATATGGCAGGTTTCTAGCTACTTGTAAAGAATTTTAATATAGAAAGAAATCGGCACGTAAGACCTTAGCAAGTTTACATAATTTTTTACACTTTGCACTACCAGCGGACATTTTATAGCATTTCTCTTTGACAAAGGGAAACGTTGTTCTGAGAAGACAAAAATACAGTGTTGTATTTTAACTTACCAGTTCTCATACTTGGGTAGTGGTTTGATCGAGCCATTAATCTGCAGCATTTTTAGCAATTGGTGGTATTCAGCATCGCTGCCATCGCAGATGTAAACATCCTTGGGGCAGCATAGCATTGCACATTCTTCGATATAAGATCGGATTTTGGGGGCCAGGCCCGTGTGAAATGTGTTTAATACGGGTGTCTTTCCAATATAATCGAAGCCATTGATCGAAGGATTCTTGACTGCGTGGGTGGCGAAGTAGTTGGTCACTCTGAAAGTAAATTGGAAGAAAATTAATTAAAAATAATGCAACCGGTATATTTTTTCGCAAATATCTTCATCAAATATCCAATCAGTTCAAAGAATAGCTTTACTTGAAAAAGTGATTCATGGTAACTGGGAATTCGACATACTGTTTACGACATATATCGGGTGACTCTCACTTGACGGCCATCGAAGCCTTGCGAAATTTAAAAATGATTTATCACATTGTGTATCAAAGTGTGGTTTGCGGTCTTTCTGTGGTTTTACGAGAACAGGCGTATTCATCTCAGGTTTCAATTGCTAATCGGCGAGTGTTACTCTCAAGTTCAAGCACAAGGAAGCGCTTCTTCATACGGCATCTGAAGGTGCAACGTGATATGTTTGTAATTGGATGCGTTCGATACTTTTACTCATGTTCAATCAATGTTGCTTGTCACACGGTAATAGGAATCGATGGCCAAGACACGACAGTTAATAGAAGTAGAAAGATTTACAGTAAACTAGAAAGGAATATTAATGAGGACTTTACCAAAACGACTAGGAACTTATCAAATTTTTATTAGAACTTGTTTTTGAATCACGATGTTCAATTATTCATAGAGTATTGCTCAATTTTCGAACTAAATTCGTATCGTTCTCATAGCAACTTGTGGCGTATGTGGAAACAGGGTGATAGTAATGCTCGCAAAACATGATGTAACATTTACTGTCGAAATTCGGCTCAACTAGTACGTCACACATTCGACCTCTACTTTATTTAATCGAATAACATTAGAGTCTTCAAAAAGAGCATTAAAGTCATATTACACAATCGACAGCAGTATCAAATCCTATAACTTCTAAATTCATGCCGAGAATCGGTTGATTATTAATCAGATTTCTAATATAAAATTCAAGATATTGCGGGGTAATTAATATTCTGGATGATTTTAGTCTTACGGTTGATAAAGTTGTAAAATATTTCAAAAACTTCTTCTCTATTTCTAGCTCGCGATCCTCGATTGTCCTCGATTAGTATCGCAATATTGGTATTGCGATAAGCGAAATACCGGCAATTTTCGGTGGAATGAGGCGAAGTACGTAGTTATCGAACGCGGATACATGGACGAAGATACGAGAACCCTAAGATTAGCGAGCGTATCAAAGCCACTTATAAAGAGTACTTTAAACCGTAAACACAGTACGTGTTAGAACGTACTTCTCATTTGACAATAATAAGATTCACATTTCCATATAGCAAACATTTGAAAAGCAAAGTAGTGTTTACCGGCGGTAATTGTTGATCTCGCGGTTTATCGTTCGAGTAGATAACAAGACGTATCATGATTGCAAAACAGTTACTTTCGCTTTAGTCACAAGTGCCAAATGTTTACAATTCACTTGTGGAACCGTGCCCGTAAAATGCATGACGAAATTAGTGATGCAAGCTCTTAAGAATTGGAATAATACCCGAAACTAATTCAATTGGTCCAAATCATTCAAAAGAGCATTAAATTCATATCGGAAAGTCACATAACACTTGCAGCTTTGGATACGATTTGATATTGAAGAAGAAAGGATGAATATAGTTATCGAGTTTGCGAGTGTAGCAGGTGGTTAGGAGGTTGTTAGATGCGGGATGGAAGCGAAGTAGAGAAGTGTCTGTTAGGACTTACTGAGGGTAGTAGACATCGACGGAGTGCGGCATCTTGGTGAGTTTGGGGTTGAGAGAGATTCGTGTAGTCAATAGTGAGAAGCGAGCAAGCCCGGATGCATTGACCGTGTTGTTGTTAGGAGGACGAAGGTAACTGGCGCATCTGAGGTGGTGGCCTAGAGTTAACCTTGACCCAGTTAGAACGGAGAAGCTCCTGGTGCAGGTGAAACCCTTGAGGCCCGAGTAACGTATCGCATTGAGTCTCGCTGACATGTTTCGCTGAGTGGCTTCGGCACTCTTTTATACGAGCAGAACACTCGAAGGTGTCAGGTCGAGCCCTAAGAATAGCAAGTGCCGATTGGCTACTGCTCAAGCCGATCGTCCGACTTCCGGTGGCTCAAGTGGGGAGGCAGAAACGATCGAGGGGAATCCGGCGGACTTCGGATCAGCCGTAGCAGATCGACGATCACGGGGCTTCCAGATTTCGATTCGCTTCTCTCTCTCTCTCCTTCTCCTTCTCTCTGCCTCTCTTTCTCAACTTCCCCGTCGTTTTCCCTCACGCGCTCTCTCTCTCTCTCTCTTTCTCCAATTGCAAATCGTTGGCTCCAAAGTGTGGACCAAGCGATGATGCAAATCTTTACTCTCTTGCAGAGTCGGTCTCCCAGCAGAACCGCATACGTTCCTCCTGGAGAAAGAGGTGCCTGGGGTTTGAGGGAGCGAGAGAGAGCAAGGTGATCAGCTGTGTGACCAGTTGGGGAAGAGAGGCTCGACAGCAGCCAGTCACGTTCGTCAGAGAGTGGAGGCGACGCGAAGTCCCAAGACCTTCCTACTCTCAGTATTGTGTCTCGATTAAACAGCTGACTGCTCGCCAGTACTCCGGAACGTGGTTTCGACGACCGTAAGCGTTCCTAGTCACTCTGGTTGGCAGAGTTGGCCAAATAATGGATCCAAGGGAGATTGTCCGAGGGTTAAACTCAGCTGGCTTTAATTGAGACACGAGATTCTACCTTGGTTGAGAGTGGTTGGTAAGAATCGGTCGATCAGGTATTGAACTAAAAGAAATGATAGCTTGTAGAGTGTTGTAAATGCATAGGGTACGGAAGGTAGAAGTAGAAGAGGCTTGGGTGGAAGGGCGCGTCCTCTTATAAATGGGAGTATTGGAGACTTACCTGGATCAGTGGGCCAGTAGATGCAGACTGCTCGCAGTCAGACAGCTGGTGACTTACTCTCCGGCTGTGGGTTCGGGCGCGGCGGTAAAAGTAAAAGCTGTACCCGTCGATTGATCGTGTCTGGCCGGGTCCCGGGTCGGCTAGTCAGCCGTCAAATCCAAATCGGCCGGACGACTCGCATATACGGGTTTTATATGTCCGCTGAAAGGTCTCTCTCTCAGCTAAGTGCTCACTCGTGCTCTTCTATTTTTGCGGGCAAACTCGCATATGCTCCTCTCGATAGCTCTTGCTCTCTTTCTCTCGTTCGAAGTTGGTGATGCAGACTCTCCGGCAAGGAGACAGAGTCCAAGCTCTCGCTTTCTGATATCTAGCAAGCCTCTTATTTACGCGCGCCAGTTATACTGCAACAAGTACCAGCTACTCCGATATACATATAGTCGGGATCTCGGCAGCTTGCAAATTTTATCTTTCTGCCAACTCTTCGACGTAAGTTCCCTCGTTCTAACGTGCACCTTGGGGGCCTCCGATAATTGATAACAGCCACGAACTCTCCGATTCCGATTAGGGAGATGCTGCGAGCTCCTCTTCTTCAGGGAGGCCAGACATCTCCGGATCCGGTATACCTTCTAACCTAATTTACACGTCTCTATCAATTGTTAATACCAAGCGCACGCTTGGTTCCAAAGCAGGGAAAATGTGAAAATCGCCGAGTTTTCGAAGCTCGAAGTATCCAATAAAAGTGTTCTGATGATTCAGACAGGCTAGGACTTCACTAATTTTTCCTCTCCTCCCACGAATAGAAGAATAAAAAATAATGTCTTACCTGAGTCTTAGCAGGTGGTAACACTCTGTCAAAGTTTTGTTCGAGACTAGAACGATGCTTTCGGCTGGCTGTAGTTTTTCCTACGTTGCGGGATATCACGGAAGCCTTAGAAATCATAGTTACGTGATGATTACTGAAAAATCTATAAGCGATAGGTGCTGATATGTATATACTGAGAAACAGCTCTGCACCAGTCACAAATATATCATAAAACATCAATTTTATTTTAGTTTATATAATTAATCTCCGCTTCTAATTAGTTTTTCTATTCCTTACTTGAGTTTGGTAGAGAATTATCTCGATCTCATGGACGAATCTAATGAGATCATTGAATTGTGTTGATATCTACCCAGTTTATACTAATTAATAGCTGTTAATTAGTATTAATCTATGGATCTTATCTAGAATCAGGGAAGCCAAACACTTGCAGCTTTAATTGTGCTTTACGACATTTGGAATAGTAATTCAATGTGTATAATCTAAAAGATATTCGATGTAAAATACATTTTAAATATTGGGCGTCTCTAAATTCTTAAGCGTTGAAGGCATTAGAGCAACAAAAATGTATCGAATCTCTAACGTTCTATTGTGATAACGATTCAAAATAAATCGGGATACCTGGTAAATCTATACATAAGTGATACCGGAGATATCACAAGTGCACACTGTGAAAAGTAAACGTGAAAGATAAGATGCTGCTAGATGATAATGCAAGGAGGGAACAAATTGAATATACTATATTAAGCCTACTACTGTTGGCGTGCACAATACTACCGGTTTGATAAGAAATCTGCTGGGAACGGGTTTGTTAATGAAAGCGAGATTCCTCACCATTGTTGTTCAATTTCTTTTGCATTCCAGATTTTTGCGCTTCAATTTTTCGTAGAATTAATGATGGTGTCGGATTTTCTTTTGGAGATATACGGGGATTTAGCTTCTAATTATACGATGTATATAAATCAGTCGTATAATAATACTATAATAAATTTCTTCTTAGAATAATATTCAGATAATTAAATTCTTCGCGTGGTAAATATATTTTTTCAAGGTTGCATGGAAGTGTCATCCATACTATTTATAGGTACAATGAACCAATGAATGAGTAAAAGAAAATTCTTCAAACTACCGTCCAAATTTGTATGATTTGCAAAGAATAATGCGGTATGACATTCATGAGGTCATAAACAATTTGTCTTATTATTTTTCTACTTGAGAATCCCATAATAAAATATTTGACTCGGTTTTCCTCGCTTGACACGAGTGGCCGATAAGAGAGAATTAATAAGAGCAGAATGTGTCCGGGTTGTAGGATTTCGGAGGCGCAAAGTGTAGCCGGTTATATCTAATCGGAGGCGCTCGGCGTCGTGAGTATCAATCCGTGGTCCAAAGTATAAGTATCAAACCGAATATTACCAGTGTGTCGTCACACGTTGAGTGCCCTGTTGGCATTGTCAGGATTGTTCCTGGCTGATACGCCGCAAATAAAATAATACTCTTCGTGAGTGGATTAAGATGCTTATGCTAATCGAGCGATATCGGAAAATACTTGGCATTGATCGCTTGAACTTTCTGTCAGCTCCAATCGATCGTTTTACTTAGTAAGGGGACTCTGACTGAATTATCTCTTACAGCTTATTAAGGAGTGTCTTATGCCAAGGACTACTCCACTGTTTGATCCTTAAGAATTTTTTACTAGGAGGATGAAGGAATAGTAGCAAAAACATTATAAAACCTTTTGTAAACTTCTTTCCACAATAACAATGCTCGAAACCGAATTCGATAAAGAAAATTCACTGAAAAATTGCAAATATAATGTTAAGGTAATACAATGTTGAAAAGTAACGGGTGATCATATTTAGGAGTGACCTTTCAACTTTCTATAATAATACTATACTATTCAGAAAAGGACTGCCATGACACTTGAGCTGTTATTTTGAGGCAAAGGTCAGCGAACAGACCGATGAGTACAGTGACCAGTCTGAATAGTTGGGCTATGATGGCTGATTTAGAAACCGGTCGCAACATCGTGAAAGATTCGGATACCAAATGGATTTCTAGGCGGATCGTTCGGTTCTTTCCTTCACCAAACGTCAAATCCACGTTTGCGGATTTTCCACCATGTTAGCCCAGTTTGACTTCTTCCATTGCCATTAGGTTGCCCCGTCTTATCAATCCGCAATGGGATTTATGAATTATTATCTCAAGCAGACGGTGCCTGGACTACGAACTCCCAGCCGACGATATCCCCACACACATACTATATACTCTCTTTTATTCATACTAGAAAGAGGAGACAGAAAAGATGAGCCATTCGTCGATTGGCGAGCACCCACTTCAATAAGAGATATAAGAGTTTCCTCAATATTTATGTTAGGCGGTCGAGTTCTATTAAAATTAAGAAGTGGAAATTCAATGAATCTTGAAAGTTAGAGTTTAATTAAACTATTGCATTATAATTTGCTAATTAGCAGTGGATAAATATTAGTAAAAATAGTACAGGTCACCGCTGATACTGGAACTACGATTCAGTATTTCTAATCGATTACTTGGACCGATAAGTGTGTGATTATCGGATCGAATATACTTCTGATACTTTCCGCTTTGAGTCACTGGTCCGTTACATTTAATTGCGCAGAAGGCAGAAGAATGAGAATCGCGTGTACTTTGATCAAGAGGGCTGGGAACGGACGGTTCTATTGTTGAGAAGCTGTCTGGGGTTTGTATTGGTAGGAAGTCGGCCCCCAATCACCGGTCGGAGTGATTAATTCTACCGGAATAAAGGATCACTAGCTAGCATGGGTGGTCTCGATCCTCGATTGCCGCGAGAGACTCGATCTTTCGTCAGACTTTAGACTTTCGTCTGCCCGTGTTGCCGCTGCGACTTGAAAGTGTCACGCAAATGAAAGTGCGCGGAAATTTACCTATTCCATGGCATTGACACGATACTTTGCACTTTTCTCCCTTTCAACACATTCTTCTACCTTTTCATTCTCTTCATGCACTAATATTCCTTTGTCTTTACATAATCATAAAGTCCTGGAACAACGTATTCATACCCACGCAGTCCCTCGAGGACTTTAATATTCGCCACTTGTGAATTTAATTGGAACATTTGACACAAGGGTCAATCCATTTGTTTTTCTATTCAATCCACTGATATTTCAGCCACTTAGTATTCAACTTATATCTCAAATAAGTTATGACGGTTCTAATGCATTTTAAATGGCAAGTGTCTGTGTTAAAAGATTACCAGACAAGTTGCAAATTGTTTTATCTCTCCTTTCAATGACGTAACAATATCTCCAAAATTGAATGTTAACGAAGGTTGCAAGTAGTCATATCTAGTTTACGAACTGCTCGGTAATTAGTTCGATATCAGCGCGTTATTCTAACTCGCAATAATGGAGAATCCAGTGCTCGGGAATTCTTTGCCCGTTTGGACATCTCGCTTTAATTAATCGCGTCTAGTTAATTGGCGGGCGGCGGCTAATTAACTTTTTTACCGGGAAATTGTCGAAGGGGAAGAGAAGAAGTGAGAGTGAGAGTGAGAGGGAGAGGGAGAGGGAGAAGGAGAGGCAGAGAAGGAGAAAGGAGTGGCGACAATAATAACGGTGAAGTAACTCCGATTCCCGTGAAATCTGCGGACTCCGATAAAAGGATCGCGACCGACGAACTTTCTTAATCGAGTCAGTGATAAGCAGCGTGAATCGGACATTTTTTGATCAGTGCATCAATAAACTTTGAGATTTATCCCTTAAACTTTAAACTGGAGAGGCGGCCGCACGAGTATCCAATAGAAATCGCTATAACAATTACCCGATGTAAAAATACACACGACCTGATTAATTAATCAGACGTATCGCAGGATATATTTCACTATCGACCGACCGACCGAATTCTTCTTTACATAATTCACATAATTTTGGATCGAGAAAAAGGAAGAAAGAAGAAAGGAATAAAGAGAATGGGGCGCGTGTCGACGAAAGTCCGCCAGAGCTGCTGCGGAGTTCTTATTTTGGGAATTTGTAAACATACAGAAGATGGCTCTTTTGCAAAATTTGTTTGGGGGTTAATTAAGCTGGGATCAAGGCAAGGTGCTGTTATGGTAGTTATTTATAGCACGGCTCGTGCCATTTCTGTCGTTAATAACGAACTGGTAAACAATCACATTTCGTGGCAGAACTTGATCTTGAATAAAAGAATTTCTTTTATTTTTAGACAGTAGCGACTAGGATTTCAACTTGAAGTATATAAAACTATATCTAAACTTGAAAGAATGCACTTTTAATTTGAATAGCAGTTATTCTTTGTTTAATAAATATATGACAATAGTTATCTACCATAGTCTCCAACATTTGTGCATAAAACTAAAATTATTAAAGCATTAAGAACCTTAATTATAGATAATTGTTATAATTAATTATTCGGAGATGAGTACCCTTTCGATGGTGCTTGGCGTGAGAAGATACACGAAACTCGGAAGTTCAAGAGCACTGATTTCGGTGCGCGTGGCTGGTATCGGCGAAAAAGTGCGGGCAACTACGTCATTGCTACTCCTTTTTCGAAAAGGGTCCAGCCGGACGGTATCGAAGGAATAATTACAGCGAGAGCGTTGAGTGCTCCGATCCAGTTGTAGCTGGTTACACGTTGTGGTGTCTCTCGGCGATAAGTTCGCTGGCGATATGCGCGATACATGTCAATATCCTGTGGCACATGTGTGCCCGCAAGTGCGCGAGCCACTGATTCCCACATATATGGTGACTTAAAGCATAGTACGAGTTTTCAGCATTTTAATATTAAACATTTATACATTCCTCTTCAAACAATGTACACAGTTGAAAGTCCTTAACCCCAGCACAATTTTAGTAACTCCTATCTTGTTTTCAACCCCCTTTTCTACCACCCCAAGAAAGGAGTACAATTGAGCATCCCTTCTCTCGAACAAGAGGCTTGAAATTCGTTGCCTATCTCTGGAAGCCCTCATAAAGTATTTAAGCTACTTATATTTAGTGCGTCTTCGATCCGCTTGAGTACCCTCCCCAAGATGAGGGTGAAAGTTGTCGGTTGACTTTCGAAGAAAGAGGCCTTCGACTAGTGCTAAAATTGTGGTATTGCTCGGTATGTTTTTGGAGGTCAGCGTGTGCGTGGCACGTATACAGAGCCGAAGGAATAATCGCGCGTGGCCTGACGTATCTGGAGGCTCGCCTATGTGGCCTACGATAACCGTTTATCTGCTGGCAGGATTGCATAACGCACACAGTCAGCCTCGGTAGGCTCGACACTCGAGCATCCGCGATGTATGTATATGCCCCTTACGATTTCATAAGGCTGGCTAATAGCATTTCGCATTTCACCTCCGCCACCCCACCCCACCCCTCCTCACCTGCCATCCCCTTCCTACAGATTTACCTCGGCCGACTGGAACGACCAGGTGATACTTGAACAACTATGAATCCGATAATAAATTACTCGGCACCGTTCCGATGATGACGTAGCATCTCCTCATTCCAAACTCCTTCAGTTCATCGCAATAAACAGATTTTGATTTTGGTAAACAAAATGTCACGTATTTCGCCGATGTGCTTTTCAATACTGATTGTTGATATGCCAGCGGAATATTGATTTCATTGTTGACAGGGAGTGCTCGCTTCTTGATCGATTTATTGTTTTTCTCCCGGATACTCCTTGCAACGGCAACTGATTACTGGGGGGCTCGGCTCGGGCCTCGGCTCGACCTCCTATCGCGTGGAAGATTTTGCGCTGTCACTCTTTGGACTCGTCCATTTTAATAGGACACTCAATCGTGCTACTTTATCTCGCCCCCAAAATATTTCTCTATTTTCACTCTCATTATTATCGCAGCCATATTTCTTTTGGGAGTATTGCTGCTGAAAAAATTATTGTATGATCGCCCGAAAGGAGGACAGGCCCTTTTTGTATGCAACTGTACAAGAGAAACTGAAGAAATTTATTGCATCAGTTGAAAGTGGTTGATACCCCATGTGGGACAGATTAGATTGCGGAAACACCACCACAATCTAAACCGCTTGCCTTTCAATTCAATTCTGTGTCTACGTGATGGTAAATCATTCTAGTTAATAGAACTATTCACAGAATTAATGCAATTGAAGAGTAGGACAAATTGATCGTTAGATTTTGGATTTTGTTATATTTCGAAAATATTCCATAAAGTGGTGTTCAGAATTAACCTTGGTGTACCGAACACCCGAGCACATTGCCTCTTTCTGCCATACGGCCTGTCGATAGAAAGTTGTTTTACTCGTAGTCTTTAGACTCCACCGAATCCTTCCACTTCTAATCTGCATGAATAATGTAGTCGAGTGCGTGGCATACGTCATGCAGGAGCGAAATCAGGACATCGCTACTATATATTTTGCCATTTCCTATGAAACTTGATATCAATTTTATTTCAATTGACAATTATCTCACATTTGACATCTGTTTTCCATTTGAGTTGGTGAATTATGAGAAGCCGGACTGTTGGAATTCTGAGTGTAGTTTGCCTGGCATTTCTTTTGTTTCTTCGCTGTACTTTTGTATATTGAATTTATACTGTTTTTTGATAAATGGACTTGGAATAGCAAGGCTTTTGTTCGCTTAACGATTGAGTTGCTCTCGCAAGAAGCACATTATTCCGGATTAATCGGGCGCGGGTGTTTACACGATTTCTCTGTCTCTCTCTCTCGTCATTAGACCTCATTTATTAGATTACGAGGCCCCCGGTGTGGAGAAGCGATTGCGCATTGCTTAACATATTTACCCGAGCGAAGAAACCCCCTGCGACGCGAGTTTGCAGCAATTATTATCGTTGCCCTTTAACCTTGAGGGTCACTTCTTAATAAATCGGGGTGCCTGTATCGTTCCACTCGCTATAGCCCACTTGATTTGTCGCAGGACATTGCAAAATCACTGATCTTTATTGATCACTGGAATGGTAAAAACCAAATCCCATTATTGCCTCTGAAGTCCTGCAAATGCAATGAAAGGTTTGTCAGATTTGTTATAAAATTATGGAGGCATATTGTATAGCAGTTGAAACTTGAGATTTTCAATGTTTTGAAAATAAGGATCCCAGAAATTTGCTTAAAATGCAGTGCGTTAGTTTTCTGGGATTCAAACGAAATTCTTCCGTGTTTGTTTCAGTAATAGAAGACTATGCGCATTGATTTCCTCAGCACTTTCTGGCTAAACACTTTCGTCAATAGCATCCACATATAAATGTTGTTTACAAGAGCCGCGGCATGCTAAGAAAAGAGCAATACATCGTGAAAGAAGCGTAGAGCGCGAAGAATCAGTAATAAATATTTATAACGAACGAGGCGAATCATGCCACCCGCGGTGCTCTCGCAATTCCTACCCATATGTACACACGTTCGAGTATACTGGTGGACCAATTATAACGATACAGCTCCAAGTATATCAATCCCGCTGCTTTTATTGCCAGTTTACACTACTACGTGCTTAAAAAAAACTCTCCACCCCTGATAAACTGTGGTCGGTCGTTTAATTTTCATCTTGGCACTGCATGGCCTTTGTTTTTCAACGGAGCATTGCTTATTGTTGACATCCTCTTGCTCCGTCTTGTTTATATATCTCTCGTCATCTGTATTATTAACTGTGTTGCAAAAGATTTAATCTTTCATTATATTAGAGGCACGGAAGATTTCTATAAGTCAATTTTCGGAATTGAAAGGCATTAGTTGCATCTGGAGTCATCAGTAAAATGGGATTGCAGCGTTTTAATATTGGTTATCGAAAATTGGAAGTTCCTGTGATTGGTAATTGGTGTTAAGAACAGATAGCACGGCTCTCTTCGTATTCCGGCTTTTTTTTGAACGGCACACGACTCTCTCGATGGCGTTTGACGTCGTCGAGAACGGTAATCTACGATTACGTCTGCCTTCCTGCTCGGCTTTGCACTGTTTGACGTCATTCCTCGTCAATTCCGCATCCGATAGTCTTACATCAGCGAAAATCGCATTATTTTTTGCTCACTGTAGTTTGTGACGTGCCAGGGTGCATCTACTGGAAAACAAGATGACATTTAGCCTCGGGTTATGTCTATTGCCTATGCGGTAGAGTTATATCACTTTCTATTATAAGGTTCAGTACTAAATGATCATTTCATACTATCTAACTCAAGAAATCAATGATTGATTGTTCCATTAGGCGGGTCAGCTACTACAAATATTCGAAATAGTACCAGCTTCCGAATAGTTTATATTTTTATATAAAACATCAATTCGATGTAAGAGTCAGCATGAGAACTATTCTAATATCTGTTGAGAACTTTATTCGTCAGGAAAGATCTTTGAATTTGGTAGATTCCAATTAGCCAAAGTTTTCTATGCGTTTATGATATATTATAGACAATGATTTGCTGATTTTCAAAGAGGAGTGGCACACTTTAATGGAAAAATTGTACTAACTCGTGAAATTGCATAAGTCAGTTTGTATTGCCAAAAATAATCGTAAAGATATGTTGATTCCAAGTTCTCCGAACCCTGATTTCTTCTGCTATCATTTAATCACCAGTTGCCCCTCATATTTCCAAAAGAACTGCCAGAAAGCGGTTCAGCCAATCAGTTCAACATGCGTTTCACAATCGAATTTATTTTGAGAAGAGTTTCGTAACACTGGCAGAAATAAAGAGGACTTCGACTGTGTATCTGGAGCATATTCCCAGAGGATCATGCTGATATAAAATATTGAATTTATTAGCAGGCCAGACTAATGTCCTTGTAGTGGGAATCATTTGACAAAGTTCTGTAACATTTTCAGACAAACCTATGATTATTTTTTAATGGCTAAATTCATTTCAAAGGTTCCTACTTAGACGTTTAATTTAATGTCGGTTCTTGCGGCAGCATATTAAAGAATGTCTGCATTTCAACCGAATACACACATTTCTTGAATTTCTGCTTATATTTTATAGACATTCCTATTACAGGTTGTTAACAGCAGCCCTAAAAATAATTTGAGTGTTTTTTCATTCATGAGTCTCATATTTTTTGTGGAAATGAGAAAAAAAGGAGAAATGTCGGAGCGCGAAACATTCTCCTCCTTCCACAGTCGAGCGGCCACTGATCGGTGTAGTGGCTGCAGTGTTGGACTAAACGTTGCTAACTTCACTTCAGTACAACATCAAACATGGGTGGAAACGCTTTACGTGCTTTTGCGTGGCCAGTTCTTTATCATTTTTTCTAAAGAAATAGTTGCAATTTCATGTCAAATAAGGACTCATACACCGGAGAAAATAATTCCTCCCAGTATTCAATGAAAATGATATCCAAAGGTTCGAAATACTCAGTACGAGGCAAGAATGATGAGTGCAGAGTTATATTGATTTACTGGACAATATGTATTACAAAGCATGAATATGATTCTGATTTATTAAATAAAAAGGAAAATGGCAAACCAGGCTTGTTCTTTCAAAATGTATAATTATATACCCTTAGAAGACGTAGTAAAACGTGATAGATTAGGGTGGTTGTCCGAGGGAAGGAATTCAATGTTCCCGGTTGCTTGGAGTGCCAAGGAACGTGAGAGGTATGTAGTAATGTAATGCTGGCATTGAGCCAGTGGGAAGTTGCTGTTGGCTACACCTGGGGTGAAAGGTAGGAACTATGATGCACGAAGCGGACTTCCTGGCACTTGTTGTGCTAGAAGGACTAAGCCGATGGATGATCTTGGTTGAGTCTGGGTGTTCTCTGACGACTATCAGCTGTTCGGTGACAGTTTGCCAGGCGTAGAGCTGAGTGTCGAGGTTTATTGTGTTTGGTAGCAGCGCAGAGCAGCAAGCAATATGGCTATCTGGTGATTAAGTAGTAGTGCGATACAGCCTAGACAAAGGAACAACGCAGTTGCTCATGCCAATCGGGGAGCCGCGTTGTGCTGGGAGCCGTAGTTAATTTAAGTCATCATTAAAGAATCGGGGAGGCCAGCAGCGAGAGACAGCGCACGCCAGCGAGAGAAATGTTGGAGCTCGAGGTGGTGCCCGAAAGATCACTCGGCTGCGAGCAGTGGGAATTTATTTTAGGCGAGTGACGAAACCTCTTCCTCCTCTTCCGCGGAGCAGAGCTACATGCTCGCCCGCTCCCTCGCTCGCTCGTTCGCTCCGATCGACGCATCATCATGCCACACGCTTCTATTACGCACTATTTCTCGCCATCACCTCGGCTCACCCAACTTCCTGGATTTCGTCAATCTCTGCTCTCCGATCTTTCACTCAAGAATCAACGAAAGACCAGCCGAGACAAAGAGTCCAGCAAGATGACAATAGATCGCCTCTATCGTTCACACACCATCCTCACCTCCTTATCTATCGCCAGCGGGTGTGCTATTTGTAAACATCGTATTGACAATTGCCCGCCCGTAAACAAAGGAAGTGCGCTCCGGACGATTATGAATTATTTTGCTCACCCGTTCCTCCTATTATGTAATTAGGACGTGAGAGCGCACTTTCTTTCGGAAATTCCGATTATGAAAGCGGCAAAGCACTAACGCTTCAACCTTTTGTCGCTTATGCACGAAATTCCATTCTTTTCTTCTCTTTTGGAGAATACTACTGTCATCCCATGGAGTCATCGCACTCTTGCCCTCGAGCAGGACAAATTGAATTCTCTATTTTTATCTGCTATTCATTCGCTGTTGTAGGTATGCATTTTTCCCAGTCGGTGTCGATAATACAATCTCAAGTGGGCATTATAAGAGGAGTACAAGTACTTTATAGCGATAGTGTGGGTATATTATTCATTAGTTAGCATTCGCCTACATTTCATGTGACCAAACAGTTATATTCTCTTTGCTGCCTTTCTTTCTAGAACCCCTTAGACGTAGACCTAGTGATCAACTTACCTCATGATGGAGTACGGCTGATATTTGATCCTGTGGTACAAAGGCTCAAGATTATTGAAATTTACAATATGAAACTAGTTAAGCTCAAGTACTGTGGCTTGCCATTTAACTCACCGGAGGTGTTGCCATCCATTGAACAGATAGAGCACTCATTCGGAGCAACCCATCCTGGTGTCTATGATAGTGACAAACAGGTCCCTCATTCATACCTAAACTAACTAAACATAATTCATGTATCCAAGAGTTCTCTAATGACGTTTGGCCTTTTTTCTGTGGCAGGTTTTTGTTCTGAACTTCAGGGGTCTCTCATTTTACTTCCCAGTTGACTCCAAGTTTCAGCCTGGCTATGCTCATGGTTTGGGTTCTCTGCAGTTTCCTAATGGAGTCTCGCCTCTTGTAGCTAAGACAGCCATATATGTTGGTAATTTGGCAACTAGCAGTGGGAGTGATGAGCATAACTTAAAAGCTCCACCTCCACCACTACCACTTGTAATTACATTGTCCTTATGTTGAAAGAGTACTAATTAACTAGTTAAATCAATACTACATATACCGTTGTTTCTTAGGTATGTTATCACAATAATTTATATCTTGAGAAAGCCGAAGTTATGCGTGATAAAGCGCGAACTCGGGGCCTTCGGCTGCACCTTTTTACCGAGGGTAGTTCAGTAACGAGGGTTTTGTTGGAGCCAAAAAAGCGTAGTCTAACCAAAGAGGTAATTATCATATCGAACAACTCACATTTCTGAATGACAAGTTGTGTTTTCTTAGTGAAATTAATGCCTTTGTTTTTTCTCAGGTATTATTTGGCGATACGTGCGAAGACGTGTTGAGCGCTTTGGGTGCGCCTTCTCGTGTGTTCTTTAAAGCCGAGGACAAAATGCGAATTCATAGTCCTCACGCGCATAAGCGTGACAAAATAAGACGATCCGATTTCTTTTACAACTATTTTACTTTAGGATTGGTAGGTGCCAAATGTTACGAAATCACAAATTCCACTGGCTCGCTCTTTCTTTCTCTTTTGGTGTACTAATCCTTATGTCTCTTGTTTATAGGACGTGTTATTTGATGCTAAAACGCAATGCGTTAAAAAGTTTGTGTTACACACAAATTACCCGGGGCATTATAATTTTAACATGTACCACCGTTGCGAGTTCTCCCTAACTTTACCTCCCGAAAATAATTCCACGGAGCCGGGAAAGCTCATAGATGTTTCCCCCTCTCCAGTCACGGTATGCAATCTTTACAATATAATATTTGTACCCCTAAAATAATGTGGATGGTACTTTAAATGCTCCAGTTCCTCGTAACCTGTACTTTAACAGCACACGTACGTGTAATTAATTGTGAAAATGACGCATATGGCTAGAAAATTCTTTCTTCTCGTTTGCAGATCACTGCCTACACGAAATGGGATAGAATAAGCGAGCAATTAAAGGCAAGCGCGCGCCCGGTGGTATTGAACCGTGCCTCCTCGACGAACACGACGAATCCGTTCGGTTGTACGTTTTGTTACGGAATACGCGACGCGATTGTCGAAGTGATGGCGAATCAACATATCGCGAGCGTAACGTTATACAGGGCCGCGTGACCTTGATAATTCATTCATCATGGTGCATTGTACGATATACTCCGCGAGGGAGGAGCAGCTGATCCGCGTGTGGCATGTCGCCGGTTCGAACACACACGTAGGCAAGTTCTATCGCTTGTTCTCGCATAAACGACACCTCTCAACGCAAGCTGGCCGACACTTGGGTAATAAACTGCTGCTGGAGACCTGATTGCGAGCTGCTGCAGTTTTTCTATCATTGATGTTACTTTTAGCGTGCAAGAATGTTATCAAGTAATGACCATATGCGTGTAGTAGACTGGCAAAGTGAGACAAGAATAAGCTCAGCTGGGAAAGGAAAGTGGTCCTAGATCGCTTTGAGTATAGGCGGTGCGATCTTACTCGAAGGAAAACCTTACATTCTTTCTCAAATAATTAATATAAGGAATAATCGAAAGATCAATCTCGGGGTACAACTCTGCAATATGTAACACGATATCACACGTATTTAATAATGTCCTTTCTATGTTTTCGTTATGGTTTCTTGCGACTCCTATCAAGTAAAGGATCATTCTGCGCAAAGTGTGTGCGGTCTACGTGGCTCCGTAATTCGTGGGCGACGAATAATACAAATTTTTTGATAGTTGATAATCTATGACAGTTCTAACAACTGTTCTAAACTAATACCCTTAACAATGTAACAATGTGCGTAGGCGACATAAAAACTATTTAACTTTCGTAAGGCAAAATTTTGTAATGAATGTTTCGGGTAACGAAGGAGCGGCGTAAAGGGACGGGACTAATATCACGAGATTGTTTAATTCTGAAGCATAATAACCGTGCGAGTTACGTGCTTCGTGCGGAATTGATAATTCAATTCTTAATTCTAGCTGTTTGACGAGATTTTAGGTTCGATAACTTTTTAATCGCTTAGAGAATGAAGTAATCTGTCATGTGATATCACATCCTCGTGATTTGCGAATAATGACAAATTGCGAATGCTATTGGAGCATAATTGACAAGCTGTATACTGAGGTGTGCAAGGAATGGCGAATTGAAGCCCGTTTTAAAATAACTCGAGTTTTGCTCGGACATCTCGTGGCGTTAAAGTAATTGTACATATGATTTTTATAATACAATTGGCCGATATGGAAGCCTGAGTCTCCCAGCTGTTCAACTGTGGAAGCTAAATGTATTTAAGATTGTCACACCTCGATATATCGGTCAGTACAACTGCTTTTGTCGTCTTTCCACTTCTTGCGCACCTTAGTGTTTACAATCGCCAGAGAGAAATACAACGACACGTGTCGTAAGCAGGCTTTTGTAATAATCAGTTGCCTGTATTCCGTATTTCTGCGTACTTGTGATACATCGTAGGCTATATATCGCGCGACAATTATTAACTCGTTACTATCGTTTGATTTGCATTAACACAAAAAAATGAATGGCAAATACTAGGAAATTAATGGCAGATATATTAGAAAAATCCTATTTTCTTATATTGCCTATTCGCAATTGTACAATTTTGTTTTAGAAAGGCGTTCGGTCGGATAAAGTTGGTATACCTATGGTACTATTAGCAGCGAAGAAATCTGTACAAAAAAAGAAATTTTAGAAAACGTAAATACGCATCTCTGCCCGACGTCGAAATGGCTTTTGACCTTTTGAGGATGAATTGTAATTAGAGTTTTAGTGGAAGAATGATTTTTTACCGAAGCTCTCAGCTCACTTCGACGTTGTTCACTTGCACAACTGGATATGCCCAATTGTTTCTACCCTTGTGACACGGTTCATGTTAAATATAGGGTATAAAGAAACACCTTCTGTCTACCGTAATTGATTTCGATTAGCTAAGCCACTCACAGCTAGCTAACCGTACAAGCTCTAACAGGTAATTATATTGAGAAGGTATTATAAGTAATAATGTTCACTGCAACGTGATACGAGCGATCATTATCTTAACTAATAGTTAAGCTGTGAACAGGCATTCAAACTCTTCTAACTGAATAGGATGATGTAGCACTTAGTTCGCCAACTTTCAGTTGAAATACTTGATGGAGTAGCGTTATAAAGTACTGCTGGACCAATTCTATGATTCCAAGGCTGTAAAACTATCTTCTCAATTCGTAATGAAGGCTCTATTATTCATATCCGTAATACATATCATTTTCTTACAATCCTACACAATTTCGAACAATTTATCACTATACTAGATCCAAATGCGTACATTTAAATTGTAACTTCCTCACTATTAGTTAAGTTTCGCAATTCCTTAAATTTAACTATCAATGTCTTTAGTTTCGACTAGGATGGTGTTCCAGACTCCCCAAATTTTAAAGTTAAATTATTGGGCGATCTTTACCTTGGCAAATGTGAGCATTCAAAGTTAGCCGTCGACTTAATATAATATTTGTCCAATTCACCTGCAAGTTAAGTGAGCAATGCGTTTATATATCATTCTGTTACAATGATTGAATCGAAGATTTCCCGAATAAAATTTATGGGTAGAAAAAAGACAAGACTCTAATCTCTAATATGAATTATTTTAATCCGATTGAGTCCAGACGCATGAGAATTTGTGTTTCGGGAGTTTCTAAGTACAAGCACTGAATTATTTCTTGGTGATTCTACAGGTCAATAGATTTTTCAATTATAATATTAGAAGAAAAGTGCTGTGTGTTATATCGCACATAAATAATTCGAATTCAGCGCCATATTGCATTTCAGTAATATGGCATTCGCTTTACAATGTGTCCACCAGAGGTCACGCCATTATAGTTCGCGTCGTCGCATTCCTTTGAAGTGCAAGTGCCGCGTAATCGGAGAAAAGAATTTCGCCGAATTTGCAGTAAATATTAAGTGTCGAGTGCAAGAACTGTACATCAGACCTGGAGGAGATGCTCAGCAGCCAGATGGAAGAATAAGTCAAGTCGGCAGAATGGTAACGTACACGAAATTACTAATCCAAATTTTAGCCTCACTTGGGTTCAACCCGTTTCCCGCTTCTTGTGCTTTATTCTCGAATGTCTGCATATTTATTGCAACAATTAATATGTTATGAGTTACTGCATGCGGTATATCGTTTGTACAAACAAGTATATTTGCCCTGCCCAGCCTTATGAATACTTTCCCGATCGGCCCATTGCACGTTTTTATACTTTTTGTGGTTTTATCGAATATGCATTGAAATGACTGCATGGAACACTATGGTCGATCCATCAGCCATGCGCGTTCAAAACTTTTGTTCTACGATACTTCTCTCATCCAATTCTTATTGAAATAAAACCTTTTTTAATTTCTGCTATACGTTATACTACGTGTAATGCCAGGCTTGTGTAAAACACTTCTTGCACGAACGTATTGCAGAGCTTGTTGGACATTATATCAAATATTTCCATCATTTTCACAATTTATAGTGAATAGTTCAAATCCCATAATGTTCATACGTGGTAAGTGTCAAAATATATCATTATTACATCATTATTATATCATTGTTATTATCATATTCTTATTATATAACTAAAACAATGCCTCTGAATGATCATGAGACTGCAGATCTTCATGGAATCAAAACGTATAACTATAGAAACATAATTAAAGACTAGAATCTTTACTGGTTCACATTTTTCTGCAATGTTTATTTATCCATGCTGATGACTTGTTTTTGCACTTTCATTGTTATCGTACATTTTTCTGTTCGATTTGGGTATAGTAGCATGTGCATTGAATAGCTGCCGATCCATTAATGGGCCGGTACCTCTTCCCAGATTACTTTTATTGAACTTTATCTTGTTCAAACGGTCCCCTTGAGTCAACACATACTTTTGATTCTTTTCTCCAGCGTTGCTCGACTTTCCTTTGTCCTCCTTCCGCGTGGTCTCCATTCCCGTGGCGGCTGGACATTTATTTTAGCTATTATTAGCTCACATAGAGTTTTAATTGAAAGAGAAACGATGTCTTACGGGGACAACTAAAACTGCACGCAGTATTCAATGGTGATACGGGCACTTGTCTTTCGTGCTTGTTTAGAAGTGAATAGATACCGCGTTTGTGGCGGATGATGACATCGCTGTTCCCGAAGTACTTCAATCTACACGTTTCAATTGGCATTCTCATAATATTATAGAAATTGTGTATCTTGATAACTTAAATTTATACGAAATTTGATTTTCTCAACAAGTGAAGGATTGTTATAAAAAAGTATGTAATAACTTGAACTGGTGGCCCGAGTCCATAAGGGAATTTTGCATCTTTTCGAGCCAAGACTGTTGGTGTCCTATCACCGAGCCCGGCCTGCAAATTCGAAGCCAGGCGATCACTTGTTTCGCTGGCATTTGATAATGTTTTATCAAATAGGCACCGATTAAAGTACCCGTTCTTCCTAGTCCTGCCTGGAAATTCCTTAAAATGATACTTCCATTCTCTAACCGGATATATTTTGTACTTATAAGTTACCTTGCAGTGCACTGCAATGGCACCAATTTGGCTTTCAGCTAGATGAAGGAACTTGTGAAGGATTCTTCTTGGAGGAACCGTGCCATCAGGCATAAACAAATCGTAGTGCATGATCCCAGACTTTAAAAATCTGTTAAAGTATGCCGTATAAGTACTTGGACACAATCAAGTACCAGAAACCACGAAACTTCGGTCAGTTAATCGGTAAATTTTGAAAATTACACACTTTTCGGGATCGTACGTCTTCTTGTTCAGTCTGACTACGGCGCTAACTTCATTTTGTAAGAAATACTCGACATATGTCTCCGGTGGATTGTAGAAAGTGTCAGGTTCCGCACAAGGACTGAGAAATGCCAAGAATTTCTTTGGAAGGATCCAATTTAGGCAGCCGTGCTCAATTCTGTCGTACTTTTCGTACTCTATTATATCGAAATCTTCGAAATTGAAGAACCCGTAGGCGGCCGCCCTTTCGATCGCGTTCAAACAATCTAATTAAGGAATCGATGGCTCGTTTCAATGGAAAAATTGTTAACGATTTCTCAAGACAGTTGTTAAAAATGATTAGTAGTAAGAGATTATTTGCAATGCTGTAACAGATGCACTAAATTTAGAGAGAAGTATTGTTTAATATTGGAATACCTAACAAAGAGATCCGATAAATCGAAGGGCCCATCGAGGCATCGCAAAATAACTTGAGTCGGGGCTGTGCCATGGACATAAACACATCATAAATGTCTTTTGGCTTTTTATTCAGGTACAAAACCGCATAGCCGGAGATTAGATAAGCCGCATTCGTCCATGTTTTGCTGTCTTGGCACGTGTAGTGAACTATTTGTTGCTCCTTCTTGGTGGGGCTGTTTAGTTTAGTTCCTAACTTCCAGCAATATCTATCGATATGTTTTTAATCAACGTTTAGTTGATTATTTCACATTATTATTAAATAGTAAAAGCTTGTGGAAGAATTTTACCTATACAAACAGGCAATATTCAATGGTCCAAAATCGTTGTAAAAGTTGTTATAAATCAATTCATCATCGATAGTAAAGAAATGAATTTTAGAGGTACTCTTTGCCTCCTTCCTTCCATGACTCAGGGTCGCGAAATACAGTCTGTCTTTGATGTACTCGAAGATATCTATGACATCTGGGTGATTGTGAACTCCACTTTGTTCTGGAAGAGCGATTTCAGAACACTGAGCATCTTACTTTGAATGAGTCCTACAATCTTCCAAAGTTCATTCAATATTTTAAGACTTATAGCAAATACCTTCCATTTTAGTTCCATATGGTTTCCCATACAGTAGTGTACTTTGAAATATCTGTTTTATGGAGTTAGCCGATGAAATAACTAAAAATTTTGATTTTACTCTTGTCCAGAAATCTACATTTAAGTAGTTGGAATAGAGGTACCGATATTAGTAACAGACTTCTTTAACATTGTATTAATGGAGTTGTACCTGTTAAAAATAATTAGAGACAAATCAATTTGACTTGATTGAAAATTACGAATTATACGATACTTAGATGTTAATAAACTGTTAAAGGTGACAAACACTCACAGCAATTTTCAGTTTTCAACCACCAATGCAGGTTGAAAGGTTACAATGCTAAATCCATAATGTTAAATTCGTTTTGGAGAACCATAAGTTTCTCGAACGAATGCCAAACTTTAAAGCAACTTGCAAAACTTGAATCATCAGTTTTAGAAATCGAATGCGATAACCATTACACTAGAATTTTACACTGGTGGCTTTACGGTGGCCGGATTTATGTTACCATTTTTGACAAGTTGACTAGTGGGAAACCTGTTGAAACCTGCGTAGAAATCGATGTCTTACACTGAAGTTAGCAGTAAAGTTAAAATTCCAAACCAACTATTAAGATAAAATGCAATTGACTCACTTTACTCTTAATTCAGATGTTTTTCTCAAAGTAAAAGTGCTCGACCAGCGCTTGGTAATAATAATTCAAGTGCTGGAGTAAGTAATTAGATATTTTCGTAAGAGTGCAAGTGCAAAAGTTCGTTTCTCCCAGAAAGACCAAATCGGATGGTGCTCAGAAGTGGCAGAGCCTCCAACTTTGGAGTGAAACTCTTCTGATCTCACGAGATGAGGCTTTCCCTGTCTGCCGTCGCAATTACTCTTCATTGTCTCTCTGGCTTCAAGGATGAATTCTTGCGATTGACAACTAGAACAATGTCCCACTGTCTAAACTCCTTCTCTACTAATTCGTCGTGCTCTATCCATTCAGAACTGAAATGGAGCAATCCATTGGATTGAGAAATAAAATGGAGTATCGTCTGATCCGAACTAGTTGTTAGTACAATATTTGATTATAGTTGAGAAAGGAGGCTGTCTATAAAAGCAGAGGGAGACTAATCGGGTTTCGATTACCGTTTCCCCACTCTGACAGTAAGATGGAGCCAAAGGAGCAATGGGCGAAGGATGACCGATGAAGAAGTAGCTGTGCTTGAAGATAAGAGAGACGAGAACGACATTAGGATCGGCGAAAGAATGGTGGTGGGAGGGCTTGCAGCGATATCACCGAGGAAAAAAGAGGGGGCCAGACAGTCCGAGAGGGGAAGTTGGTCTTTGGATGCGTGGCACGATTCACTACGAAATCTCGGATTCTATTAGCGGAGAAATTATAACGGATTGACGGACGCAGCCGTGGATGCACGGCCAGAGCCAGTCGATGCTCCCAGCCGATTCTTCCGTTGAGATTTCTCTTCCACCAGCAGGTCGATACTCTATTAACTTCTTCGATCGAATCCTTCACTATATGTACACTCAATCTACATAGATTACATGTGGTACAGCAATCTATTAGTCAAGCCACTGATCAGTTGCCATTGAAATCTAGAACGCGTGCATATCCAAGTATCGTGAAACAATTTCTCTCAGATACAACTGTGAGATACAAAGAGTCGAATGAGAAACATGCGGCTAAAGTTTACTGCAATTAGTTTAATGAACTTTAAGGATATTTCCGGAAGTTTAGTTAATATGATTTTTAGCATGTCGTTTATTAAATTGGTTTTTTTTATTTGGATCCAAGACATTGATTGGAAAGTTCAAAGTAATGGAGTGTGGCGACAAGGTTCTGAGTAAAATGGGATCAAAGTATTTCTAAGTTAAGTCTTTGAGAGAGATTAACGGCCCTGTAGAGTAAGGCGATCGCTTTCGACGCATTGGAGAGGTAGGAGGCAGTGGTTTCATGAGCGCAGACAGTACTTTCTTCTGAATCCAGCGAGCGGTGCAACCGAGAAAACAGCAAAGACTGCTAGCTGCGATGCACGTAGCCCATTGCATAAGATGTAGTAGCCTCGGCTCCACCTTCCGCCTGCGCTCGCGTTGCGCAATTAATGCCTAATTGTCGGGAGCATTTAGCGTGATGCTCTGCCCATAACGAGTAGAAAATCGACGGGAATTTCGCGTTTAGGGATTCCGAAAGCGACGCAGCACCACGTACACCCTGCCGCGCTCCCACACTTTTACTTTATCTTATTTATTTTTCTTACTTATACTTAATATTATCTTGTTTCTCACACAATTTTAGCTAATTCACACCACCTTCTGATAATACATGTTTTACTTACTTTTATTTCACTTCATCATTGTTATCTGATAGGAGACTTATTCTAAATTTGGATATTGGATAGGAAGCAGATTTCTGCTGAAATAGTGGTGGTTCTTCGAGTCTCGAGAAGAATGACCGACGCCAGCGATAAACTTGAGTTTTTACGAGGAGTTCGATCGGTATGCCAAAGGAGTTGAATGGCAGTGCTATATTGAGTGAAACTTTGGAGGTCTGCGGCGACAGCAACGGCGACAGCGACAGAGACGAAGACGACGAAGACGACGACGCAGGCCCCTTTGGTGGTCGGTCGCACATCGCCGGAGATCCGCTCATTGTTTCTCTAATGCATATTGACTATTAACAGCAAATCCTTCTGCCTTATAAGCATGAATATGGCTACGTCACGTCCTTATTCGATAGAGGCCCTCTCTCATCTTCGCAAGCCACAACCATATTTGGTTTACCAACCCATCGACAATGCCACTGGCATTCATAAAGGCATCCCACCATCTCTCGGCCTGCCTGCCAAATCGAATTCAGAGCTCATTTGACGCTCTATGTGTCGCCGATCAAATGGAAAGAGCTTCAAACATAATGACTCTATCGACCGCGCAATATTTATTGGGAATCTTACCACGTGCCGCCCAAACTTCAATGCTAATGGTATCCAAGAAAAACTATTCGCTTTTATTAACTGATTAAGGTTCGGCCAATTTGCTTCTCATTCAATCAAGAATAGATTACTTCTCGCTCGTTTTTTGAACCAAAACCTCGCGTGCGAGGTTGTAATTGGAAGCTGTCAGTATTATTCGGGTGCAAGCATTGATTGGGAAGAGCAACAAGTTTCGTAAGTTGGATAGGATGGAAGGGGAAGTATGGCAGAGTGGTACGTGTGACCAATTAAGCGAGGAGTGCGTCAGAAATCCGAGTAATTTGAGGAGCGAAAGAGCGCAGGAAGAGAGAGAGGGAACGAAAGATACTGAAACGTGCGATGTGTAAAGAGACAGTTGGATACAAACATCCGTAGAGCGAAGTGTACGTGCAGGCGTACGTACACAGCAAAGGAGAAGAGAGTCAAAGAGAAACGTGTACGGGGACACGAGGAGTGTACGTGTCCTGAGAGTGAGAGGCGATCGAGGGATGGATGCTATGCTCTCTGCTTCCGCGATCGTCGACGGACAATCGCCTTTGACGCTTACGTGCACGCTTCTTCGACGATCGACCCACCTTACACCATACTGCTCCCCTCCATCCTACTCTTTACTTCTTCCATCATCTCAAACTCTTATCTATCGACCACCTACATCCTCCAAGTAGAAATACCCTATACTTTTTAAATTCCCAACTTCTATTATTCCAACTTCCTAAAACTTAGATGAAAGAACGCGTGAAGGGTTTATTCGGACATATGGGACGGTTTTCATTCGAAATTGGAACAAGTCCGAGTAAAGGATTGTGTAAAAGGTAGAACCTGAGAACTAGGGAGGTCGAAGGCGTTTGCATTGAAAGTTCTACGTCTATCGTTCAGAGTTCTCTTCTCTTCTCTTCTCTTCTCTTCTCTTCTCTTTCTCTTCTCTTTCTCTCTCTCTCTCTCTCTCCGTCTCTTCTCCACGTCTCCCGGTTGACTTCTCTGGATGACCGCAAGCGATTGTCGGGTTCTCTAAGGGATTCTCGTCACGACGAGCAAGCGGGCACGTAACAATTTCTGTTCTCGGGAGTTGGGGCCTCGGTGGATGGATCGTTCGGTGATTCGTTCTGTTCGTTTGGCTCGCGAGACCAATGTATCCGCAGACACCCAATACCGCGGACACTCGGACATATGCGGACACGGACGCTCACCAGGACGTTCCTCCTGCTCTCCTGGCGCCTTGCCTCTTCGCCATTCCTCTGACAGGACTCACATTCTTATGCATTGCTTCGACGACCAATGCATCCCACTATTATCCTATGTTAGGTCATTCCATTCCTCATTTTAACTTCCTCGCCAGAGATTTCTTTCCAGCTACCAACAATCCCCAAACCTTTCTATGCAAATTCTCAAATATCTACTTGACACATTTTTTATCGAGTATACTTCTCTTTGTACTTTGCACATGCATCAACTTATGCAATTATTGAAGTATAGAAAAAGGATAGAAATATGTAAGTCAATGAACGAATGAATTTCCGATGGAGATCTGGATCATTGGTTCAATTGTAGTCTATCTAGATTTTCTGGAGATCCTCCATTTCTTTTAAGAAATTCGATAATTTCTCTGCTTTATTGAGATGGTGTGTGGTCCATAGATGATAATATCATCTGCTACTTGTTGTAGTGCTTTAATAATTACACAAGAGGTTTGTTGGTGAACGACAGGCATACGTAAGAGGTAAACGGTATGTTAAGTTGGAGAGTCTAATAGAAGTTTCGGTCCTAACCGATAGTTGTTGAGAGTGGGTGGAGGGGAGGAGGGTTCGAATGTAGGCGTAGCGATATTTCGACAGGCGCTGAGCCTTAAGGCAATGCTCGGGCGAGTGATCACGGCGCAAGATTTAAGTCTTGATTCACCGGTGGATCCGATTGATAGGCGGATCAGGTACACGCTGAATTCTTATGCTAATGCGAGAAAGGAGCCGAGAGAGGAGAAGACAATACCACACACCACCAGCATAGTGGCTGTCTCCACATCCAGCCAGCCAGCCAGCCAGCCAGCCAGCCAGCCAGCCAGCGCAGCGGGAGTGTGCTCGCATCTGTATGAACTCGGCGTGGTGCACACCGTATTCCGTCTTCCGTCAAGTGAATTAATACATAGCCACTGCAGAGCAACAATCATACGCTATACCATAGACAAGATTTCCCACCGACAACTTGCCACTTATCTCTAAGTTCGTTTCATTTGACAAATGCCGAGAAAATCTGGCAACGATCGCGTTTAATACCAGTTTCCACACAGGAGTAAGTACAATAATGGAAAGTTCCTGGTATGCAAATTGTTAGGAAATAATTGGACCATTTGCAGTAGTGTAAAGACAAATAGAGTTGTAACTTTTTGGTAATGATTAGAAAGATCAGTGGCAACAGAAATTTAAACCATGTGCGAGAGAAGGTACGGTAGAAACCTTTGAAGTGCAACGGGCTAACCCTTCTGTGCTATGAGGGTGTTAATACGATCAGAGCACAAGTATTTAACACCGAAAGAATCAATCAATGAATTGGAAATTTCACATGTCTTAGCAAAGATATGTGTGTACCAAGTGGGTTAATAGTTGGCAAGCGCGGTTTCAATTGCATTAGATCAAAGTAGGTGTGTGCATAAAGCACAGTCATTTAACATGTAATGACAGATAGGATACACAGTTCGGCATCGATTTCCGATGCGGTGAGATCGGCCTTTTTCTGATTGTGCTTTCCCATCGATCATACCACTCAATATCTACGTAATCGTGGAAAAATTTCCTCCTTTCTAATGCCTCTTCCTCTCCTGCTCATCAAAGAACGCTTTTCTCTTCCCCTCCCATCCGCCCAGGGAACAACTGGTGCTACACCCCGCCAATTTCATTGAAATCTTACGGAATCGAGTACACGCGCGAACTCATTAATGCTAATTGATTTTCGATCGAGCATTGTACTGTTGGCTCTCGATTATTGAAATTCCTCGGTGCTAGATTCCAGTTGAAATCTGGCCGGCATGGTGGGGCCATGTAAGCACCTACCTGCCAGTACTTTCGTGCGAGATCTCCCGAGTGAAGAAACATTGCAATTAGATTAGGACATCGGAAGAAGGCTCGTGCAAAGAGGAATGTTTGGTTTCTATGGGAAGGATAGAGAGGAGGAGGAGGAGGGGGGGGGGGGGGTTTGCGAAGATGAAGTTACTGAAATTCCAGATGGATGAGAATGGCCAGTGGTAGAAGTGGTAGCCTACTCAGCCAAGTACAATGGAGGCAGACATAATAACGCGGCCTGCTTCCGCGGAGAGCTTCACGCATAAGTTTCCTTTACGTGATTGATTTATTGAGTTCTTCGCGAAGAAAGTATGTACCAGAGGCAGTGTCTGCTTCTCCTTCTTCCCCCTCTTCTCTCCAGTCGCTCTGCTGGCTCTGTAGCACACGATACACGTGGAAGTTCTTACTTCCGCTTGGCTGGAACCCGAACATTACGGTATCCGTAGCTTCCGGTCAGCGGGTACCGTGTCAGGCTCTCGTTCCTCGATCATCCTCTTAAGCCAACCAATCTTTTCTGCACGGTTATTCATCGATCATTAGTCAATCTCTCATTCTTCTCGCAGTCATATTCCGATAGATGTTAGAAATACACTTTTATAATAAAGAAGGTTCAATTTTCCATCTCTAAACCTTTGAGATTTACGAATTTAAATGCCAGACACTTTACTTTTTCTGGATGAGAGATATTTAGAAAATCAATGAAATTTATACACGCGAAATCCACATTAGTGTGATCGAAATTTACAATCGAATTTCACAGTAAGACGGGTTAAATGTGTCAGACATCTAAGACGTTTGATAGAATTTCGATAATACTTAGCGGATAGGTGATTTATTTAAATAGGGGAGATTTTGAAAGTTCATACAAGTGACCGTATTAAATGATGGACGCGTGATGCCCAGGCTCTTTTCTCTGCACACGTTGAGGACGATCATTGATGCAGAGAGGCAACTGACGATGTAACGGTCGTTCTGCCTGGCCAGGGTGGATGAGTACAGCGTTTCCCGTATTGCTGACCGCCTAACTCCCAACTATCCAACCAAATGACAACTGCTCGACCATTGATCGAGGCTCTTGTCCGTTCTGCTCGGGAATTTCGAACTTTCTACTCGCGCAGATGACAAAGTTCTGCTAAAGTGAACCCGCCAAACCACACTCCATGCGTATTCTTCAAGAATCCAAAGATATCCTACAAATTTATCAACCAATCGCTTTAATAACAATTTCAGCAACTAAACCTTATAAATTTCATGGCATATTTTTCCATTTTAGTCAATTTGAAAGGAGTAATTTGAGAAATCGATTAAATTTCAAAGAATAAATCGTAATCTGGGTGATTGAAGTTAGAAATTGTGATCTGAATTGTCAAAATAGCTATTGTATAATGATAAAATCAATATAACAATAAATAATAAGCCGTTTATCGGGAAAGTTGAGAATATTTGGTTGTCCGTCCGCCAGATGCCGGGGTTTGACCGAATCCACTGCCTTATCTGTTACTCCCTCATGAACAGCGACAAAACACACCCTCCAATTTTGAAAGGACTGCTAGTCCAGTGACTTTATCAGGTGTCACATTATGCATGACTCTTATCTCCTTATCGATTTTGTTTGGTATTACGTCTTAATGTTACAAGGCCTATAACATGGCTCTTGTGTCGTTCGCTCTTCTCGGAAAACCATAGGAGATGTGCTGCTTTACCAGGAAGCCAACGACATGAATACAAACGATAATAGTTCTCTATTAGATTGTTACTCACTTGTTTTACCTTTCAAATAACGAGAATAGTAAAGTTCTCGGAGAAGACCACAGTGACTTATACTATTGTTGTTCTTTCATTATTGTCAAATTGTCGATTCGATTATTAAAACAAAGTTTCTTTTCCAAAGACATATACGACATTTAATCTATATTGAGATATATTCGCCTATTAATTCACGGTTATTGTCTCATTTGGTTTTGGCTGTTTGGTAGGTCGTTACTAATTATAAGTGTAAAGCTAGGGGCGAAAGAGCTAGGGGAAGGGATTGAAGAAAGGTCTGGAGGCAAGAGGATGTCGTAGGAGAAGGAATGACGATGATCCCCAAACACGTAAGAGACAGAGAGCAGTATGTACATGTCGGTAGTGCGCTGTCTAGGAGGAGGGAAACCGTAGAAGGTAGGAAACCTCTCGGTGTCTCTCCCAACTGCTCGGAGCTCGAGAGAATTAGCATTCGCTTCTCCGGCATCTCTTCTCGTCTTCCCGTCCGCTATCCTCCCTTCTATCTCCTTTCTCCGAGTCCCACCAACAGCATGCCTCCCCCTTTCTTACTCTCTTTCACTCAGCTTCCCCCCGATCCCGATAAAAAACGCTTCCTTCCCGAAGGCTTTCGCTCCTATAATTACTTCGGACGTGCTCTCTTGCTCGCCTCCACTTCCGATTTTTCCTAATCACTCCTCTCATCCCGTTCTCTTTCTCTTTCTCTTCTTGCTACGGAAATCGACATCGACTATCAAATCTTGCCTTTGAATATTCTACCCAATGGGGAACAACTACTTTAAAGTAAAGGCAGGAAGCCTGCTCACCGAGACTTGGCAGGTAACATGGGGATTTTAATGGGGGAATTATGTTATGTTGCCTTTGGAGGCAAAACGTTTTAAAGAACCAAGTGTAATATGCTTCTCCAGCTTCCACTTGCACACATTCCACAATGACCATCGCCTTTTCTAATACATATACATATAAGTTGGAAGCTTCTAAAGCTCGAGAGGACGCTCAGTTTGTCGATCTCTTCATCCGATTAAGCCCCACCAGTTTCGCCCGGCCTTTCTCACTTCTACTCCATCTTTCCAGCTTCTCTTGGCTTACCAAACCTCATTTTTCGCCCACTAATCGCTCTGACATTTATTTACCCATCAATACCAATCAATACTACAAATCACCACTACTATAGCATTGTTATTGTACTCTAACTCAGCCAGTATCAAGATGTTAGAAAGTAGATAACATTTACGAATTTGTGGTACTCGGAGGCAAAAGTAATGGCAGAGCCGTTTCCGAATTCCAAATGAGAGATAGCTTAATTTCTCCGCTATCAACGAGTTTAATGCCCGAATGTTCCCAGGGATTGGATGAGGAGGCATCGAATTAGCATAGATAGGAATATTATCTAGGAATAGTTTGTTGGGTGGCGCGTTGCGGCGTCTTTGTGTGCGTGTGTGCGTGTGTGTCTGTGTGTGTGCGTACGACCGGGTTGAAATTAGGAAGTAGACGTTCACGTTTCGAGGCTGGCCGTGGCTGCTACGGGGCTACGGGGCTACGGGGCTACGGGCTACACGAGGGGACAGACCGACAGAGATAAAGAGCACTTCCGGAGGGACGAAGGTCCGCTTGCGCGCGCGCGCGCGCTCGCGCGCGCGCGTGCGTTATATCTGCTGCTGTTGGCTGGCAAAGGAGAACCCGCGGGAGAGAGTCACACCTGAGTGCCCACGCTTCCTCTGATCCTCGCACCCTACTCGCTTCTGCCCTTCTCTACCCTCGCCGTCCCTCGCCGTCCCTCACCTTCCCTCACCTTCCTCGCCGCGCCTTGCCTCCTTCACCTTCCTCCAGTTCCAGTCTCCTTCGACTTCGAAACGTCTCTCCACCGCCTCTTTCACTTCGCCCTTTTCTCCACCCGGCTCTCCTTTCCTGTCTCCCGGATCCGTATCCGTCGACGTGGAACGCTACCACCTCATCCTATCTTACGCTCCTTTTTTTCCCCTCCGCTCGCCGCCGTTCCCACTTCTCTATCTTACATATGCTTTATCTCCCTCAATTCAATGATAATAATCGATTTTCGATGCAGATACCGATTTTGCATGGGTTCTCGTTGGTATATAGTAACGCTTACTCCCCTACTTTCGTTATTTAGGCATGATGAGTATCCTTTGAGTGATTCATCTTCAATAGTTCTTCAAAGTATGTTTTTGTAATGTTTTCGAAACTTAAATATCGCATGAATTTAAATATCGATTGAGAATTCAATCGCGGCATGTTTAAAACGAAGTGTGTGCTTCATTTTCCACTAGCAATTCAATTAGGCATAGAGAGTAAAAGGCACGCTCGATCGTTTCCCGCTCTAGTCGCTGTGTATAGTTGTACGTACTGGCATGAATCCGCCGAATTAATCTTTAACCAGCTTTGGCATGGCGTGCTGTCTCAATATCACGCAATCTTATCGAATAAGTGTTAGCCTATGAGCACTAGCCCCTCTTTTCTTGATAATGTGCGAACGTCTATGCTCAATCGGAATTAGTATGTACGTACAATTTTACTAAGCACGAATCAGCCGTATCGACCAGATGGATTTGACTGATTACGGAATCTTGGCGAGAATCACACATACACACGCGTGCCAGCCGAGGTGACGCTCGCGTTACGAACATTCGTTCGTATTACAAGAGTCAGTGTAAAATAATCTAAGATGGAAGACGATCTCATTTCACTCACCGGCTCAATATGCAATTCTTGCCCGGGCACTCATCCACTACGGGGATTACGCGTGAAGATTTTATCTTGACTTGGCCAAGAATATACCAAATCCTATCCTACGGTCCTGAAAAACTTATGATGCATTAATTAAGATTATGTCGTCATGGATAAATTGCTTCGAAGGAAAGAATCTTTTTTTACAATTATAAATAAGGTAAATTAATTGAGAGACAAGAGAACCTATTTGATTCTTTCACAAAGTTGCAATGATATAAATTTCTATTGGTTTTCACGATGAAAAAGTAGTGATCGTGGTCGAAACGGACATGAGAAGGAAAAGTGTCGGAACTTGTGCTTCGGAGAGAGCAGTCACGCTAGTTTAGCTTTGCGGAGGGCGGGAGAAAAGAAGCGAGAAGGGGAGGTAAAGGTACGAAGAGTAGCTAGTGCTCATCCCCGGGTGCTCTCCGGCTCCGGACGTAGCTCGCGTTAATCGAAGGAGGATGTGGAGTCGGTTAGGCCAGCGCCAAGTCAAGTCAAGTCAAGCCAAGCCAAGCCAAGCCAAGCTGGAGCGAAGGCGAAGGTAAAGACGAAGGCAAAGGCGAAGGCGAAGGTAAAGGCGAAGGAGGCTAAAAGGAGAGGAGCAGAGCGCCAAGAGAAGCAGAAGTCAGTCAGTCAGTTTCATTGGAACGTCAGCTGCCCGGATGTCTCCCCCATCTGTGGGACTCGCGTTGCAGGGAACAGAGGCACCCATGTGAGACACCTTCTCCTCTCTCTGCCAACTTCTACCTACAGTGCTTCTGCCCCGCACTCGCACACTCACCTATGCTTCCCTCGCTCAGGTGGACCCACACACACTTCCACGCACGAACCGCCAGACACCTTCCTGAGCAACTGGCCCCAACTTCCAACTGCCTCCAACCGACTGCAACACTGCTCCTCTCCACACTTCAACCTATACCGCCTCCTTTATAAACACACCATGCCGATATCACTCTCTTTAATGCCGACTGATTATCTTAAAGAGCTCGATCCAACACCGAGCGAGAACCATCTGCGAGAACTGGACGCTCCTGAGAGCTCGATGACCTGGGTTATTCATCCGATAATACTATAATCGTACCAATCCACTGGCTATGGTAATTCATTAGACTTCTGGGCCCGATTACCAAGTTTTGTTGTATCATTAAGTGATTCGCTGTGTTCTGCTTGTTTGTAGATGAACGAGAGCTGTGGGATGCGAGTTTCGGGGGTTCACACGGATTCCATGCTGACGGAAGAGCAACTATTTGGAAATACTGTGCCCCACTTAATTATCTAAAATGGGAACGCTGTTTCCTCACTAACTATATATATTAACTGTAGATCAGAAACAATGTTCTACTTTGTTGTCTATTAGTTCTCGCAGGATTAAATAATAAAGAATGTTTCCCACCACACCTTGATTAACAATTGATTTTCGGATGATTATTGGAAAATATTAGAATGTCGAGTGACATTTATGGCGAGGGGGCTATCAAAGACGAATATCGAGGATGCGCACGCTCTCGGTTAATGAATAATTAACAGCTGGAGGTAGGTGAAGCGGTCGGCAATCAAGGGTCATCTCAAGTATAATGAGCACTCGGCGCATACGTATTTGATCTTCGGAATCGGAGTGTATCAGGCCCTGTAGACGATCGAATAAATATGCATTTCAATTTGACCCGTGACGATCTTTTCCTCTGCCGCTTTATCTCCCGAGAAACTCACTCTCTTTCCTCTTATCTTTTTGCAAGATCCCCCAATTGATTATCATCTGGTACTATCTTTGGATACTTGCATTAGTCATAGACTCGTGCGCAATTACAGGAATAACAAAGACATTTTCTGTATAATTATCGATGCTATTTTTACCAAATGAAAACGAAAGTAATTGCTGACAAATATGGGTCGGAAGTAACGGTATGGTTTGACGCTCTTCTTTTCCCGAAAGAAAGAGCGAATCTCTTTGTCGTCTGGCGAGGAGTAGCTACGTGAAAAAAGGACAGTGCGCCGGATGATATTTAAATGACAGTCCGAGGACACGAAATTACACGGTGGGGAAGTGTACGCCTTGAGAAAATGAACAGATGCACGGCAATTAGTGAAATGTAGGTGCTCTCGGACACACGCGCTTACGTGTGTGCCCTACCCTTTCAGAAATGCGACAGTTTTTCGAGGACCCAGTCAAACTACAAACAAACCATTTATAAATAATGAACTAAGAATCTATAATATTGTTCTGTTATTAAAATAGATTATAAGATCACATGCTGATTAAATAATAAATTCAAAGGAAAAATATAGAAAGGGGCCTATGAAAATTTGAAAATGCAATTGGAACACTGTTTGAAAGGGCAATTTATAAAACGATGGCTAATACACTCATAAATAAATTCATAGTGTAAGAGTATGTTGAACTACATGGGCATTGGATTAGTGATGCTTGGACTTCGTACAGCAGTAGAGGAAATTCTGCGCGATTTGCAAATCTCCGAGTGCGATCGCGTTTGCCGAGGCTGCACGTGGCCCCAGAAATATTATCGAGCTATCCGTTTTCTCTCTCAAGTTCGCTGGTATTATATTATAGCACTACTTGTCCTTCGATAACACAGTTGCTGCAAATCGAACAGATCGTCTGACCCAGCAGCAGCACATTTTAGCTAATAGCAAAAGCAAACACATTGGCGAGTCTAATAAAAACTAGGGCAGCTCCAGTTGTAGGAGCAACAGTCAAAAATAGCTTAATGAAATGTAATCTTTAGCTGAGTTGTAATCAGCTTGATAGGCAGCATTGTATTTATCCTGGTGGGTGGACTTGTGCTTGGTCAACGAGCTTATTATCAGGACTGCGTGAGCAAAATGCACTATACGAGCTCAATATTCCGCGATACTAAAATTTCAGGCAGAAATAATTAAAGCAATATGAGTTGATGGGAGATAAAAAGTTAAGAGAGTTAAGATCAACTCCTGTTTCTCAGAATTAAGAATTTTGTCACTCAACAGAAAAGAAAATATTCGATTACAAAGGATAAAGAATTTATTTATTAGCAACCCATCATTGAAGTAGTTCTTTTATTATAAAACTTATTATAAACATGGGATACTTGATAGGGGAAATAATAATAATTACAGAAATGTAATTAAAAGAAGGCGAAAAAAAGGATTTGTTTTTACGGGAGGTTCAAGTTCGCGGCTGGCAGTGCACGATGGTCTTCCTCGTTACATAAGAGACTGCAGACATTACGTCTGGCGTTTTGCTTTCTAACTGAAAAGTGGAAAGCATCGCTTTTCCACGTGGGATTTCTTAATTATCTTGTAGAATTGGCAACGACAGGCGGTGCAGCGACGCGTTCATCGACTCCCGTGTCGTTATGTGAGTTTACAACACGAGAACACTCCTGGAAAATTCAGTGAAAATGCGAAGGGACATGTGTATGTATCTGGGTTGGCGCAAACCCAGCCGAAGACGATCCTATCGCTTAATTAAGGAGGCTCCTTACTTTTTAATTGAACGTGCACGAAAGCCTTTCGGACGTTCAGATGTGATCTTGATTAAGTTTCCCACCGGGACTGCATTTCATTGGCGTGGTTGACCTTACTGTTGGGATTGAAATGCTCGCCGACTTTGTTTCCCGCAGTGTTTCCCAATCTTTCCATTACTTTTCATAAATAAAAACATCAGAGAACTCTTCGAAGTGCAAAATATGATTGGAAAACTTGAATATTTAATTAAAGTACGCATAAGATTTCCCTTCATCTTCATTTGTGATTTCAGATTGAAGTTTTTTTGTACTTGAAATAGTGTAAATAATGTGAATCTCAATCGGTGCATATCTACTATAGCAAGAAATTGTAGTCTTTGAAATAGATTATACCATTTTCCAGCATCAAATACATGAATATTGGCGTTCAAGAGATGAAATATCATTATTGATTCGTATTTTCTAGAGTTCTACTGGTAAGTGAAATGTACCTCGCGTAGAAACGTTTGGGAAACGCTGCCGGGCAAGAAATCGTGCAGGTTTTAAGGAAAACTCCCTTTTTACATTAAATGCTCACATTTTCTCACGCCGACCTTGAATCGTTACTAATTACAGCTTGTCTTTTATCCGGAACACCGGGTTAAAGACAGTTGACTGCGCTTTTAAGGAAAGTATTTGACCAAGGAAGTCGTCGGAGTATTGTAATTAGGCGAGTTTAACGGTCGAGATAAAATTTTGCCGCATGTTCTGTGGCGTGGCTCTTTACGATCTCTCAAGTGGAAATTAAAACCGGTAATGCTAAGAAGCCACCTGTGCTATGCCTTCGCAAAATACCACCAACCACCATGCTCTTACTTCAACAATACTACTCTCATCGAGAATAAAAGAAAAACATTCTAAAACACTCAAACATATGAAATATCCAATAAATATTGATTAATATATAAAAAATGTATGTATCATAGTCTATTTGCAATAAGAGCTCGTTATGTTAGTTAAACTTTCAAAAACTAGAGTCTCCATCCTTGTTTTTTTCTTTCGTTGTTCGAGAGTCAGTATAAATTATTGAAAGCAATTGAAAGTCCTGCTGATTACGTAATTCTTGAGGAGCGGAGCGTTAGGATTGCAAGGGGAGGTGGTGTGCCCGTATATACGCGTGTAAACGTGAGTTTTTTCCGGCTGCAATCGGTAATGTGGGAGCCGAGTGGTTTTCCGAGAAACGTGGCATTTAAATGCTCGACGTGGATGATGCTTGGAGCTCGAGCATCGGAAGCGATATGCTAGAGAGAAAGGAGAGGCAAGGCAAGGCAAGCGAGCGAGCAAGTAGGCATGTAGGCAGCCAGAAAGCCGCAGAGGGAGAAAGAGCGAACGAAGTAGCGGCAGCGGCGCATGCTGGGCCGCTGGGCGCTCAGCGCTGAGCCGATGGGCGATGGGCGATGGGGTAAGGAAAGCCAGCGGAAGACAGGTGAACGCAGGTGCGGATGTGAGCACATCGTACAGATACGGGGAGAGTCAGCCCTGGAGAAGGGGAACCGATCGACTTTGTGCCAGAGAGATACCTTCGCCCGGTGCGGTCATCCAATCTCCGGATTCTATACAATTCTTTATCATAACTCTGATATTTCGTACCTGCGCGAGAAACCAACATTTAAATTGAAGCAACTATTGATAAAGACAGTGTCTACAATAAAAAAGGATTATGAATTGTTGAAAAATATCTTTCAGGTGAAATAAGATTTGCCATTAATAATAATAGGAGCTACTGTAACAGAAGCTAGAAGAATTCACAGATAAAAATCAGCTCGTTACATGAAATAATTAAGTCCACTTCCAGACTAAAGGTCGGCTACTAATGATTTTGGAGAAAGTATGTACCGCGCATTTACTTCCCCGTAAGTCATTAGGTGATGATGCTCTCATTATCACTAAAGCATAAGCAGAAAACGGTACCCTTATCGATCTCTTAACTACGAAACCCAATTAGGCCTCTAGCGTGCTTCATCAGTTGAGAGGAATTCGTTGAAGGTATGTAGGCCATCTGTAGATCGCAGAATACTGCGAAAAAACTCGGACATCATTCTACAATGTTCTGCAGTCCAGCAGAAATTGATCGGCTTACCGTAGCCTTTCAATATATTCATATCAAATCTGACATTTTGAATCCGCCCTCTGTTAACCACCCCCTGATATTATTCACTGTCCATTGTTCAGATTAAATATTGAGATTACCCAATAATATACTTCCAATTCCGAAAATGTTGTATTTTAATCCTTAAAAAAGTTGATTCATACTATGGAAATGCAGATCTACTCGGGCCACGTAACAATGTGGAAAATCCGATGCGTCAAAGAGTTGCGAGGACTAAGAGTGGAGGCAGCCGCGCCGCGCGGCATAAAAAATATGAGGAGTATACGAGTGTAGGGTGAAGGGTAGCCAGAGGAAGCGTAGGGTGCAGCTTGGTTGTGACACCGAGGGAGATAGACTGATAGTGTAGGTTGATAGCGTTGGGAGTGCGAGGACGGTCCGCTTCGTCCCAGGGGCTTCTGCGGTTCCCGGAAACGAGTGGGTTGCCGCTTTCGCCACGAAAGGCACACGTGCGAAGGGTGCTGGGGTAAATGTCCCAGTAATTGGACCCCTAAAAGCTGTCTTGCCGCCAAAAATATCCAAATCATCCTTGGTCTTTCTCTAAGTATTTTCTGCAATAAAGTAATCGCTTGAAATGCTAATAAAAATTGGGAAAGTTATGGTATAACAGTGTTTCTAGGGCCAGAAGCCGAAACCGCAGATAGAGGCGGTGAGAAAGAGGGAAGATGTGACGAGGGAGGGCAGATGAGGGGTTGCCGGCGGTCGTTAGCGGTAAAAAGTTCGGTGTCTGTGACGGTTGCTGGTAGCTAAGGCTTGTCTACAGGGAATAAGGGGTGTAATGGGACTGCTAATGTCCGTGCCGCGTCACCTAGGGAACCCTCCTGCGAAATAACTCGACCAGCCACTTTAACTATCCCCGAAAATGCGAAATTTCCATCCAGATGAATCTGATCCAAAAAAAACATCGGCCTTATTTTGAGAAGTTTGTCGAATATTTGACGAGCGTTTTCCATTTGCCTAATTCAGATTATATTATTCAATTGATCGTTTACTGGCGACCCTGATAAGTTGGGCACGTTCCAAAATGCGAAAGACTTTAAAAAGAGGTGGACCTCAATGGTCCACATCCAGTTTACGAGATAAAGTATGAATAACACAATTTTGGCAAAAGAATTCCTGTGAAACGTACCGTGCCCCTGGTAATCCGAAATTACGTTAGCCCCAATCGGGTCAGGGACGCCCAAAGATTTCTTCATTTTGAGGTGAAGGGAAATTCGAGTGGTCCATTATAGAATTGTTGTGTTAAAAATACGGCGTGAGACAGGGTTTAGCAAGGGATGAGGATTGAGCGGAAGGAGCGGCGAGGGGTGGAGGGAGCGGGTGGGAGAGGTGGAAAGCCGCGGAGAGGAAGTCTCTCTCTCGGCGATGACGTTTGAGCTCATGCGGAGGTAAGCCAGGAGAGGAGAGCCCCGAGGTATTGACCGGTTGCCTCCCTAGCAGTTGCCTGGCAACGCTTTGTAGCCAACACACCTATGAAACCTTGGAGATCTGACTTTAGCCGGTGAGCCAGGCAGGCAGGCAGCCACCCTCGCTCCGCCACCCTCTGCCAGCTCCGAATCCTCCTCCTCTGGCGTGGCGTCCCTCCATCGCGGACATCGTTGGTCACCTCTTCACCTCCACCCTCCCCACCCCCTCCTGCCCAGCCCTGCCCAAGCAGATTCACCGGGCTCGTGCTCGGGCTCGGCCTCGGCTTCGGGTTCGGCCCAGACTGCTCCGCGCGATCATTAAGGCTTCCGCGCCAACTCGCCGCCACCCACCCCACCCCACCCTGGTCCAAACTGTACTTACTTCCTTTCCTACCCGCACTCTCCTTTTTCAAAACCGATAGACTATCTTCCCCTGATATTCCTTCGGATCACTCTCTAATGGAATTGCATCCTCCTAACGTGCGACCTTTACCCAAATATCATTTACTTTAAATAAATTTGTATCACCCCCTGGACCAATTCTGATATACCATCTGTTATACGAGCGGACCACTGAATTAGACAATTTTTTAGAAGATGTATGTAATATAGGGTACGCAATGTGGGGTACCAAAATGGCTGAGGTTTCATATACTTTGATAGAGGTGTCTATAAAAAAAGTGTTTGGAAAATATTGGAATATTAGAAAAGAAGCCGGACGAGGGTAAGCTAGGAGGAAAGGGTGGTTGCGTTTGAAATGGTTAGGAAGATGATTGTAAAATCTGTAAATCGGTATCTCTAGCAGCTTGGCAAGAGCAGTCTGGGCTATTAGATGAGTAATGGATCGGAGTGAGTGGAGGGTGCGGTTATGGGTGAAAGCAGCGGAGGTTGCCAGGCTACGAAAAGCAGCTACATCGGGGTATCCCGGTGCTGTCTGCGCGGTTTCCTCGGACTCGCATCGACTAACCGGCTGGTTTACGTGTAGCTTCCGCGGTGGCAGGTGTGGGTGCCAGCTACGGCTGGCAACTATAGCTGAGCGCGATAGCTACATATGTATATCCATAGTACATCCAGCATGGTCCTCCTCCGGACACAGAGTAAAATCAACGGGCGAGCAAGCCAACCCGGCAAAGCCCGCAAACCCCCGAGGTTCGATCAATACCTGGGGACCTCGGCGTCGACTCTCCTCCGCTTTACTCTGCTCTCTTCTCCTCTCTTTTCACCTATCTCCCACTGACTCACCCTCGCTCGCTAACTCACTCCCTTCAACTCCTCCAATCTACCCGTAAAAACCTATCACCGCTATTCCTCTTTCCAACCTTTCCATGCTTTTGCCTTTTGTCTTTCACCTTGGGACCTTCCAATCCCGATGGATGATGGGGTCCAGATTTGAACCAAAGAATCAATAAATCATGGAAATCTCCAACTGAGATGGGACTCTCATTAGTTTATGCTATACTTTACATTCATTATTGGAGTTGTTCGAATTTTTTATTCTTTTGTCGCAACTACAGTGTGAATTTTATATTTCAGTGCCTTCTTTGTGATTTTTTGCTGGAGAAGGATTACAATGGTTTCAGAAAGGAAAACTAGAATCCTACCTGAGAAAAGCGTGATCTACCGGTGCGGCGGCGCAATGCCACCATTGTTCCACGACGACGAGATGAATCCGCGTGTTAGCTCGACGAGGCACCAATTGGCATTTACGTAATAATCGCACTATGTACAGGTCACATGCGTCTCCTGATTTCTAATCGTTTCTACTAAAGGAAACCTTTAGAAAACTCTTGCAATACTATTGTTGGAAATCAAGTACAACCTCGTGTAAGAATTAGGCACAACTTTACGAAGGTGAAAGTTTAATTTACGAGAATTTTCGGAGGAAATAATAGCACCGAAAGATTCAAGGCTCTGATTTGCGCACTGATTTCTAAGACAATGTAATTCAGGGGTGGTTTCGAGGAAGTCTGGCGGCGATAGCAATGGCTGCTCTGTACCAGGCTTCCATCAAGCAAATATCTGGAATCTATGCCAAGGATTGGCTCGGCCCCCGGGGGTTCCTCTACCGATTGAAAGATAAGCCGACAACACCGCTTGGAACAATTCGATTCTATAAATATCAAGTAGACATAACAAGTTCAAATGCTTTTACATTTCATTTAAATCGATTGCCTATTCAGTATGTGAATCTGAACGATTCTCTTCTCTAGAGTGATCGATAAATATGATTATCAAGACGATCATCTCGACTTGGAAGAATGAAATGGCGATTGTTTGGAGAAATTGTGAGTGAGACGTTTTAAAAGTGAGAATGGTTGGGTTTCGATTGTTGGATAAGGGTGACGGGAGACGGGAGACGGGAGACGGGAGACGGGAGAGTGGTGGCGCAGGCGGCGCTAGCTCGGCTAGATAGCCGTAATCAGTTTGGTAGTAGAGCGGTTGTACCTTGAATTCGCGTGCTCGCCGATCGTGGGAACTGGTGTAGTGTATCTTTTCAAGAGCACCGGCTGGGTTAGCGGTGTTAGTGTGTTTGTTCAGGAGGTAGAACAATGCCGAGGACTGTCGGTGTTCGCCGCGTTCCGCATTGCTGACTCCAAGATCATCAGCAGCCAGCCGTTCGCCCGGCTGCTTGCTGCTACTGTCTCTCACTCCGCTTCCACTCTCAGCTCAGCCTTGTCACTTGCCGATGACTAAGGCATCTTCGAACGATCATCTTCAATGATATCACGTGTCTCCTTCGATGGCATACCCATTAAATTCCCCTCTATCCCAGTCGCTATGCCTTCACACTGCATTCACAGTTTCTCGTCTTGCTGCACTGTCTTTTTACTGCTTTTATGGTTGAGAATCGTGAAGGATTCGTCAGACAACTTGCGAAACGGTTGAGAGTCGACTGCCAAGCGTTATCCAAAATATCTGCTTTATGCCAAAGTAGAACTGATTGAGTTTAATCGAAGGACGAAAGCTGCCATTAGAACCCGGCAAATTGGAATAGTGAGCCAGCGAGAGTTAACTGTTGCGTTTTGCTCGGACGAGTAGCGCCCATTAGCGACATTCCACATTGTTGTCTGACTCATCGGCAATGCCTCGGGCCCTCATACGGCTTCGCATACCTCGAGACACAAGCTTGTATTGTGATTTCGATCTCTCGCCACACGGGCTATCCAACCTTTCCTCTTCCCACCTTGGAGCATTCTTCCAATTAGCTTCTAACTCTACTTCGAGTAGCGAAATTCCAGCTTGCGCTCCCTAATAACTGGCAGACTACTTCCGGGCATTATTGGAGCAGGAATTATCGAGCTATTTAGAGTAGAGCGCGAGGCGGAGCAGAGTGTCATCGCTATTGCCAACGAGGCGTGTTAACTTGCACGCGAGAGATAAGCGTATCCGATGGCGAGCGTGTAAGTCGAGACATATCGACATCGAGTCTTATGATTCCTCTCCTTTCAGAGAGGGACTCGGGACTCCCGTCTCTCTGCTCGGACGAATAACAGGATATACGGTGTCCGATGAACTTACTACGTAGGAACACACCTAGCTACACCAACCTCGTCTGCCGGTAGCTTCTGCCTTTTTCATACCTTTCTTATCCCATTGGGGCCCAAGCAGTCTGGCCCCTAACCGCTTCAAAATAATCCTCAATATATTATTAAGAAAATCCTTGAAACACCTTCTTATAAGCGCGTGTCTTTTATAAACCTTTACGAAAATGTTAATTAAGAAACACGAACTGTGTATTCGGATAATTGATCCACAGACATTTACATTCACCTTTATAAAGAGAGAGGGAGAGAAACGTGCTCGTAGAGTGAACGAAAGAGATCTCAGGATGACGAGAGAAAAGGGAAACGATCAGGCACTAACGAGAAAACCTTTCACGATTCATTTGATCGGGGCGGTGGCGGATGGTTCAATAGGGCAAACCTCAAAAAAGGCAGCTTGCCAGGCGGAGCGTGACAAAAGCAAGCGCATCTCGTGTGGGGTGGCTAGGATAGAGGGTGATAGGTCGACTCTGGCTTGTACCGGAGTCTATTATCCGTATTATATCGGAGGGATGCTGCCCTGACATTTCACCGGGCGCCGCCGCCGTGGCATTTAGCTTTGGCAGTCTCACCCCTCGTTAAACAAGCCCCCCGCACGACCATTTCCTATCTGATCGTATTAGGATGAGACCAGCCAATATTAGGAGAGAACATCTTCCGACTCTTCTCCCCCTCGCATTCACTATTCTCTCCCTCTAACACCGGATACGTAATATCTTGTACTACCTTCGTGTATGCACTTCCCACACGATCATCCGATGGCACGCACGTGCGAAACTCGTGTGACCCTCACCTATACCACTTCCAGGCAAATAGGTCTAGTCGGTCTAGTGATTGTCTGGCAATTTGAGAAAGAGATCCACAGGAGTTATATACTCCACACTAATTCATCTTCCCCGCAAATTTACTAGCATGTTCCGATAGTCCACGAGCTCCTCCAACTGTTTACCTTCTCATGTCTCTCTGAGATAAGTATTTGAAATAATTTGTGATCTCCGGAGTATCGTAGGTCGGATTTCTATCTTAAAAATGCGTATCGAAAGGTAAGCTTTCCATGGGAAAATTGTACAGTATCGTAGATTAGATTTGACTAGAGAAATTGTTGATTCGTTAATTAGGAAGAAGATGCTCTGTTGATGATGAGTAGAATGAGGCAGGCTCCTTACACGGGAGATAATTCGACATCATCCGACGCTCGTTCGGTAGCTGCTCTCTCCAACGAGTCAGCTGTCTCGTGAGTGTATCGAGTGTGCCTCGATGACGATAATAAATATCCATTAATGCCGCGAGGAAGGGGACTAGTTATCGCTGGGCAAGCAAGCAAGCAAGGAAGCGAGCAAGCAAGCAAGCCCGAGGCAGATGACTGGTGGAGGAAGGTCCAGCTGCCCTCGATCAGTAGGTTATTGTCAGTTCTCGAAGATGCGAGAGAGGCGCATATGGGGAACAAGTCTTAAAAAAAGCATTGAATAAGGTGCTCCTTCCCTCTCTTCATCTTCATCTTCTCTCACTCCTCCGCCGCCCTTTCTCTGTCTTTCGCCTCAAACGGATGTTCCAATTTCGGGCTGTGTCCTTCGTTTCTCCCATTTTCATGCAAATCTATCCGATCTACCACACCTTTCAGCCTTATCATTCCTTGCATCATCCATTCGTGATGCCCCTCATATTTACTTACCATCCACCAAGACGAATTAACACTGATAAATGAGAAGACTTTGAATAAGCGACGATATTTCATTCCTTCAATCCTTTAAGATCTTGTTTTTATAGTAGACGCCTGGAGATATGCCCGGATTTTATTTTTTTTTTTCAATGTCAGAGATGGTAATATTTGAAGAGAATGGCCAATATAGTACATGTGTAGTAAGAAAAAGACATCGAGCCAATGAGAGAGCAGAAGCATTGGCGCGAGCGTGAAGATAAAGATCTGGAGCAAGGCATCTCTCATCTGCTCCTCTTCTGCGGGATACAGGGGCCCTGGAAATTCATGGATGTCACCTGCTGCTTCGGCAGCAGCACGTGGGCCCACCTTAGTTACCGAGGCACTCTAGACACCCATACAGAGCCACCGCGATACATCGAGATGCGTATCAACATCCGACTGGCGACAGTGCGTGTACCGCACCAGTTTCTACGTATATCTCGGCATTCGCGTCGAGAACACTTTTAATCAGCCTTCGTTCATTTGGTATCACCTGTCAGACTAATTACGATGAAAACCCGAACGCCAGCCATCCTCTTGCAATCGTCCCCTGACATACGCTCCACTCTTCGAGACTCCCGGTATTCTTAGTATGTACGTTTAATTGAACCCTCTTTTCTCATTCATTGACACCCAAGCACCTTTCGTCAGTTGCCTAAAAATCGGTAGGAACTCTGGTAGATGTTTACTTTAGAAGATTGCCTTTGAAAGTTAGGCCCTTCAACGTCAAAGGCCTGTAAAGTTCGCATCGCACCCTAGTCCAAGGATAACCAAACCGGCTGCTCTAGATCCTTATCCTTATCGAAAGTAAACGCAGATGAGAGACTCGAAGGTATCCTGCGATTAGGTTGAATAGTTTATAGAAAGAATCGGAAGAAGGACTGCTTCGAGATTGAAGATATTACGCAATGTCGAGGATGATGCGTGAAGGAATAATCTTGCTAAGGTGCAAAATCGGCTGGTCATTGTGGATAACAATGGTCCGGAGAATTTGGAGAGGGTCCGATAAATGAGACAGGAAGAGATGTGTGGTCGAGAGTGAGAGAGAGAGAGAGAGAGAGAGAGAGAGAGAGAGAGAGAGAGAGAGAGAGAGAGAGAGAGAGGGGTAGAGGAACGATGCCGGAAAGGCAAGAAAGAGGAAGGAAGCTCGGTGGTTTCCGTGCGAGAGGGCAACGTCCAGCTAGTGGAGGAGAGTGGTGGAGAGTGGAGGGAGGAAGAGTCGAGCCGACTCGAGGAGAGAAGAGCAGACAGCCTTTAAGATCTGGATGTTCGCATCTCGAAAGCTGGCGGCACGCGTCTGCAGCAAGGTGTGCCTCTCACTTTATTCATCCGAGTGCGGGAGCAGCTGTTACCTGGGGCCCAAGCACAAGCCGAAGCCGAAGCCCGGGCGCATGGCGCGTGCCACCAGGTACCTATATAATAAACCGGCAGATAATGTCAGGGTGCCCAGCCGCCGCAAGCCGGCTCCGAACACACAGCCCCCCTAAAACCCGCTCCTCCGCCGCCCAAGTGCCTGCCTGCCTGCCTGCTTGCTTGCTTGCCTGCCTGCCTGCCTGTCTGCCTTTCCACTCCTCTCGACTTCTTGATCCCTCATCCCGCGTCCAACTTTCAGCTACAATAGTCTTCGCTCTCTCTTAATCCTCTGATCTTAGTTCCGATCACAACCACCCGCTCCATCCGCACTTGACCTCAAAGACTAATAATAAAGACTTATGAAAGAGATATAAAGATTTAATAATTTGATTCTTCCGTCATTTAGATATTATTGCATTAGGATCTATTTTTATTGGAATAGCTGTGGATTATCGAAGAACTTGTAGACAAGGCTACGTGTTTTCATCGAGTGTAAACCGTGAAGATCGCGTGTCCACGCTACTCAAATCACTAGCGTAGGGATTGAGCGTGCATGACTAAAGTCAGAGGGGTTTCCCTTGGCCGGAGTTGCTCCCCCGCCGACAATGAGCTAATAAAACTAAACGCGGCTGGTAATCATTTCTCCGCACCCGCCGTCCGGCATCCATCCTGCTGCTGGATTAATTATCTAATGCGATCCTAACATCTGTCATCACTACCTCATCTCGGACACACCTTTATCTCATCTCCGTAAACTAATCTCCTTGCGATCTCTGCTTCATTTGTGCCTGTATCCCTTCGTGACCTCAGCTTCGTCCCCTTCTAAATTAAATAGAAGGATTAAAAAAGCTACAATATGTTCGCTATAAACATTCTATTATTCCTTGTCAATTCTAATTCTTATAAAGTATTTGTGGTAGCTCGAAGCCTTGGAGATTCTGAGAAGCAAAGGAGAATGGGTACAGGTTACTTACATTAGCAGTAATGAGAAGAGAGCAATACAGTTATCTGCAAGAAGTATGCCCATTCTTAAGAATCCTTACGTGCCATGAAAGATGTGCATGCCGTACAATATGAGAAAATACCTTGTTACTAAAAGTAATGCAACTGGTTAGAGCAACGACGACATGAAATCTCTGGCTGAGTTGGATTTCGACAATACACTGCACCGTTAGACAAATAGCTCAATCCCATTACTGAAAATCGAGAGATCTCCGCGAGGACAATTTCGACTAACTGGATCCAGAGATTCGTATTGGTCTGTCCCAGTTAATAATATTGGCCGCGGGATATTAAAATGATGTCTCGAGAGTGCGACAAGTCGAGCGGTGACCTCTTAACCAAGAATCCGTGGATTGATCGGCCAAGAAGACTTCCGTTAGCGTCTCGAAGTAGGTCTGCCGTGACGGCGGTCACCTTCTAACAGTGGCGATCTCAATACTTGACCTCCCATACCAGCTAAGATATCGGTATCTGCCAGGGCGAAGCATCAAAACTATCGATTTACAAAGTGATCACGCCCAGTCCGCACCTAGCCGTCGGAGAGACCTCGTTACCTTCCGTTTCGTGGTCCGGAAACCCAGATTTCCTAATCTCTATTCATCGCTCCATCGCCAACTCATCCAGTTCCCGTCCAAACTATATTCATTAATTCTTCAAGGCCATGGGATTCTAGTAGAGCATGAACGAAATTGCATAGCGCCTAATAATTCATGCAAGCCTCCAATTTGCAAGTTGTCAGGCAAGCTATGATGCATTGGACAGTAGGAGATGAAGGGAGATCGCTCTTTAAATCCCGTTAGTCTTCGTTTCGAGGAGGAGGTTATTTACGAGGGACGAGACGTACCGACGCGTGCCCCGCGTGCTTATGCGGGTGTCGATGCTTAACGACGTCTAGGAGCCTTCCAACTGTTACGTCAGCCGTCGTTAAGATAGTACGTGAAAACAGCTCCTACTGCCCGTAAGAAATTGACACGCTCTCCACATTTTCTCTCCTCTTCGACACTCAGGAATTTCGCCCACTTCATTTCTACGTCTCCGAGGACTGCGATTCCAAGACCTATTCTACTGCGGATTCTCCTCGGGTGGCCGTCGCCGTGCTACTCGAATGCTCCATAATAGAATCGAGTTCGGCGACTCATTCTACTGGAGCGAGCGTAGTACGGCCGACGTGAGGCAGCCGTAAGAGTTGCGAAAAGAAGTAGAATCAGCCAGTGAAGAGGAATGAGCCTGCATAGATAGTAGTTAAGTGGTAGGTGGGTATAAGTAAGGAGGTAGACGAGGAAGGCAAGCAAGCCGGCAAACGGGTGAAGATACTGTGGGGTGAAGTGTAGACTGGTGTAGAAGGAAGAGGAGAATGAAGCGGGCGGCAAGCGGGTAGGCAAGCAGGCGAGCTGGCAGGCGAGCTGGCAGGCAGGCAGGCAGGCAGGCAGGCAGGCAGGCAGGCAGGCGAACGAACGAACGAACGAACGAACGAAGTCAGGCAGGTGCAACGCCGACGTTGTTGCCTCCGGACTGAAACAGCTGTCGTCTTGGCCTGCCCTACTGCAGGCGCACGCGCCAAACGGCACAGTCCGCATTTACATCACGCCTTACCTTACCTTTCTCTCCGTTCTTGCTCGGGCTTAATCGCTATCTCCTGTCGTAACGGTCAACGATCCCGCGCAGATGAAAATGTCGCCCGGGAAACCAGCCTGACACACTGCCCGCCACACCAACTGCTCCCATCAACTCCGACCTATCGATACATATATCTGTCATCAATTTTCGTCTCTCAATGTCTTATCTCAACTTTCATGCCTTCCATTACTGTGTTCCTCCACCTGATCTTTCTTTAGTTGACCTGTTAAAGTCTTCTACATACAAATTCATCAGGGCTACTTAAACTTTTAGTTCTATTGAACTTTGGATAGAAAAGAACTGTTTGATATTCATAGGTATGAATGCGTAACATCCTGAGGCAGTATCGTTAGTTGGATCCAGGAAGTAGCAAAGGATTCATAGACATTAGTTCGAGTCCCCAAACTTGCTAATGGTAACAAGTCCCGGTGTTCGTCTGCCATTCACCTGTTACTTAAAGCGCCGGGAAATCCCCACGAAATGGTTCATTGGTCACGAGGGGCTCTGTTGGGCCAATGTACGCCCCGGGAAACGAGGGTGCTCTTCAAGAGGAACCCTCATCCTAAAGGCAGGGTGGCTTTCAGGGAAAAGGGGCGTGCATCCTATGGTGCTCGGTCATTGGCCTCAAATCACACGGTCGAAAAGTCAATTATCCGATATCTCTATCCTCTAATCACTCGACAGTACAAAAGTTCGACGTATGAACTCCTCTTGAAGAATGATCAACTATTTCCGGTGAGTCAAAGACGCGATAAATTTAGGAAAGCCACGGAGGAAGCGAGCCAACTGAAAGTTTGGAGTATGTGGGAGAGTGCGAGGTGGGTAAAGTTGAACGAAACCAACTACCGCTAGCTCGCCCGTATCTATGCCTCCACTCCGCCAGAGAGGAACATTAAACGTGCGACGAGTTAAGAATAGCGATATCGGCTGCTCGAAACACAAATTATACCCTCACTCGGCCGTGCTAAACCGATAAACGGTGTCGCTCTTCCAGTGCTACAGTCTGCCTCGTCGGTTCACGCAATGAACGTTCCATTAACTCCAAACCCTATAAATCCACCTGTTCACCAACCATCAAATACTCTAAGTCATCCCGCGCAATGATAATATCAATTAAGTAATTAATAACCTTTCTTATTCTAATACATTCTTCATCGTTTACTTTCTGCAACAACTGGTTCCTGCCATTATTGACTGTTGTTACTAAATTTTGTACATGCAAACACTGGTCAATAATGTGTTTATACATAAAAACATAGGAAGGACTGAAGAGCATTTTGAATTTGTACCTAAACAGTGTAAATGAAAGGCACTCACGGTCATATAATGGGGAAAACTGAGAGGAAGAGTGAGAAGAGAAATGAGGAAAACTTTATGCAATCGGTTGAGAACGGAGAGTCCCTCGTAACGTGGAAGACCAAAGGAAAAAGGGGACGACACGTTGATAGTGCGTTTATCGTTATCGCCAGGCTCTCTCTACAAAAGTTGTCGTGCTGGAATACGAAGCATCATGACTATCAGCCGCCTGCTCTTGTTTTCCCCCTTGCAAAAGAGGTCACCATACTTCCTCCGTAAAAGCGTGAAACTTGACCATTTTTTCTCTTGAACCTTCCAGAATTGTCTCATACAACCTAGCAAAATCCTGCTGTAACTCAAAACTTCTTGTAAGCCACAGCTCACATACTAGTTGCTATTAATTTTTATACACATGGTTAATATTTTACAATTGTATTTTATTTATCATGGCGTAGAATATTATATGCGTAAAATAAGAACTGTTCTTCATGATCCTATCGAGTGGATCACGCTGCAAAAGTTGCGATTGGGAAGATATTTTTAGGGCAGGCGAAATTCGGTTAGCTAGTGTAAGAGAGGATAAGGTCGGAGAATGAGCAGAGAGAGAGAGAGAGTGGGGTATGAGCGTGGTTTCGCCAACAGATCTACTTAATGGAATCCTATTAGGGCTCGAGCCTGGATTAAAACTGAACGTTGACGAATATAGGTTAGCCTAGAGCGAGTAATTCGATTGGTAATCGCGGCGGTCGAGCGGAGAAGAGGGTGCAGCGATGCGCTGCAATGATTTTCGCAAGTAATCGCGATGAATAAGTGTGGATGGGCTCCGATTCTAACCAGTGAGAGATATCGTATATTGGCCAGGCCAAGGCGTGTCTAGCCGGCACAACTCTGCACACTTCCACTTCCACTTTCACTTGCTTGCTTGCCTGCTTGCTTGCGCGCGCGAGTGCCCGCTCCCGATGCCACGCGATCCCCATTTTCTTTTCTACACGCGAGGAACACACTTTTCCACAAAGCGTGGAGCATCTTCCTGGTAGCCAGAGACGCGGGAAAACAGCCTACTCCTATTTACCGAGAGGAGTGCACGTAAAAACAATTAGGTAACACGTCGCGGTCAGTAGTCAGAAAGACTCGTTGCAACCAAGAGCAGGCTGCATTCGTTGCTCGAACGCAGACCACCTGGCCATTGTCCATAGATTCAAAAGAATTAATGACCACGCTATATCAACTCCATTCGAATCCTGAATAATTTCAAGTCTTTCTTTGGATAATCATCGGACAGAATCCGAAATTTCCAACTCTTCTACATTAGCAGAGTCTTTCTGCGCATCTGATTACAATTAGACGCAAAGACAATTTGTCATGGGGAAAGTGTCATCGAAAATTGTCGAGCAGGTGATAGAAGAGAGGTTTCGGACGGGAAGTAATGGGAATGCTGAGGCAATTGGTGATGTGTAGGGGGCGGAGGGTGGTCGGGGGTGGTCGGGGGTGGCAGGTCGCGGCGGACGAGGAGCAAAATTGATTCTCACGTGGCATCAATGGCCCCCAAACAAATCGTCAAAGTGATTTTATGTTGTGCCGGGCATCGCGATGGCAACCAAGCTCGTGGCCATGGTAACGCTTCGCTCATTCCGGGCTTTAATTCACAAACCTAGAGACGCTACCGAGTACGCTTCTGCCTCCGGATATTCGTGTACATCACACCGGAAAAAAGGCAACCCACTAATTCTCAGGCAAAACCAGCTGCTTTCGCACGACATACATATTGATTAGCATCTCTCTAAGATTCTCCAAAAATTATCTGATATTCTATGATTCTTGATATAAAATATCAAATACAATCCTTCCAATTTTAACCATTTCTCGTGTAAAACTAAATCCAGTGAACATAATCAAGATAATACGAAAATATATACTTCCCTTGAAGGAAATATTGCTTTGATAAGAGGATCGCTGGGGATTGGAAAGTTTAGTGAAATGGTATGACGGTGGAGGTTAAGATCGGAGTAAATAATGCCGTTGCATGTACATGTATGAGAACTATCCGGCGAAAGAGGTCGCGCGAGGGTCGTGCGAGGGTGGGCGTAGGAAGGAGGCAGGAGCCATGAGATAAAGCGAGTGAAGGGAGTAAAGGGTGAGGAAGATCGCGGGAGGGTGAGGAAGCCGGGCTTTCCGAGTTTCCGAGAGGGTGGGAGAGAGAGTGTGCTCGGTGGTGCAAGTCGACGTGTGTGTTTCTCTAGGGGTTGGCATGGAGACGCGGGCCCGGACGGCCAGGCCGGGCGTTCGTTACAGTAATGGCTAGGGCTGGGAGTTGCGGGCTACACACCGCACCGCACCGCCGCACCGCACAGCACCGCACAGCACCGCGTCGCACCGCACCACACCGCACCACACCGCACCACACCGCACCACACCGCACCGCCACTCTCCGTCTGTCTCCTCGCCAATGTCTCCTACACTCTCCTCTACACTCTCTCCCACGCTCGCCCCCAGGGACACCTGCTTTAACGATTATCCGCATGGAAAAAACGAGCGAGAGGAGACAGCTCTATCGCGGACAGCCTTTTTAAATTACACCGGAGGCACACTGCGTCGACCGGGTCGACTATCTGCGTCGACAATTAGACCCACTGCGACGCAGTTCTCGCATAATTCTCAACTTGCCGTCATTCCTAGACGAGTATATTGCCCGCCGGCAATTCACAACACTCGAATTACTACCATATTTCAGATTTAACCTTTCCAAGTTCCAGGGAGTAGTGTAATTTAATGGTACAGATTGTTGATTCGGAAGAAATCTATCTTTCCCATTGGATTTTACTGTTTTAACGTCCATTCGGATCTAGGATGCATCAATTATGGAATTAATGGAATTTGCAAGGAATAAAAAGATTTGTGTGGGTTGCGAAGTAAGAATTGATCTCGAAATGTATGAATCTGTAAGGCAGTGTCATTTGGGTGAATCCGAGTTGAGAGCTCGAAATGATGCTCTCGTTTTTTCCCTCCTTCTCACTCTGCTCGGCCTTTCCCACAGGCGGGATATTGTTTGCGGCGACCTGCGACCCGGTTCGTTGCTTACGTCGCAACATCATCGTTTCGCTCACGCAAATGAGCCAGTCGAGTCGCTCGAGGTTACACTGATTGTCAGACGTCCACCCGTTTCTTCTTCTTCTTCTTCTCCTCTTCTCTCGCCTCTCTCTCCTTTCAGACTTCCTCTACTCTGCCTCATGAATCCTGATGAATATGGATCCGTGATCTGTGCACTCCGATGGCTCGTTCGTTACTCATTGATACTCGGGGTCAGGAGGATGCTCTAACTTCTGCTGCGTTCTTCGAACGTCACTGATCTTTACTTTTAACCCTTTTCTCCCTTTAATCGTATTTTTATACATCTTTTACTTATCAATAAAGCAGTCAACATTCGTTGTATACACTGGTTTTGGTTGATGGCAAACAAAGGGCTAAATCAATAATTGCTAACCTAGTGAGAATTAATTAACGCAGTTTTAAAAAGGCAGGCTCTTAAAGAATATATAAAATTATTATTTCTATAAATGTAGAAATGAAATGAAGTAGAAGTTAGACTGCTGATATGTCTTACGATTTTGTATCCTGACGCATGCTAGTTATTAATTAGTGAATGTTATTAAAATTGGGGAGAAGGAAGATAATGAAGCGGGGAAGATTAGGAGAGAAAGCAGCGAGGATGATATACGGCGAGGTAATTCCTGGGCAAGGGCGAGCGGTGCGTGCATCCATACAAATAAATGGCACTTTAGGGATCAAGCGTATGCAAAGCAGACGGTTACCACGCTGATAGCCACTCGCAGGGCAGTACACCGGACGTTCCGTCTGTAAATTTATGTTAATCGCGATGTATCAGTAGTCCTGGCGGTTTAAAGCGACCAGTGTACTCTCCGCCGGTTGGCTGCCACGGAAAAACGAAACGGAGAACCTTACCTGATGCACCCGCGTATCAACACTTGTACTCCCTTAATCTTAACAATTTATCGCAACTTCACGCATTCAAGATCCCTCGGCTTTATTTCACTCGAGAACTTGGAACAGGCAATTTCATTCGGTGCTAGAAAAAATTGATCTGGCAAAGCTTTCAGATAACTCGAGTATACGAGGATCTAAATTCCCATGTAATCGAGTCTGGATCAGATGGAGAGTTCCCATGCTGACCAAGGATGATGTCCAGGTGAGGGGATAATGTAGAAGAAGGTCCAAGAGGTGGTTTAATCGCGGAAGAGTATGCATACATAGTTGGTACGATAGTGCAGGTCCATCCAGATGAAAAGGAAGGTAGAGAAGAGGAGAAAAGAGAGGTCTGAATGAGAGGATAGGATCCCCGAACTGCATAATGAATCGCAACGCGGTAAAGAAAGGGTTGGCGTATTCTAATTTCGAGATGGACTGACCCGGGGCAAATGGTCAGTGGTGGCCTAGATTCCCATGGAGGTCTCCTGTCTCCTCTCGGCTACCTGAGCCTTCGATCTATGTCTCTCTACCTACTACACACATATACCTTCTTTTCCTCGCGGTCATCCTCGATTTTACCTGGACACCTCACCTCCTCGCTGCGCCCTTTATATTCCGACCACGATATCGTCCGGAACCCATTTAAATCGGGCCGAAAAAATCCGTTAGACTCGACTGACCTTCCTCGTGTCCACTTGGGACAGTCTCGCGGAGCATCGCCCGACTCAGCTTATGGGGATCTCTGTCCTGCGATGGGAAAAACCTCCGTCTCGACTCTTCGCGCGTAATATCAACGGCGACCGTTGGGGGATGCCGTCCTTGTACACCTGGACGAAAGGCCTGCGCTCCATATTAACCTTTTTTTCAGCCTCGCGGACACTTTTCGTAACTGGAGCAACGGACCATCGCACCCCACCCCTTCACCTTTCCCCTCCCTCTCTCCACCCCAACTCATTTGGATATTTATAGCCCTTTCCTTCACAAATGTCCCTTCCAACTTATATATTTCTTCAATTCAACGACATTAACTTTTTAAGCTTCGTTGGTTAGATTCATTTCATTATTTTTCTATTATTAATTCAACTTTGGCACTTCAATTTTGTATGATTCTACTCAGTAAGCAGAGGATTAGGTGAAAGAAACATCGAATAAATTAGAATATTAGAAATAATGTATTCTGAAAAAAGTAATAAATTTTGATAGAAGAACAGACTTGGAATCTTGACCGTTGAAGGTTTTTCGGTTGATTTCTTGCCTGACGAGGCATTGCTGGACGACTGGGTCCTAAATAGAGCAACGGACGTTTTTCGTAACCGTCCATTTGATGTTCCAGTAGTGGGGGGATCTTAAAAATTGGATTGACCATTGTCCAAACTCGTTGGAATCGTGCACTCGTCTTTTAAGGATTTTATACACACAACTACATTTATGAAGCAACAGATTTAGTAACTAATTTGACAAAAATGTGTCGGTTTACCTTATATTAAAGTAGGAGAAGATGAAAAGTAATTGAGAGGTTTTTCCTCTAGTTTCTTAACGACCGACGAGCGTCGTAAGCCTTGAAATTTAACCAGGTACGAAGGAAGAGTTTATCGCCGCTTATCGGAGCAGGCATGTCGTCATACAGGCGACAATATTCAATAGGCAGAGATACCGAGGACTAAAAACGAGGCGACTTAACAGATGAGGAAAACAAATTCCAGTCACAGCAGTGATCACAAAACTATCACAGAAAATTCTTCAGTTTCATTCAAAGCTTCTTCTTTTCATTTAAATTATCTAATATAACTTTGAAACAATTCAATAAATCACTATTCAAGCCTAATGGTGTTTGGAGAATAAGAATTTGAATTTCAGAGTTCGCGTGTATTATAATATCTTGATGCGATATTGCTATAGGAACGCAATACCCGAGCGATTACATGCTTAATCCATTAGTAACATTCGTTCTGCCGGATAATTTGAGTTATTGCATGGGCAAGACTGTCGGCGAAAAACCAGGTGTCATCGATCACACACTCTCTCTCTCTCTCTCCTCTCTCTCTGCTATCTTGTCCAAGGAAATTTCGCTCGGATCCCCAACTCTTTGCTCTATCGCCGATTCTTAACGGACATTTACCTCCCCCCATTTTGGGGCCAAGGTGTACGCCAGGACGCTTCTTCTGCTTGATATGAAATTCGGCCAATGGCAGGAGGATTTTCCTTGGGGTCAGCCAATGGTGGGGAATGTTTAGGAGGATGTGGAAGGCAAAAGATATCAGCAGGAGAGGTCTTCAACGTCTGGCAGAAGGAAATAAGGGCATTTAAATGGGTGCTGGAAGGGTTAGGTACCTGCGTGACCCGGACACCCGTCGCTAATTCACCCCCCGGAAGAAATTCTGACCTGCCAACCTTACCGTTCCACCCTTAGCCCAGGGCACGAGGACCGTCAGGATACGGAAGCCTACCTGGACATCGCCAATCAGGTTTTCCTAATCGAACAGGTAGCCCTCGCCGAGATCCTGCTCTCCTCTCGAGAGCCGTGGAACGTGCAGGTATACGAACTTTGACCCCTGTCCTTTTCATCCTGCGACCAGGTGGACATCCCTATCCTTCGGACAGCCGGCCAAAGGTCCTCGAATTCGTTAATAATCCAACAGTGATATCCAAAATCTTTCACTTCCCTTATTGTTATTATCTTCGCCTCATCTTTATCTTGATTCTTTTTTTCCCAATTAAGATAAACATAACAAAACTGTAAAATATACTTCTTTATAACACTTATACTTCATTTTATTTGCATTAAGTGCAACGGTCCTTAAATTGTTGGTTCTTGAAAAATATAGCCTGGGTAACCTCATTGAAAATGATTGTTATACTCAATGGAAAAAGAACGAGTAATCAAATTATAACGTTTGCAAAGTTGATAAGGTTCCGATAGGATAAAGTATCTTTTGCTTGTAAAGCCGAAATTTTCTACTGGAGGGAATTAAATGCTTCGCGCAGCATCATGGATCCGGGAGATAAATTATCTCGGCGGGAGGCTGCGCAAGCGTGATCTTCTCGCTCTCGATTGGCCTGCGCTCTCTCGCCAATGGAAATATAGAACTCCCTACCATCGAGCATCAGCTTCTTGGTCCAGCCTATTTTCCTCCCAAGTGTATCACTCTTGTTTACTGTGTCGGCCTCTCATTCCTCTAATTCACGTACTCAATGTGTACAACAAATTTAGCAAATCTCATTCATTGTCACATAATTTTCAGATGATTTTTACACACAATATTGACTGAGATAAATGCATATGTAGTATATGAAAGATCTTTGCATATGTATGTATATCAATTCGCATTACCGTTTATTAAGTATGGTGAGTCGATTGTGCTGTAATATGAAATCTTTGTCGTTATAATAATTACCAGGTGGTATTAATGAAATCGAAATTGCAAGAGACTAATGAGCCATTGATCGTAAGAATCATTGAAGAAAATTGGTCGCAATACTCAAAGGAGTTGCATAACTATCGACAAATTAAGACTCGAGAACATACGAAATTAGCCTCTATTTGTTAATTATTCAGTATTCTTCTGGTACGAGGAACAGTTCAATTGGTTATTCTTGTTAGTTAGTGTGGGAGCTCACCTCGGCGCAAGTGAAAAGTGGCCGTCGTACTCTGTTTACGAGACGCTCGTCCTCCGATAGTCGAGCAATTTTCCTCTGGCCACTTATCCCCGGAACAAGAGAAACCAGTAGTGAGGACGTACTATCGAGTTGCGCGCTCGTTTGTATTTTATCATCGGGACGATAAGAGCGAGCCTGCATTACAAGCTAGTCAGAACGAGAACGCAGTACAAACGAAATGCGCATCAGAATTAAGCAATTAACTAAAAGAATTAAGCTTTAGTAATTTAACTTAACTAAGAGAATGAACAATGTTGTGGAATAAATAGAGTTGCATCCCCAGCGATAAGAGGGGCGGAAAGTCTGGAGAGTTGACTCAGGCAAAATCCCGTTAGCATCGATATCTCGGTCGGATTGGAGGAATGCTAGAAGCAGAGAGGGCGAGAAGGTGAGGAGGCAAGAGGAAGAGAGAAAGAGAGGTAGAATGAGACGGAGAGGGTGAGCAAGAGGGACTCGAGTGCGCACGAAGAGTGCATTGAATTTCCGATGAGAGTGCGGGCGATAATACCGAGGAGGAACATAAGCAGTGTGTGCTGGCGAATAATTACCTCTCCCATCGCGGCCCCTTTCCCTCCACCTCTGTCTCCTCCTACAATACTCGATTTTCTTCACGACCCGCAATGTTCTTCCTCGCAATCGGAGCAATTACGCGAAACAACGTCGATCGCTTTGGTACAACACTCTTTGCGATAATACACCACTTCTCTTTCAAATACCACCTTAGTTTTATGTATTAAATTGACTTTTGTTACAGTTCCATGGAATACAGAATAATTTCGATTCGAAATAAGAAAATGATATACCAAAAGCAAGACTGGAACATAATGAGTTAATATGTCTAAATAACTCTTTTTAAGCAAAAAGAGAATTATACAGCATTAACTTGAAATGCAATAAATCTTACTTTATGTAAATAATTGTGATTATGGCATAAAGGTATATTTCGAGCGAATCGTTTACCGCTCGAAGAAAGAAAGGGGTTGTCCTTTGGTAGAAAGATCGTCGAGCATCCCCACAACGGATCTTGCAGACCAGGTAGCCCATTGGCCGTTAAGTAGAGCACGTCGACAGGGTGGACCCAGTTTTTTTCTCCTATCCTTCGAGGCCCGTACCAAGTCTATTGTTCGGAAATATTTATGCGCATGGTCCCTTGAATTTCTGGGCTTGGACGGCGCAGCCGGAATTCAGATCACTTCTGGACGCGGTCCAGGAATGTGCGAGACAGACCTCCGTGAACGTAACGGTGACATGTTTCACGCTCCAGCTTTAACTTTCAACAGTTTATTACGGATAATTGTATCGTCACTGCCCTAAAGAACTTGTTAAATTACCAAGTCCTAGTAATCTGAAGCGCAGTGCTACCTCTTTGGAACACGAAAAATTTGGAATTTCAAAGACGTTAGTGCTACTTTTACAATCTCAATTGCAAAGACAATCTAATATTATCCATTTAGAAGAAATTAAAGCATTTAACAGTATAATATATATAAATTTTGGAACTTGTAAGACTGGAATAGTTCTAGAAATTGTGAGAGGTAGCTTTTGCTGGATTGGGTGGTGACTGGAGCAATTGTAATAGCGTTGAAAGTGATTGGTCTAAGAGTGCGAGGATCGCGGAGACTAGTGGGATCTTGGCGGGCGTCTATTTGGACCTATTTGTTTACTTGTCTCGGTCAGGCAGAGTCAGGGCGTCGATGCAGCTCCGGAGACAATACACAGAGGCCAGAAGAGTTCGCGTGCCCGTTGCTAAGGTCGTCAAAGTTATCCGAGATATCGACTGTTTTGCTTGTTCGTGCTAGCACGCCTGATGCTGCTACCTGATACTTTCTCTCTCGCTCTCTCTTCGTCTTAACCTGTCGCATTGTACTCGAGTGTCTACCGTGTAGTGCATTTACTAAATCCGGTGGGATGACGTGTCGGCTTGAAAGCGGCTCTTGGCTCCCTGAGGAGGACTTCAATCCCGAGCGAGAGATCTTCGAATTCCTTGCGAAGATGGGTAAGTCAGAAAATATCGATCGCTCTTTGCCAGATTCTTCTTTTGAGACTCCGTCTCTTGCATAACCTTTCTCATCTTTTCGTATTTCTGCTCACATCGAATCCCAGCGGGGAATTCCTCTCTTTCATTAGGATTGAATTTATTTGCTCGCTTTGGAATTATCTTCTAAGAACGTTTTTTGCGAATTTGTCATATTAGTACGTTTAAGGATGACAGATTTGGCCCAGTCCTTCGATTGCTGTGTTAAAACCAATTTTACAATTGCAATTCGAAGAAACTTTCCGATTAGAAACTGTCCAATTGGAGGGAGTGATTTGAGAATAAGTTTAGCATCTTATCTGAGAGATGTATGGTGAATCCTTTATGTAGTGTAGTATATGTGGTAGTGCGGTTTGACAATAGGAAAGATAGTTAGGAGATGAAGAATCGAGTCGTGAGTCATGCAGGACTCGGCGAATGCGTGCCGGAAAGCACGTGATTCATCGGGCTGACAACCGGGCGATCTGCATTGGCGATGAACTAACTTGCTGTTTCCGAATTGACCTCTGCTTTCTTGCTTCCCTCTTCCTTCCTCTTTCGATGCTCCCTACTAATTTTCACCTTTCTTTAAACCCATAAATAATTACTTTACATTTAACGATTGTCCACAAGTATTCTGGAACTTGAGTAATTTTTAAGTTTTTATATGAATAATTACCAGCCCTTACGTACAGAATTTAATACATGATAGGAATTTCAAATCATATACACTGAGATTTTGTGGTTATCCACTGGGATGACCAATGACTCACACCGCTCGTCCTCGAGTCATCAATATTTCCATAGCTTATCATAAAGTCCATTTAAATTATAAAGTCTTCAGTTCGCTTTTACTAACTGAATTATCTTTTATCAACGAGTGCTATTCACTCCAATTATTCTATTACTTGATTACTCTACAAAATTGTTAAATGTATACATATTGATCATTTCATTCGGTATAATAATTGGAGCCATAAGAACTGAATAAGATCATTTAAACTCTTAGTGTACAATGACCAAATTTAAAGGCGGAAGGGGTGAGGAAATATGGGTGTGTAATTGTAATCGAAGCGACGCGAGTGCAGACTCAACACGGCTACTAGAAAGAAAGGGTGGATGAGAGGAAGAGAGGAAGAGAGAGAGGGTGGTAGGATGGCATTAATTTCAGCACGTGGCAACGAGACACTGAAGTGCAGTTGCTGAAATGATGCATATCGCGAGATAAGACACGAGACGACAGACGATTTTAAAGGCCGAGGCTTCGCCTTCTCCTTACTCCTTCTCTCCTCGCCGTGATACATGAGATAGCCCACCTTTATCAGCGTGTCCTGCCACGCGATACTCTTCCGGAATGCTTGTGTCCAATGTCACCCTACCACATAGTCTTCCCAGTCTTCCTATCTGTCGCACTCCAAGACACATTACCCTAATAATTGAACCAAATTATCCACAGGAACGTCCTACTATTTATTTCCTCTTTTACAAACAGCCTTATCAAAAATTGCCAATTTTACTAGTAGATTTTTCATTAATAGTAGGAGAATTTGGTGTTCCTTGATAAAGTTTATATTGACGAAATTAGAACTTGTATAACGGGAGAGACAGTTGTCTATAATAGTTGGAAGATGGATATTCGATGTTTGGAAGTGAATTTCGTAATTTCGTGGTTGCCATCGGATTTTTAATAGTAATGGTAGTGAGGCCTTTCCCGAGAGAAGGAGTAGCGAGTTGTTCGGCTCTGTTTCCATCCGGAAAGTCACGTAAAGCTGGCCCCCTTGTATCTCTGGTTCGATCAAGCATACTCATAGTGTCATCAACGGGGCACCAAGCCTTTGAACTCTCCTCTCGCGTAGTACTTTCTCGCGGCAAGATCAAAATAATAAAGAATACCAGACTTGATGGACGTCAGAGACCATTCACCCGGGGTTAGGACTTTGCGGCATCATGCTCTGACACGTGTAGCAAGACTCGTTTAATAGCTCGGGTTCTCTTCCTAGCGAGATTCGAGCACCACTAACCTCGGCTTGCACTCCTACCAGCAAGAAATCCGGCTTCCGTTCAGATCTTGAAAGAATAGTTCGTTGTCTCTATCTTCCAGAACAGTCCGCGGACCCTTCATCCATCTTTCAACTAGATCTACTCACTTTTTTCAGAAACTATTAATGAACGATTCTTTTACCTATTTCGTGATATTGATACGTGTCGATAGTAGAACGCATTGAGTAATACTTTTAGTATCCTTTTATGAGGAAAAATTAATCAGGATAATGTTAGACTCGGAAGGGATCCGCTCGAAAAATCGATTAGTGGCCCGTGCCAGGAGTCACCTTTAACCGGGAACCTGTTCAAAGGAGCATTGTCAGGTAGCCGTCATTATTCCGGTGTCACAGCTGCTGTTCAGTAGGTGAGACAGAGCTCTTTCACAGGTAGCATTGTGCACGTGGCTCTTCCTTGCATCTGACCATGGTTCACTTTTTTTTATGAATTCGATATCGCTTTCATCATCACAATCTTAAAACACAGAATTCAAGAACCTAATCTAGGAAAAAATTGCAAGTGCTAATAATATTAATTTGCGGGAAAAGACCAGTGATGATTAAGTCCTTTAAGAATTGAATAAATGTTTTGGGCACTATTTACGTTAACTGCTGTACAGTTTACCATTGGAAACTCTGAAGCAAGATGCGATGAAACTCGATGAACTAAATATGGATATGTATAATTGAGTAAAGGAGACAAGTGAAAGTGGTGCCGGAGCGTATTTATCAACGCAGAATAAGCATTTTGCGAGTGCATTGAGCTTCCCGTATTAATTAAAAGAATTCAGGAGGCTTGCTCGAGGCCTCGTTCTTTCTTTCCGCAGTATCACCATTGCGAAATTCATTTCACGCTTCTTAATTAACTCTTTAATTATGTCCGATCTAAAAGCCCTTCCGAGTTTTTCCGCGGTGCGTTACGCGATACAACGTGTTTTAAAGATCCAAGAGATTCTTCGGTGCATTACGCTGAGCAAATCAAATAAACATTTCGATATCGACAGTCATCCATAAATAATGAAAAATTGACACCTTATAGTGTTTTGACGCTATTGAAATGGGAAATAAGCATCTTTGATTTTAAGATTGTAATCAAACTGGAGATCTGTCATTTGACATTGAATGTTTTGGAATATGAATAATGCATTGAAATTCGAAAGAAGGAAGTCACAATTCATTGACGGCTTGTTTCTATTACGACTAATTTAACATGGAAATAATAAATATGATTAGTTTAATTATATCTAGAGTGTACTGGCCACTTTCACTGGTCCGTAGCGCGAGGAACTTATGGAACATGCGTGGTGTGCGATCCGGGGATGGCAGTGATTCCAGAGCTTCATAAAGAACGGAAAGTAAAACGGCGAGTGTGTGTCCAGTCTGCGCGTTACGTAAAAAGGAGGCGAGCTTAGCATTTATTGCACGGCGAACTTTTGCTAATTAACGCGGGAGAAACCAGCGACCAGCCAGCCGAGATAGCCGGTTACATATACCGAAAGAGCGCCGAGAGAGAGAGAGGAGGAGGGAGAGGAGAGCACCGTATTCTCGCCATATCAAACATTTCAGATTCCATCTTCTAATCAGAAAGGAAGTCTTATTTTCCTGACCACGTTCTATTGGTTCTTGGAAATTTCTTGCGAAAATTTTCATTTAACAAACGAGATTGCTAATATCAGATGTTGGAGTAAGGAAATATTCTAGAAATCTTTATTCCTTTAATGGTTTTTCTTTGCAATGATACTAAATTAGTGTAGGTGATAAACTATAGCGATTTATTGCGTCGTCGAGATTTTCCGGGCGAAAATCATGGGAGTTTTATAGTTACTTGAAATGGGAACTATTTGGTGTAATCGGTGGTTAAGATCGCGAAACAGAAGAGCTGTAAGAGCCGTACTCTTTTCGGGATATGAGTTCGCTTCCGCTCTAGAGTCGGGGAGAAAAAAGAAACCGAGCGAGCGCTCTGATTTATCTCGTGGATTGCTCATTTCACTCTCGCGGCTGTAACGCGTTTTACATGGGCTCCTGTTCCCACCAAGCCACTCTCGCAATTAAGCGCATTGAAAGGCAACCTGCCGCGCTTTGATTCTGCCTCCTCCAGCTTGCCTCTATGTAGACTCTACAGGCTCTAGCTCTAGCTCTAGTTCTAGTATCTGGTAGAAGACCGCTTGGAGAAATGTCGAGTTTCTCGAGCATGAGCCATAAACTTCTTCCTAGTTGCTCGTCAACACTTTTACGGAAGAACTTCTTCTTGCTTTTATAACTTACGATTTTGTAATTAAGAAAATAATCTAAAATCTCTTAGAAATTTCAGCATCGCAAGTTACAGAGACTTGCAGTAAACTCAACTGAATATAATTATGTATTGATATTAATCGGATTAGATTATTTATCTCTGAATAGATTTGTAGAATCCTGAGAACTGTTTTGAAAGCGTGTAGCTAGTTAATTCCTGGCGCATTGCTTCATTGCACCACCACCTCAGATCAATTGGCCAGCTCGTTCAGGAATTCAGGAAAACCCGTTTCTTTCCTTCCACGCTTTGTTCTCCATCATGAATTTCCTCCTCTTTCTCACCATTAGATACTCCACATCGCGCTAATCGTTTTCTACCAGATTTGTCCTGGCAATTTGACGAGTCTTTAGTTGGGCCGTGTGTCGGTTGTGCAATGGGAATTTGCGAGAGCAGCCTTATTCTTTGTCATTCACTTGCCTTTCAATCCAAGATTCTACCAAGTACTTAGTGTAAACTAGTCTCCCATTTGTTCCATCTTGTATTGCTATGCTCAGATGTAAGAAGAAACCCCATGGATATTATTAGTCACTTACTTACTACTATATCATAATATCTACGATTGGAAGAGATTCAAAGATCTTCAAGTTGTCGTCTGATTTTTAAGATTAGAATTTCTTTTTTGAGCAATGCGTCAGGGACATCGCGCCATCCCTTTGTCTCACCGGTATCAATAGTCGATCATTTCCGGGCAAGACCTTTATCAGAAGAAGCGCTTATTCCCGAGAGATTATTGCAGCGCTTATCGGAATGATACAGAGCTCGAGAGAATCATGAATTGGAGCTAGAACCTTCCGAGAAAAGGAGGCGCGCGTCTCCGCTCCGTCCGATATGGACCACCGTGCGAGATTAGCCAGGCTACACTCGTCGCTTTTAATCATTGTAGGATCAAGCGCGCTACAAATAAGATAAGAGAAGAAGTCTCTCTCGATCATGTGAGAGAGCGCCGATTAAACGTAGTCTTCGCAAAATTCAGATAAACTGCCCCACGGATCTCCAAGTGTTTCCGAGTGGTCTGTTATGATCAAACCTAATCGCTCACGTACGGATGAAACCTCTTGTTAGATCGCACGTTGCGATCGTATGTATTTGATCGATTTCTAATGTGCGTATTGGAAATATTCAACTGTGGATCCCTTCTTATATGAAATATTTTAATCCGTTTATTAATTCTATAAAATATTATTTTTGTCGATTTTAATGAATTCTGATTTAATAGCTAGTATAATTTGATGGAATTTTAGACCATATATAATCCTAAATATATCTGAAGTCTCCCATAGGATATAATAAAGGCCTGAGATCTCTTAAAGTTGAGGAAGTCTATGACAATGGGTAGTTCGATAGTCTCTGGCTCGCTTTAGTCAGTGAGATTCGACTTCCCGTTTTCACGGCTAAAACGCCGGCGATTTGCAAGTGGTTCCACGTTACAAGTGGCTGGAAATGGCTTTTTAAACGGCCATTGTCCCACGCCCGAAGATTTGACACCGGACTCCTGCGAAACGGGCATCAGGCCCCCGCGGACACACGCTCGCTCATTCCTTCAGTATAATAGAACGTGCTACGCGCTCAACTCTCGCTGCTTACCAGCAAATTAGTCCCACTCGTTATTCCCTTTAGGGAACGCTCATACCTGTCCACACGGATATTCCTCTTTACCAGACACTCTCTTTACCTTCCACGTCAATTTCCTCTATTTTTCTCACCCAAGCAAATAATCATTTGATTAAGATTAACCAAAGAATACTGGAGCAAATTTAGTTAAAAATACATTCGAAAGTAACATACAAAAAGAGTTGGAGTATTTCAATTTTTGCAATTGGTGTTTAATAGTAGTTGGTGATTGTTAATGTTAGTTATTTTGTAGTGCCGTGTAGAGGAGGGCGTGTTCTACTGTGAACAGAACTTGAAAGGTCGTCCCCCTCACTAGAAACGTCAACAAGTGACTTTTGAGAAAAGAAGGAGAGCATGTTCGCCAGGAAGCAGCGGTACCTGTCACGAGATTAAACCTAGAGCGTGGTTTCTCGTAATAAAGGCCAGCGGCAGGCAGGCTCTCCACTTAGCTAGACTCCTTCGTTTTAGTGAAGCAACTTGTTAGTCGGCCTCTGGGCATTGTTCTTTACATAGGTTCTTCACTTGGTCCTCGAGAGCTTTATCAAGATACAGTGGTTTCTGCACGAGAGCAAAGATTACTAGGTAGATTTGTGGACCGTAAGTAACATAGTAGACTGGCAGGATCAGCCTAGGTCAAGTATAACGTAATAGAAGTGTCGAGGGCCCAAAAACAGGATTAAGAAAGCCTCGAGACATGTATATGATAGACGTCCGAGCCCTTTTTTATCGCGCCATTTGACCCTCCGATCTCTTTGCCCATTACCGGAACCCTTTGAACATTTCGAAGTCGAGGACTAGCCTCGGCCACTCGGCCACTGCCATCACCGTGGCCGTGCAACACGTGCCGTTTCACCACTCCATCACGCCTTTACGCCGTTTCCTCTTCCTGCTCTCCTTCCTTTTGACTTTGACTCTTTCCTTGGTCCTCTTTCTCATTTTGCCCTCTCTTATTCCCTTTTTCCCCTTTTCGTATATTGATCCGCTTTTCAAAAACGGACCCTAGCATCGAACAACTGGTTAGTTTGATGTTAATTCTTATTAATCTCAGGTGTAACGATTGTAAGAAGCGATGGCTGAAAAATGGAGCGAAAAGTTTACTAGTAAGGAAGGAAGAGCGAATGGTTGATTAAACTTCGAGTGTTTGTTGACCCAATTCTTTCTTATTCCGAGTTAAGAATTGTGGTAACGGGGCACGCCTGCTCCGTGTTGCAATATCCGGCCCGATTTTCGGGACTAAACAGAGGGAAATGTGCTCTTTAGATATTCTGTGCCACGGGAAAGACAGTCGAATGTCTGCCAGGACGTGGTTCATTAAAGAGCTTCATATTTCAATAGTAATTATATTAGAACGGTGTAAAATCAGATAGCAGGGAATCCCCAGCGATCAGACATCTTCGAGTGGGAAAATAGGTTGATGACTAATCCTTATCGAAAAAAACTTTGATCCTCAGATACGTAATAGTTGTAACAAAAAGTGTTCTGTCATTCTTACTTAGAATCGAGTGCCAAATTAAAAGTGGAAGAAGTAGTAGATAGTTAAAAAAGCCGAATGATTTTTTTGACAGTGTTAAGCGGTCTATTATTAAGCAGCGGCATTGTGGCATCGTTCTCAGCTCGGAATCCCCTCTCTCTCTCTCTCTCTCTCTCGATTGGCGTTGGTTCTTCTCGTCGCACTACGCCTCTACGAGAAGGAAATAACGTACTGTGCATAACAAACTGCCGTTGCCACTTATATCAGCGGGCTTGCTGTTTCCCTTGTCTTTACTTGTTACGCGTAATGGGTTACGTAATGACTAGTCACGTTAAGAAGTTCCGTTTTAGCTCCAAATTTCCGCGAACCGACCATTCAAGTCGATGCAGGTTCGACGCACTGACTTTCAATCGTGCAGGCTTCAATGATTCATATGTAATATATTTAATTACAGCAACTTTACTACTTCGATGTTAGCGTAATTAATTTACCAGAATTTCCAATTGATGCCATGCTTGGAAATTATAATTAATAGAAGAACGAATTATTTGTATTATTACTGAATTAATTAAAAGCCTATAAAAAATATCGGTCAACACAGTGCTTAATTTACACCGCCGCGGTTCGCTTGTAATAGAAACGTACATTAAGTAATTATATAATAGTACATTTTTATTAGAAAACGGTAGAAGTAAGTAGATGGTCTTGAGTACACGGACACGAAGAGAAGGTTTTAGAGTAAATGGTGATTTGTTGTACCAAAGGAGTAAGGAGAAGTTTGAGGTCATGGGGAGTTGGAAGCGAGTGGTACGCATGTAGTATAGTCGCCCGGTGAAATTTGGTCGCAAATGCATTAAGCTTTCATGGCGTGGCGCCGTCTTGGAGGGGCCTCAAGATTGTGCTTACAAATCTTGCTCTCGATTGAGCTCGTGTTCTCTCCTGGTTTGGTGGTGCGGGGCTACGGGGCTGCGGGCCTGCGGGGCCGGCTGGGCCTTGCTGGCCCTCCTCACCAAAGAACCGAGCAGGAGACATGCCCCCTCGTTCTCCTACGCCTGCTCCCGCTTGCGATGGAAGAAGGAAATGACGCTTCGCGCATAACAAAACCCCGGGACAGAGGACAGAGGACTGAGAGGACTGAGAGGACTGAGGACAGAGGAGAGAACGACAGAGGGGCCCTCGAGCCTCCGGACTCCGGACTCGGTACTCGGCACTCGACTCGACACTCGCACTGGGACTTGGGACCGTTGCTTTCCACGACGCGCGACGTGTGACACGCATTACGCGACAGATTCCTGCGGATGCATGCCCCCCTTACACCCCCCCCCCCTCCTCCTCCTCTCCTCATCCTCCTCCTCGTCCTTCTTCTTCACCACCACCTCTTCGCCTCCTCCTCCTCCTCCTACTTCTCTCGTGGTCTTTCTCTTTGGCCTCCTCCTTCTTAAACGCACGCTGAAAATTTCGACGGCGATGTCACAATTCTGGCCCGGGTCAACGAAACAAAGGGATGGACATGGACACTCACTTGCTTCTCCAGTCTTCCTGTGCTGGCTGCTCTCACTCGAACTGACATCCAGTTTTTATTCTCACTCAAAGGAAGGAACTATTAATTGGCATGCATGTTTCGAACTGCTATAGGAAAGTCCAGTATAACTGTTGGAATTTTGTCATTATGTTACTGAAAGTGTGTCAGTTTCTGTATGATTGTATTATGAATCTTGAAGAAACGTGGAGAGAATTGCAATATAGATTATCCTGGTTCCATAGTATAGCATATATTGGGTGAATTGGATAGGTCGATAATTGATATGTCATCGACATGTAGCAGGCTTTATTTATCTAAAAAACGGTAGTGCAGTGTCGTTGAATTGCACCTCCATAACTCTAGGTAGCGAGTCAAATATTTCTTGCTTATGTTACACAAGTATTTGTTATCGCGGAGATAACACGTTGCGGTGTGCACGCGCGCGGGCATGAGCTCTTTTCTGTTCACGCGCACTCCATATACCCATACACAGCCACACAGCCATACACGCACCTGCTACCTAAGAGAATTACCCACAATAAATATTGAAGTAATGAAGCAGATAAATATTTGATGTTCATTGCGGGAGTTAGTGCGCATTATCGGCTCGCCGCCCACGCCAAGACCTTACGCGGAAGGTGGATGATGCTAGAGATGGATGATGGAAGATGCCAGATGGAAAATGGGAGGGGATGAGTGATGAATTTGCGGTAGTTTGCATATGTAGCTTGGCAATTTGAGGAGAGGAGCCCTCCTTTATCTCATGAGACCTTTGGGCGACCTTGCGACCAGCTCGAGATGTTGAGGAGCTAGCGTCTAGCCGCTCGACCATCTCAAATTTCTTATCTCAGCGAGAAACATTGAGATAAGTTCTCGCACAGCCAGCATCTCCTTTATTTCCTGGTGCATGCAACCGTGAACTTCGTAATTAGATCGCATTCAAGGTCCTAACTCTTTTGCAAACTGTACTTGGCAATATTTCATTGTTCAATGGAAAGTTGTCAGTGTTTCTAAAAGGTTAAACGTTGCTATCTTGATGATTTGATGCGAGAATATTAAAAAATGATAGGATTTCCATTGGATGAGTGTGTCAGGAGGAATGAATCAAGAAGTGTGCAGGAGAGTGAAACGTATGCTAAATCGAGTGGAGACGGAATCGGGAGGAGTTGTTCGAGGAAGGACATCGGGCAGACGATACGTATAATTACATCTCACGATCTCGAGATCAAATGACGTCGATCTGGCGTTCCATGTGCCTCCTCCGGAGTTTCCTTTCAAGATCCGCTCCAGTCGCGAATCGGAAACGGCCGGGCTTCGATGGAATTTGCTTATGCGAACATACGGAGCGCAAAAAAATCGATGAGATCGCGATATACCTCAGCCGGAGAACGTGCTAATGAGTCTTCCTCGACCGATCATTTAAAATCTTATGCGTTTCGTTGCTCGAGCTGACATTTACCATTCATCCGCTTGACAAATTTATCGATATTCACAATCAGTTTAAATCTTTCGAAACAATGCAGCTTCGTATACCTTACACTTCCATCAATGGTCGATAAAAAATATGTTTACCTAATAAAACAAAGAATCGAAATACTTAAATAAGTTAAATAATGCTAATTCAATACGCGATAAGTGGAATTTTTCGTCGATTCGTCTACTTTTAGATATGAAGTTGGGAAATTTTCTTATTTAAGAAAGAGATAAGAACTTGGCACCATCAAGGACCAATACCTTATCCGCCCAAAGTATGGTAGTTTTGCATCTGGCATTTATCAGAGCTTGTTTCGTAATTCCGTCTAATCGGGTCGGCAACCGTTGCAATCAGTGAGAAGACTGGTATGTTAATCGGAGAATGCGGCTGATCGATCGCTATTCTGAGGGAAGATACGGTTCTGCCGATCGAATCCGATCCGGCTGATGTGCCAATCGCGGGCGTCTCCTTTCTGCATCGTCACATGAGAAAGGTTTGCGCAATTTCGAAATACTTTGCTACTACTGTCAGCAATGGTACGCAATAATACCGTGTGTCCTCCATATCAGAATCCATTTTATTATCCCAATATTAAAAAACAGGAAACTGTCAAGTGATTAGTTTTCCATTGTTATATACAGAATAGTTATCATTTTCCGTATAGGTTTTCTATATTAATCAAAACCAAATCCTTCCTTTAATGAAAACAGCTGAATCGCATTGTTGGACTAAGTGTACGTTGCATGGATATTGCAACACTTCCTAATTACATTAACATTCCCTTACACCAAGATCGTACGCAAAGGCATCGCTCCTTCCAAGAGATGCTCCGTGGACCGGAAGCCGCGCGTGTGCACTTCTCTGGAATTCGCTTATGCCATCATGCCATACTGTCAGCCGGGCCAAAAAAAACCGATGAGATCGGTGCAATCGGCTTCGATACTCACCGGTGTTTGACCTCAAGAATCGCTTTATAAATTTACAAGCTTCCCACCTTTTCTCTAAGTTGATCGTCTCTCATAGAAAATTGGAATATCACAAGCAGCAAATTTCATGGAGATAAATGTTAGGTGTTTGAGAAAGAGCAGCGATGACGAAGGCTATCTTATTTCGGAGGCGGAGGCTGACGATATTGGTAAAAGGGGAAGGATGTGCGGAAATACAGCCGAACGAAAGTTTGTCCAGGAAATCCGATGCGTTCAGTGACCCTCCGGTCGCAAGTCCTGTTCTGACTTGCATCCCAAATCACTTAAAACAGCACAGAATTTTGAATCTCCCCCGCTCTTCCTTCCTCCTCCACTCTTTCTTTAGATTTATTAATCATTCTGATAGCCCAAGGACTTGATAAATTTGTAAAAATACAATTGGAATTAATAGACTAACTTAAAAGGAATATATCTTTTCAAAACCACTTTTTTGTCTTGCTAGTTTGGATTTTCTTTTGCAATGTTAAAGTCTCAAGCAGCAGTACCCGATTCATTTGACTTACACTGTAGACTGAAAGTACCACTAGATCTTAATTGATTCCATCAGTATGGCGGAGGATGATAATACGATCGGTAGGAAATTCTTCTCGGTAGAATGAATGCTGCAATTATCTGGGATAACGAGACAACTAGAAGTTATTGCGATTTTATTCGTGCCGAAGAAATTCGCGGTTTATGATTTCTCTGGTTCCTTCCTGAATAATCACTTCGGTTGTACAGTTTTAATAGAATCTTGAATTCCAAAAGGACTTTATCTCTGGTGTATTCCGGTAAGAGATGTAATGAGTTTAAAGTTCAGTAGATGTGATAAATCTCGTGGAGGTTTTGTGTTAGCATTTTCCAACTGAAGTGCACGTCTTTCTCAAACATTATGCGAATCAGTTTCCCACAATTCGTCAAAGAATCCCCGAGATCCGGGAGAAGGAGAAGAAGAAGAAGAAGGAGAAGAAGAAGCCAGAAGAAATCGGCGCGCCTGAGGTGCGTCACGGTAACGAGCGCCGAGATAAAATTTCGCTCGGATATTTCTTTCAAGCTTGCCTACGTGCATCCTCCTTCGAGGAAAACTATTACGAGCTCTGCTCTTCTATCGGGCTATGCGATCGCGAACCTAACGAGCTGGCCTACCAACCAAATACAAATCAACTAGAATAAGTCTCCGCAAACCCCGGCCATCTTCCGTCTTCAGATCTAGCCTAATCTTTCCTCTTCGCAGCTAGATATTCTAATTGCCCATTAATTACAACACACTTAGGCTCCCTCCCCTTCCACGCTTTTTGAAACAAGCCTAATTTAGTTAACGGCATGCTGTTCTTCGAGTCTATGCAACTTCCAACGCAGGATAATTACACGCACTCAAAAACTAGGAGAAACTCTTGAAACGCAGGATGTTTCGTCGGTTGCAGCTCTATCATTCGAGATGTTACCATGTCCTATTAGACTTTCTTAGTCACGCCACTCTTGTTATCGAAACTTCAACCAACATACGCCTCTCTTCTCTCTCTCTCTCTCTCTCTCTCTCTCTCTCTCTCTCTCTCTCCTCTAATAATTAATCTTGGTATTAATTTCGATAGAGTCACTTTACTAGAATTATTTCAATACTGACCCAATTCTGGCGTTGGCCCTCTGGGCGGTCTAGATTTGACGGTAAAGTCGATGTGCATCGAGAAATTGGAGAAGATGTGGATATACGTTATCGCGGTATATCAGTGGACGGGAAGTCGGAGGAAACCATCTTTCGTAGAAATTGGTTCGACGAGGAAAGTAAACCGCGGCGGCGGTGGCGGTGGCGGTGGCGGTGGCGGTGGGGGCGTCGACGCTCGAGAGGAAACGGAGCAGAATCTCGGAGGGAAGGCGGAAATTGGCGTACCGTGAAGACATATCTCGGAAGAGAGCAGAAGGAGCAGCTCGCATGAGCACAAAGAAGAATTATTACATCTTCGCGGTCTGGTGAGCACGAGCGCTCGCGCGCCAGCTCGTTCGCTCACTCGCTCGCTCGCCTTTAGTCATGCCACGTCCGAAAGTGGCCTCTGAAAAATCGACGAGGCCGAGCATAACAGGAAGTGACTATAGTGTGACAAAATCCTGTTGGGTTTCCTCTTCCCGACCACCACACTCCAACACTCTATGTATTACAGAATTTCCATCCAATATTACTCTTCTTAGGAACCTAACAATAGTCAAGTCACACTTTATTTCACACTTCCTACTGATACATTCATACCCCTTGGGTGAAAAGGTACTTTCGTTAGTCCTCTTGATATGTAGCACTCAAAAATTTCTTACTAGTTGGTATAAGTGATGTTAATTCAAAAATCGAGGATATAAGACTTCTTTTCTAGCTTCTGCTCCTTCTTCGTGACTTCTAAGGAGATAAAATGGACTGAAAGTGTCGAAGAAACGATAAATTGGTGAGAAGATACTGGAATGATCAAGGCGTTAAGAGTGTCGGCTGATAAGAGGGATAGATTTCGAGCCGGTGATCCGTCGACGTGCAGCTTCGCTCAGAATACGATTAGAGGCGCAGCATCTGCGTGGTGGCCTCTTCTCGGCACCTGTGTACACGAACGCGCGAGCATTATCTTCTCCCGTGAAAGAACACGCCTTTGTCATCCGCTCGACAAACTGCTGTATCTCCTCGATACCTAGAAATAGACGTGAATGTAGATCCTCCTCCTGTGTCAAGGAAGTTCCAGCTCCAGCCAGGTCCAGGATGTCAGGTTCCAAAACTCGCATCAGTCCATTCTCGGTTCCTTAAGGTGCTTCAGTTTCAATTTCAATGCCCTACGACCGCGGCCAATTCTTTCACGTCAGTAGATCATCCCAAAAAGAGGGAGATCTTTAACGTCATTTTTAAACGAAACGTGCCAGCAGAGATAAGTGAGATAAGTCGATCGCAGATGTGCAAATAATCGGCTGATCCAGAATGAGGGAAATAGGGATTGAAGAGAGCACGAATTATTTGGACTTCGCCTTCTGAACGAGAGCTTTAGGATGCATATTGAACGAATCGATAACTCAATAGCTTGCAAACAATATGGTACAGTTTATGGACGACGAATCGTGGAGCCGAGTTTTATTTGTTAGTTCTTCAGACAGTTCATCTTGCATTCATGAATAGAGCGAGAAACCTATTGAAATAGTTAAAGAGCTCAGTCACCAGGCTGCTCCATTATTAGTCCCAGAAACCGGAAACCCCCTCTGAAAGACATGGCGCCTTCAGAAAGACACTTCTTCCGAGCGTTTTACATATTCGTCGGAAAAAGAAGATTCCCGTCTTCGGTTCTCTATATTGAAGTCCGTATATTGTGACGAGATATAATGAGGGTACACTATCAACCATTAAAAGTAGTCGAGGTCAAATAATAATTAGTCGTAATCTTTCTATTGTCCACAGAATGTGGTACGCAAATTTTCAATCGTTCAATGCTCCTCTTACAATGGAAATCCGTAATTTAAAAGGGGGAATCAAATAAAAGATTGAAAATTTGATAAGAATATTAATTAGTTCAAAGAAATAGAACGCGATACTTCGAACAGTGTGCTTAGAAAAAGGACTTCTGTTTCAAAATAGAAACTTTCCCGGGTTGCTCCTTTGGAATTTCTTTTGCCATTTAAAGATAGGGATGGTATTAGAGGTGAAAAAAGTTGAGAAGCGAGATTAGCATTGGGATATTTCTGTGGGCCAGTGTACCACGATGACTCTGTCCCATATAGTGTCTCTCGCGATGTACCACGTAGTAGCCGGTACAATGGTCTACGCCTAGGCCGGAAGTGAGCTACCTGTCTCCCACGTCTGATGCAGCCTCCCAACAGGCTCGCGCCACCGACAGCACTGAGAACCGAGAACGAGATTAGTTTGTATTCATCGAATGCAGTTTATTGTTCCTCTACCTCCTCAGGTTACTTTCCACAGAAAACTCGGGAAAAACTCCTTCCCAACTATCTCGCTCATTCGCACTCTTCCAATATTATAACATTCTCGCCTTTTATTCCCCAACGCAACTCGGAATTTATCACTCACTTGCTCGTACACAGTCGAGATGCTGTATCTCTATTCCTCTGCTTTTGTCGGATCTACATTATATTCTATTGTTTTTACTTTTTAAGCCTGACGTAAGATCCTATACCTATTTCCACAGGATGCTGGAGGCATCAATAATCAAAGGTACTTTTAATTAAAAATTTAAAGCCCGAGAGATCCAAACAATCTCGGATAAAAAAATGAATAAAAATACTAATTGGAGGGAAAGTGGATGATATTTTCGTATGAAATTGGTCTACTTATATTTAATGTGGATACTGATATGTATCGGTGGGAGGAGATCTGGATGCCCCGGGGGGGATTTGACGAGGCAAGGGGTCCACTTGAGTTTCACGGTTCCGAGTTGTATAAAGTTTCTCATCGTTGCCCGAAGGAAATCGCAAATTACACGATATCGCGTGTGTGTGTACGCGTGTCTGTATGGGTGTGTGCGTGTTGACCGGGGGCTCGGGGCTCGGGGCACGAGGTGTGACACACACGTACGCAGAATCCAAAGAGGTATCATGTGGTGTCGTGTGGTGTGGTAGGTCTCCGCGTTTCGTGCGGATCCTATGGAGTGGCCTCTCGCCGCCGGAAGTGAGCTACCTGTCTCCCACGTGTGATGCAGCCTCCCGGTGTAATGCAATGCAGCACACACTCGCCTACCTCATCCTCCCCCTCCGCCTCCTCCGCCACCTCCTCTCGCTCTTGGTGCATACAGGTGCACCTTGTTGCACCTCGGGCACGCATTATGAACACTACACTTCCAACACGTGCATCCTGCTCCAAGCATACCGCTCCAAATCATTGAAGAGCATTCTTTCGATAATAAGTCAATCATCTTCATTCGGATTCTTTCCATCTTGAGATATCAAGCTTTTATTAGAAATCAACTGCAACTTTGATCGGATGTGAAATGTATATGGGATGTTAGAATAGAGCTGTGTTTTTTGTAGCAGCAGGACAGGTTGAATGGAAAATTTCTGGGACTTTTACTGGTACTCCCGATGGAAAAGCAAACGAGAAACGGGAGAGAGAAGGCGACTGTGGCTGTTTGCTAGTCGTGGCACGTTAGTTTCTTAGACGAGCGAGAGGCTTTGGAAACACGGCCGGCATGAGAAGATCCTAGGACCATCTCAAGCCTGGTCCTTATCTAGGAGGATCTACGCTTGAAGAAAGATCCTTTCTCTCCTCAACCTTCTTTCTCGAATACATCTTGGACCAAAGTAGACTCTTTTCCATTGAAACGTCATGCTTTTTACACGGTCAAATCATCGTAATATTGCATCCTATTTATGTTCGTGATTTATGTTATTTTTCAGTAGATATTTCATATAAAACGTAGTTTCGGATAAGAGAATATATTAGAGCGATCGGAAACTTAATAAGGGAAAGTATGTTGGGGTGGGTGAAGTGGATGCCAGGAGAGTGGGTGACAGGCAAGGGAGGAATGTCTTTTCGCGTGCCCCGTAAACATTATAGGGTAACACATGCTGGAAATTGAGTATGTGGCCTGGTGGAAGGTCGCTGCCGAGCGTATAATAGTCTGCTCGCGTTAGGCTCGGGTTCAGACAGGTAGTCGTATTTACAGAAGCCAGTCGGACATCTGTCAGGCGCACAAGACTCCTTATTGAGCCGTGAACATCGCCGTCCACACTGCGGAGTGCGGACCTTCGATCTCCCTCCCAACTACCAACTACCGTCTACCGTCTACCGTCTACCGAATGCAGGTCATCCTGCCTGCCAATAAGGCATCTTTCGATTCGATCTACTGCTCCAAATACTTCCATTCCTCATGATTGCTGCTCTCGATAGACATTCGTCGACAAGTTCGTTATGAATCTAATTGTAATAGAAATAAACAATGATTGAAGAAGTCTTACATCCAGTGTAGAATAAAACTATCATTCTTAGTATTTGATAAATAGCAGTCGCGTCTCAGGAGATGACTAACATATTTAATGAAAAATAATATTAGAATCGAACGATATAGAAAGTAAGTAGGATCAGAGAAGAGATCAGGCGACGAACTCTAGCGACGCGAACGTCAGAGTTGGTTCCCTGACGTAATGCCAAACACAATACACATGCTCGACCTTGTGGTCTCTGGAGATATCTGCCTCTTTTCTCTGCGGACACATTAAGTGTCGTAGCGCTCTCCTGGTTGTCGGGCTGTGCGCCGGCTCGTGGGTTGAACGAACTCCTGGTTTAATAAGTAAACAGAGGACAATTACAATGTACATCGGACGCGTTATCTCTGCCGCTGGTTGAGAGATCTGTTCGAATTCAGTCTCCTTTTGTTTACACTCGATGGTGAACGGGCCGAATGCGAGTCCCGCCTCTGTTCAGATTATACCCTGAAATACCTAAGAACAGCCAGACTTATCTTAAACCGCAAACCTCACTGTTTCGCTCTTGATACATCTCATTAATACATATACTTCTCCAGCCAAACATAATCTACACTTTCAACCAAGGTTTCCTCATTTTCTATTGCTTATCAATCAATTGCACGATAGAATTTCTATTATCCATTGGAGCCCGTTGAAAATTAAATATAATTCATATGTAACCCTTTGCCCTGCCTTCACAATTGTGCTTACTGTGTATTTTGACAGCATAACAACGACGCGGGAGTCCACGGTATTAATGATAATAATGGCAATCAATAGCAATTAATTAGACTTCGCCACAGACTCTCGGGAGTCTCCTTTTTCGGTTTACCTATCCAAGTGTAAGAAAGACGAATTAACGCAAATATTTGAACAGAATTACAGAGAATCTCAAAGAGCGGGCGAATAGACATTAGACAAAGCTAGTACAGACTTGTATTTGGTTACTAAGACACAAAATGAATAGTAAATCCATTGAGTATACTATTAGGAAAATAGCAAGGGAAGGTCCAGAGATGATCTAATACGCACAGCTAAGTTACAAGTTTAATAGTAGAAGAGATAAAGTTGTCAGAGAGATACGGAAAATAGGTCTGACCGTAGGAAGAAAGAATAGGTGGAGATATTTGCAGTTAGGATTCGTGTGGTCATAAAGTGAGGTAGGATTCCCTTGTTCGAGGGAGGCCGGCCAGGCAGGCAAGGCAGGCAAGCAAGCAGGCCTGTGTTGTAAGAGTGCTTGGAATAGCCGGGCATATCCTAACGGATAACCCAGATTCGCCAGGCGAACTGATATACGTACGAACCGATGTCTCCTCCACGTGGATTAGCCGGCTCCCTTTCGTATGCAACTTTCGTACCTTCTTTCCCCCCGTGGCATGGCCTCGGCTCTTTTATCCTCCTTCCTATGTAAGTATGCGCGCCTCTGCCTCTACCTCTGCCTCTGCCTATCTACTTACGTGCGTGCACGCGCACTCGTCCATACAACTAAGTACTCGCGTCTCTCGAAGTGGGTCTCTCAGCATTCTCCACTCTCTGTCTTTCAAGGCTTTTCCCCGAGGATTTTTTCCTTCCAATCTTCTGTCTTCCGTGCATATGACAATTCCAATGGAAACTCTTATTCAGATATCCCTGTCTCGATTCAAAAATATTGTAGGATTTAACAAGACAAATTCAATAAAGATTGGGGAGGTCTTGGTTTAACAAGATAGGATCTCCGTTATAAATAGCCGGAATGCTTGTTTCGGTATTTTCACACGTATTTGATAACACTTTTGATTAACGCGATCGACTTCTGTATTCTTTCGTATTTCAATAGGATCCATTAATTATAATATAAGGGAATAAAATACTTGTTGAATCGTGGAAATTGTTGGTCATGAAATTTTAACATTACTGGATTAACTGACGGTATTACTGATTCAAATGTTGTATCCATTAAGAAAGTGATCCTTTTCTGAGAGTGACTTAGGAGTAGTGGGAGCTCGTCACTTATAAAAGCATCGTGGACGCCAGATTGCTGGCTGAAGCAGATTAGCTGAGTTATTAGAGGGTCGTTAGAAGTATACCTGCGTGTAATTAGCCGCTCGCTGCCAAAGATAATCCTGAAAACATTCGGCTAGCAAACTCCATCCGACAATGAGGAGGATGATTCACGAATGACGGGACGTCAAAGTGTATGTGCCTGAGCGTGTTTGGGTGTATTGTGGCCCGAGTTCCATTACACAAGAGATTTCTTGTCAAATCTTGCCATCGCAATGTATCGACTTTCTTGGAAAGGAGAAAATATACTGACACCAATATCAGGCTGAGTTTCGACACTTTTAACTTTATTGCGATTTTTCTTTCACTGTCACTTCTTCCCAATCAGAAAGTTATTAGTTGTTTCGAAAGGTTCAATTATAACTGAGTATACACAGTTTAGAACAAATGGTGCTTATGTACAAGAATTATTAGATATGTTAAATCTTGGAAATTATATTTCAAATGACGACGAGTCCTTTTTGAAGAATAGTCGTTGAAAGAACGATATTTGTATGAGAAGGTTGAAGAGTAGAACGGAATTAAAATTGTCCAAGTGTGGACCTCGGGCTGGAAAAGGTTGCGAATTACGCATTTCGGCGCATGACCCAGTGAGAACCAAGTGATTTAATCTGATTCGCCGGAATCGATAGGTAGACTGTGACTATTCCTCCTCGGTACGGCTGTCTGATAGCCAGATAGGGAGATACAGCATTATCTAGAAATGAGAGATATGAAAATGTCCACTCTCACGCGAGGCCTCGAAGATTCTATTGCCCGATCTCCGCGGATGATAAAAGCCCAACTCACGAATCCCGGAACACCGATAGAAAACCTTCATCGAAACGTGTATCTTCAAAACACCCAACTTAATCTTCAGTCACAACTTTTCGAATCCATTTCGTTCAAGTCCACCTTCGCCTATCTAATGTCAAAGTAAAAGGTAGTCTTTCATACAACATCAACAACCAAAATCGACTTGGGGGGTTTTAACTTGTTACAGAGAATAGCTTTATTGTATCTCACAATTACACAAGCTTTTTTAGATTAGAAATGCAAGATTTATGATAGATAAGAGTGATTTTTATAAGAGAAATTGATTTGAAGTTTGATGGTTTGAAATAAGTCGATAAGAAATACATAGTCGGTGGATATCGTTTCGTCGAGGAGATCACGAGGAGCGATTCTCCCGCATTGTAAAAAGACACGCGACAGAGTAAACACATCATCCCACTCATCCGATAGACACTCCCGCTCGCAGGCCAGTGCGCCTTCTCACGAAACGCTTTTTCTCCCGAAGTGCAAACAACCAAGATATTTCGAGCACTGATCGGCCCAAGCCTCACCCAGGCCCTACACATTCATACGTCATCAGTCTCACATTTCGAAAAAGTCCGTCTAGTATCTCATGGTCAATGATTCCAGAAACCGGCAGGCATTTTACTCTTGTTCAATTCATAAAGAAATTACAGGACAAATACGAATTTGCATTGCTATTATTTTATAAAACCTGACGCGATTCAGGGTGGCGTACAATCTTTAAATTGGTACTATGGTTTTAATAAGTATAAGAAATAATTGTGAAATATGATTTTCCAATGGCTATTTTCTATGAGATAACCTTGACTGAGAATGAGGAATTTTCCTGCGAATGTAAGAGGGTTGCCTGCGAAAAAGTCGAGTGGTAAGTGCAGTGAGTGTGATGCTGCAACGTCAATAAGTTCCTGGGCACCGTAAAACATCGAGCTGATAAGTGAAACGCGATTAGATCGCTCTTGTTTGCTCCTTCCCCGCCCATATTTGTACGGTGATGTCAGCGCTGGTCCATCCGGCCTGGGATTAGGTCAAAGTCTCTCTCTCGAGTCTCCGATAAAAAATCGAACGTTACCTGCCTGCTGCTCTCCTCTTCTGAGCATCCAAAACCATCGGCCGATATCGGCACAAGTGTTTTTTATTTGCTCTAATCTTGTGGCCGCACGCAGGCTTCGGCTTGAAGAGACAGCCTGATTAGTCAAAAGCATTCGGAGCAATGTTTGCCCTCGATGAGTAACCTCCGTGAGCACCACGCCAACCACCTCACCAATCCTTTGTTCCTGTCTTGCTTCAGCTCGTCCATGGACCTTTCGGATGATTTACAAGTTGAGAGCTGCAGTTTAGACCCCGGCTGTTTGCAAGGGAGTACCGAAATAAGAGATTTAACCGAAAGGATCCATTCTTAACAAAGTCTCAAGGACCAAAGCTGTTATAATCCCACTTCTCGAGGCGTATTTTCGCTTGAAACCACTGTGCAGTATTGTTTTCCGGATCCTACAACTTTCACACGTGTCGGTCTTCTCGGCTCTCGATTTGACTCTTGAATTGCCTCATCCAAGTGACCACAGTTTATTTTGCATCGAGGCATCTTAGCGGAGTCGAGCGAGACTTAATCCCACATTTAAGAGAGAACGAAGAGATTGGTAGTGGGGAGGACGAGGGGCTCGAAGAAGCATGCGAATCCGCGTTCTAGGAATGAAGAGGGAGGGCGGTCTGTCCTGAGGTTCTCGGGGGTGCGTGTTTTCCTGGAGGGTGGTAAAACGATGGGGGCAATAAAAGGGATTAACGAGGACCGGCCCCCGGGTGGGGCTGCCGAGTGAATAAGTCAGGCCAAAGCCACCTTAATCCGCAATCGCGTTATTAGCACGCCATAAATGAACGTTCTAGAGTGGTCTGGTCTGGTCTGGTCTGGTCTGGGCTCTTGGTCGATCCTCGCCAGTGATTTCCCGGCGAGTAGACGTTCAGTTAATGGCGTAGATCCTGCAGACGTCCACTGAGACAGGCGCGTCTGCGTCTCTGCTCCTGGCTGGCACCGCGACGGCGAGACGCGCCTACACTTTTAGAGCTTCCTTCTCCTAATCGTAAGCCCGGCATCCCCAGTCGCTAGCGTATACCCTTCGCCCTTCGCCCTTCGCCCTCCCTTCAGACCAGATAAGACGGATCTGCATCCTTAAATGATTTTTAAATGCCCTTCCATAGGATAATAAAGATTTACGTCGCGCGCAATTGCTCGCGCTATTAACCTAACAGCATCCGTCTGCCTCTCATACTTTCCACTTCACTTTTCTCTCTAATTATACATTTTACTTGACGAGCCAACTACCCTCTCGACACTTGACTTCAACTTAAACTCGTTCATTACTCCGCTTCTTCTATCATTTTCGTTGTCTACGTATTAATTACTCGTTTGACAGATAGTAATAGAGGCTGTTGGGTAGAGTGGAGTAAGAAGTATTCGAGCGTGTTGCTTCGACTTAATCCCGGGAAAGGGATTCGTAAATTCAGTGACACAATAGCATTTACCTCTGGCTTCTCGTTAGCGATCACAGCAGGGCCATTTACGCCAGCGGCGGATTAATTATCTAACAGGCCGACAGTACGCTGGTAAACAGCTATTCATTCAGGTATACTCGGAGCGCCGCGAGCAGGTACTCCGGCTCGAAGAAAGCCTGGTCTTGTGGATGGTCACGTATTTCCCATCCTTTCATCTTCAATACCAGCCTTGCTAAATACCGCTTCAACTTTGTACCGGAGAAAGGCGACTTGTCATGAAACATTGCTCTTAAGGGCAGCTCTACTAACCGAAGGGGAAGACACTGCCCTCTTCTCTTCTCTTTCAAGGATGAGAGAGCTTGGATCCATACAGCATCTGACCAACGGAATAATTAACCCTTTCTCAGGTAGCCGGGGAAACGGTTGAGAGTCAACTGCTCCATCCCAATTTTTTTCTCTTCTCCCATCATCTAATTTGACTTCCGCTGGCTTCCTGACGCAAGATTCGTATAATGACAAGGGTACTTTCTCGTCCGGGCGCCCCTCTTCCGGGAGCCTGGATCGCCCCCCTGGACCATCTGGACATCGCGGTCAATGCTCAACCCCTTTTCTAGTCTGAGATGCGTCTCACGGGAGATTGTGCGTCATTAAGAACTTGAGAACTCAACGAGAAAATTAAATGTTAGGACGGTTATCGAAATACCCACATACTGTATAAGGTTTTAAATAAATCTATTGGAGTGAATTTCTTGCAAACACACTAATTATAAGTATTACACTTGAATGACAATGTCTAAGCATTTTTGAAATTGTGGAATTTTAAACTGATGCGTATTCGAAGGTTTCTTGAATAAAACTTGGTGTAAACCGAAGAATTTACATTTCACGTCGCGTCGAGTCGGTGTTTCCCGTACAATCTATGCTTAACTGCATTATCTATCGTATAAAATGGGAAATTTGCATATCAGTTACTTGGATGCCTAATAAAACATCACGAATGGTTTGGAAGTTCGATCTGAGTGAACGTTGGGTGAAACGTGAGGTAGAAAAGCATTTAGAAGGAAATCACGTATATAAATTAGTGCATAGGATCCGGAAGGGTGAAGGGTTGAGACTTAGAAAGTCAGGAGAAGTATCTCAGGTATCGGAATTAGCATAGGTAGATGGCTAGCCAGAGGGTGAGCTGAAAGACGTTGGATCAGCCAGCGGATGCTTCTAATGTCTCGGAGTTACCTGAAGTCAACTATTGTCCTGCATCAGTTTATTGGGCCCTCGAGATGCGTCTGTTGACCAACAGACTCGCCAGATTATGCGCTTTTTATCCAACCCAGGTATAAGATTCATCCAATGACTTTTATTCTTCGTCCGAATAGGGCTACTGGAAAGGGAGGTGGCACCGTCACTTTTGCCACCTCGGACATCCCTGCTTCTTCACACGTTATCGTTCGCACGTGGATCTTATTTACAATCAACACTAAATAATTCCTCATTCCTATCGTCTAAATAGCAGTAATGTTATTCCTTGGGCAGATTTAAATTAGGCGAATTATTTGTACCGTAAGAAGAAATGTTGTGGGATAACTGGGTATGAGTAGTCAATAATTGATGAAATATACTCGAGCGATTTGCGATGCTCCGAATATGTAAATGGTGTGGCTTCCCAAGCATGTTTTCCTCGATTCACATTGGCAAAGAGACGGAGTGAATACGGAGAAGTGAAGAAGAGAAGGAGGAGGAGGAGGAGGAGGAGGAGGAGGAGGAGGAGGAGGAGGAGAAATTTTTGTGAAAGACAGTGGGAAAGCGGCGAATGGCATTGTCGATATCGCGTATACTGCACATGTAAGGCATCGTTCGCCCCTGGCTATTCTCTCTGGTGTGTGGTGTGTGGGCGCGCGCACGCCTTACCAACAACCTGACGCAAGTCTCGCAGCATACATTATCTACGAAACTTAAACGCGCTCGGTCATCCGTCGAATGACGCTGACCTTGCACCTTATCGTCGAGAAACTATCGTCGCCCGTTTTTCACGATCCGCAACGCCGGCGTCGCCGCCGCCGCACCGTACCGATCGACCTATCGCAGATTCTCCTCACCCAGTTGCGTTAACGTCTATAATCGAGAATTTCGTGACTCGAACTTACACGTTACTTCCATCACTATAATATCCTCCTATCGGAAACTGCATGATTCTTGGTCAGTCGATGCTACGTATGTACGATTTCAATGGCTCTTGTTTAAATAATATCAGCTCCTCACCTGGCGAAACAAGCTTACAGGAAAGATGCTTTGATTATGGTTTCTCATCCACGCTCCATGTGCGTCTGCTGAGCAAGTTCTGCTCTAATAGGATGAAAAACTACCCTTCTTTTTTTTTATTGCGAATGGTTATAAATATTTGCATCGAATGTGCAAGTAGACCAACGCTCTAAAAACGCAAGTACGTGTAAGTACACTTTGTAGACTTTGGCGGTTGAAATAAAGTTTTTAATAGGAGGTTATGCTTTTCTCTGTCTATCTCTCGTGCGAGACTCCTATCTGCGTACTTCAAGACGCACTTAATCTATTACTATATATTAGCAGATTTCCAAGAATAGTCTCAAATGGATCTTCTATGACGATATAGATGCGAACTCGCTCATTGTAAGTAAATGAGTTGATTGGAAAAGTTCGCAAGGTTAAGAAATAGTGCAACGTTGCCTTATACGCGCCTTCGAAATCTTTGCAATTGATCGCAGATCGCACGCCCAACTAATACAAAGCTGAGCATTGCGAATAAAAGAAAGCGAGAGTTCCCTATTAAATGAAACTATCCTGCGAAAACTGTACGATGGTCGAGTTAGGTACTGGTTGTTAATAGAAACGGACAAATATTTGCTACATTTATTAGAATCTAAAAACATTGATACCAGCATCCTTCTACAAGTCCGTTCATTTCAAACAAATCTTTTCAAATACTCCATTTATCATTTGCCCCTTGGCACAGCGAACAACGTGCTTGTCTCTCGCATACAATAGAGCGTGCATTAATCTGTAAGTTGACCTTTTCTAATCTGTCGTCAAGCGCTAAGAAGTGAATTGAAGTGCGACTGCGATGGGGAAATGGGAGAGGGAGGAAATAAGAGTCCGAGAAGAACTTGCCAAGTGCAAAAGGTCGAGAGTGGAGAAGCATTGTAAAAGCAAGCGTCCTAACCATGAGTAGTCTTATGGCTATGTAGTGGGTTCCTCGGATTGGATGCCCGGGCAGTTGGTACATCGGCGACGACATAGGTGCAGCCGTAGTGGGGCTAGCTATCGAACGATCACACCGAGTGACGAAGTCACATCAGCCGAAGTACGAAGGGCCCGTCGGCCAAGTTGCAGAGGGGCGGCGGGGGGGCGGGGGTAGAAAGAAGTGAAGATAAGGGCCCCTTTTCCGCAGTGCAGGAAGGGGGCGGCTAGTGGGGGAGATAGATGTGTGCGTTTGTGCGGTAGGGGTAAAAGCGACGGTAGGGTCCCACGAGAGTCACCGAAGAGAGTCCGGCGGGGGGGAGTACGAAGGGCCAGATCTGCCGCGGAACTGATGAGAGCGGATCGAGAGCGAAAGAAGGCACGATAGCCAAGCCAGCAAGGTAGAGGAGAGCGGAAGGTGGGTGAGTGAGGGAGAGAGAGGACGCGGTGCGCGCAGGCAGGCAGGCAGGCAGGCAGGCAGGCAGGCAGAGAGACTGGTCGGATCGGAGTCGAAGTCGGAGAGAGAAGTAGGCGTGCGGGGTGGGGATGGGCAGTGTGCTGGGAGAGCAGGTCGGCTTTGGAGGGTGTGCGGGGGGCGCGGCGGCGGGGGCTGGGCCGGAGCGGCGTGGAGCGGTGCGGAGCGGCGACGGTGAGACCGAGAGAGCCGGGAGAGGGAGGGATGATGAGCCTGCTCGGGGCGCAGGCTGAGAGAAATTGTCAGAAGCGCCGTGTCACTTCTCCGCGGTGAGTCGGCTCGGCGTGACCTGTGTCTCATGGACCTTGCTTCGTCCCGTCTCACCTGGCGGTACCACCAATCCCCTCCCGATCACACTCGCCGCCGCCGCCGCAGCCGCCGGCACCCACCGCCACCCTTCTTCTTCTGCTCCTCGCTCCCGGAGGATTCGCGCCGCACTAGCACTCGCAACCACAGCCGAAGCTGGAGCTGAAGCTGGAACCTGGGAGCCGACGCCGCCGACCCAACTCTAAGTGAAAGAAGGGATCATCCGGGGCGCTTTGGTGTTGTGGTAGAATCGGTGATAACAGAACGATAGCGGACTACTCGAGGCGGCAGCAGCAGCACCAGCAGCAGCAGCAGCAGCAGCCGTATCCGTACCCGTAGCCGTAGCCGTGTAGCCATAAGCGCAGTGTGTCGCGGAGAGTTGTCTCACTTGAAAGGAAAGAGAGAGAGAGAAAGAGAGAAAGAGAGAGAGAGAGTCGGTCGATGGATATGGGAGAAACGGTATCGGTGACTATCGCGCGAGATATCGCTCCGCGGAGGAAGAGGTTTCTCGGTTTCTCGCGGGAAGAAGCCCTCGCGAGAACGGTGAGCGCGTAATCCGAGGTGATGGACTGTGTGTGTGTTACGTGAGAATTACCCCGGTACACACCGACCAACAGAGAGAGAGAAAGAGATAGAGGGGGCAAGGGAGAAAGAGAGAGAGAGAGAGAGAGAGAGAGAGAGAGAGAGAGAGAGAGAGAGAGAGAGAGAAAGAGGAGAAGCTAGCAGAAGGCCCAGCAGCTCCAAGGATAGATAGCCAGAGAGAGAGAGTCTGAGGGAGACAGGGAGGGAGGAAGAGTGAGAGAAGATATATGTGTAAGGGGAGAGGGTAGAGAGAGAGAGAGACAGAGACAGCGATAGGAGGGGGAGGAGGAGGAGAGGGAAGGCCCTTACCCTCCGTCCACCTGTCCGCCCGATCGCACGGGGCCCCCTGTTTTCCCTCGTGCTCGCCAACGGCACCCCTATACGCATGAGAGAGCGTGCCCTCGGGATTTTACGGAACCCAGTGACCGCAGTTCACGCTCGACTCGCATCCCGTGCGGATGCCGGAGCGCGCCCCCCGTGTTAACAGAGTGTGTCGACGCCAGCGCGACCAGTTCTCGTGGATTTTAACCCTGTGCCACGATACACCTCGCTCACCTGCCCTATGAGCTCTAGAGGATAGACTGGACCATGGATTACTCGACGAAAGGTATGTCATCAGACATCAGCCTGTACATCATCTACTTTTTACAACATTCCGAACACTCCTTCTTCATGGTACCTCTGCTCCAGTTGGCTCTCCCGCCTTCTTTCATAAACTTGCCCCCCCTCCCCCCCCCCCATTCCTCCCTCCATCTCTCCTTACATTCGAAATATCTGAAATGACCAGCTCGGATGCTGCATGGCAGATTTTTGGTAACGGCTCCAGTGTTTATGTTATGGTGCCTCGAACACTGCTGGCATCTATCTCCGTATAATCTTGTGTCATCTCGCGCAAGGTGCTCGCTTTTCATAAGACAGCCTTTGATCTCTTAAGAGTGTGATGTCCTGGAAGATTGTGAGAATGACTCGATCGAGTCGAAGCTTTTGCTAGAATGACATATTTGCCGTTGGGATGAGGCTGGGGATCTAATCGCCGGCGAAATCTGAGAAATCGAGGCGGGCCGCGGACGAAAGCTGACGAGATAACGAGATTACGCGGACCACGGACGTGACGCAATCGGTATCCTACCGCAAGCAGTTTCCAGGAAGCTGGTATCGATTCTTTTTTGGAGTCGCTTTGATAGCCGCGCCAGCACCACCACCGATAGCCACTCCAGTTTATATCCAGGTGTCGGCGAAAGACTCTTCTCCCTTCTCGCGGAATTGGGAACGGCATTCTCTGCCTTGGCAGAATTAATAGATATAGCTTCGAAATCGACGGCGCTCGAGTGCAGATGACACCGGATACTCGCTCCGAGCGGGAGCACGTAGCTCTAAATGACGTGTCAAGCTTTCTAATCTATCAACAGTTATTGAGAGACAGCCAGAGAGCGTGTCCCTCTCTGTGTCTGTGTGTGACTATCTGCTGCGTGTGTGAGGAAGAGAGGGAGAGACTAAGCTAAGCGAACGGTAGTCGCCAAGTCCACGTAGATAAGGACCTTTTGTGCTTGCCCTTATCTCGACACACTCTGTCGAAATACACTCTCGTGAAAGCCTGTCTGCTTGCCTCGCGTTCAACTCTCGCAGCATTCGTCCTCAACCATTCTGGACCCTCTCCTACCCTCCGCACTAATCTCCATTCTCCACTTTTGACTGACGGATGTAGACTTTGCAAATCCTTCCAAAACATTGCCCGATACAATCTTGGTCAGGCGGGGTAGCATTGATTTGGTAGGCCTAGAACGAGCGTGCGTCTCTTGGTCCGAATCTCTCGACGTCTTACAGCAGACACTTTTAGTAGTCTCTCGTTTTCTTATAGCGAGACTCTGCCTCTCGTTCGACGATGAGAAATACGGGTGTGTCTGATTATTACATAGCAAGGGATTAAAGTTATCTGAGTGGCTTTCTTTAATCGTTGCTTGGGGCAACAGCATGGACCGATTTCATATCCGATCTGTCAACTACACTCCTCAAGTAGCCAAATAACCGGAGTTATTGTAGTTTGGAATCGGAGGATATGTGGAGAGGAGTGATATTAATGTGAGTGAAGTGAGTTTGGACGATGTAGCCTGACGTAGATGAGACATTAGTACGTGAGTGGATCGTTATCGCGTTCTGTATTCGCACGTGAAAAAGAGGACGGAGCGCGGTGCGGCGGTGCGGCAGTGTATGTGGTTGAAAATCGGGCGGCACGCGTTTCGAGCTGCGCGCTCTCTGACGTACGTAATACATGCGAGAGCGCGTACCACCAATAGATTAGCTACGCTTCGCTGAAGCCTCTGTCGAATAAGATTCTGCGTGCCGCTTAATCGAGAGAGTCCGATAAGCTTCGCACATTGTACGTGGAAGTTGACGGCGACGGGATGAGCGAACTGCCAGAGTCAGACCTTCCTCGATACGATTGATCGAGGAGCCGAGCACGCTCCTCTAACTCTCTCTGCTACAAATCATACTCGCTCTTGAATCTGCGCTTCCAAAGATTCGCGCTCGCCACGCCACTCCAATTCCACATGCTCCTGTCATGCGCGGACATTGAGCGCTCCTGGCTTTCTTTTTTTTTATAGTCAGTGCACTCGGCTACTGGTCATTTTTAATTATAATTACTCAATGTGACGAAAGGGGACCAACTAATATTATCTCAATTTGAATGCAAGCACATCTAATTATCCGTTTCATTCACTTTGATCAATAATTAGTTGGACGAAGTTTTGCAACATTATTATTCTACCGTGGCCTTTCTTTTCATTGATTCGCTAGGGATGCAAGGTTAGTTTGTCACTGGAATCCCTGGTGAAAAGACAGCTCCTCCATTCCCTCCAGCTTGGCAGAGGTAGAATTAGGGTGTGGCGTGCAACGTCAACCGCTCCCTTTTTCCACCCCCCAGTCGAGTTCCACCCCTTGCTAAGGTAGTCTAATTAGCAATATTGTCCATCACGAACAGGAACACGCCGCAACTGGCAGGCGTTCTTCATATTACTGAGATCGCCTCGGCAACATTCAGATAAAACTCGCTTCTCGTTTAAAATATGCATTAACATGTCTGGTATTTTTAGAAATTACTAGAATAACTTTAGAATCTTCTCACCAACTAGAATCCTTGGCATAACATTTAATTAGACGGCTTGTGTGAAATAATCAAGAAATATCCAGTGGCGATTGCAAATGTCTCCGTTATTCTAGTAATATGAAAATGAAAAGAATTCCTTTCCGATTTGCCGTCTCGGCGAGAGTTGGGCTAGCGTCATTCAATGTCGATCTAAGGGTGCAGGGGGTGGTAGGTATGACAACCGTGGCTAGGTACATGCGGAAACACTCGGTTGGGCCACGTATACGAAGAGATATACACTCACTTAACTTCACATGACATCTCCTGTAATGACTTACGCAAGTTTAACTTTGCGAACAATGGTCAATTCTTGGATCTCCTAGGTACATTTCCACCAAGGTTTTTTCAAGTTCTTAGTATTTTTTAATCTTTTCTTTAAAGCTATATAAAATGGAATATCGTTTCAAGCTCATCTTAATAAATGGGTAAAAAGAAAATGATCTTTTTCGAACCGAACATCTTCCTCTTTCTTCTTTTATCGAAGAAAAGCAGAGTAGTCGTCCTGTTTATCTGGAGTTGAGGTCATTCCTTCGGTTTACCGAGGGGCATCAGCCTTTTTCGAGAAAACCGAGACAATCGCTGTTTGCCAAGATATCAGCTTGTTTCAGAATAAAGACTTAGCGCTCCCATTGAAGGAAACTCTCGCAGTTTCCAAGTAGGATATAAAACTTTATTTAAATCTGGCTCACACCATATTATGCTGGGTCAAGTATTGTTGTAGATGTAACCTCGCGACTATCGATTTCATTCATTTTGGTCAAAGGCATCGTTAATATCAGTCTGTCCCGCCAGAAGTGACATTTAAAACGAGAAACTTTATCAATCTGCATTGATAAAAGGCAGCACGTAAACCGATAGCATCTAATTAAAACAATGGTATTTCCTTCTGTCCGAAACAGAGAACTGAATGCTGAAATCTATTCATTTCCTAAAACACCCCAATTTCGCTATGGGAAATTTCAAGCTTTTACTCACAGAATTGATTATAAGATTTTTCAGATTTAATGTTGTTAATGTTTAGAAGTATTAATTTCGAATTTTATACAGAAATAAGGCCGATGAGAGTATACTTTTGGGGTGGAGTCTAATAGCTAGGAGATTTTATTGCCGATTTTATTTCGTAGAAAGTGACGGGACGAAAGAATGTGGCGTGATAAAGCGTGGCGAGATCAAGTATTCTTATACATATTATGAGCTGGTTATCTTGATGTCGATAAGGCACCACTAAAAACTTGACCATTTCCGATCGGCCGATTGCGAAACACTGAACTCGGGACATTCGCAGGCGTGCATCAGCAGAATTGAGCAGAGATTTTCAACTAATCATCAGTCCACTATCACACTTCGTGTCTCGATGATTTCAATTTCGATGTAGAAATGTTCATTTTAACGCGATGTCTTTTACCTCGACGTAAAAACTAGTGCAATTACTAGAAAAATATTACATTGTCCGCGCGACAAAGCCCTAAAAACTAGAGAGGTCTTACGATTCCATCATCCATCCATCCATTTGATAGATTCATCGATGTTAATAGCCAAAGGCTTGCATAATTCATCGACGGGGTGGAGGGGGCGGGCGGCAGAGGGTCGAGGGGGTGCGTAGCCATGGGGACGAGCGGGTAATTCGGCAGAATATTACTTGTTTGCGCGTGGTTGCAAGGGAACAAAGGAGGAAAATAGTAGAAGAAGAGTGATGGTGGGTGTGTGGGTGTGCGTGCGTGTGTATGTGAGAGAGAGGCGGCGGGTCGCTGTGCCGGCGGCGGCGGCGGCGGCGGCGGCAGTAGGCAGTAGGGAGCCATAGTTGGCTCCGGCAAAAGAGGGTGGCTGTTTGTTACGGCTGGGTAAGTCCAAGGTTGTCAGGGCTACGACTCTCGAAACACACTAACACCGACCGCCATCTTTGCCTCACACATTCGCCCTCTCTCTGTATCTTCGTCTGTCACTCTCTTTCTCCATTTGCGTGGGTGTACCCGCGGGAAAGAGCCTAGAAGAGAGCGGGGATCGAGCGATCCTTGGAGTGGGGGGCTACAAGCGACAGAGAAAGAGAACGAGAGCGGGAGAGAGACGGTGGGTCGTCCGGTGGAGGGGAAGATGAGATGCGACGGGAGCGGCGGCGGCATCGGCGGCGTCGGCGGCGGGGTCGAGGGAAGGGGTGGGGGCAGCTCTCCGGAGAGAAAGAGATGATAGGAACGGAAGCGAGAGCGCGGCGACAGGGCGGAAGATAAGGAGAGAGTGTGGCAGGCAGGCAGGCAGGCAGGCAGGCAGGCAGGCAAGGAGGGTGGATGGGTGGGCGGCTGCGGGGAGGGATGGGGGAGAAGTGGCGAAGTAACGCGCAAGATCAGCGAGAGATAGCTCGAAAAAGGAAGCAAGGGGAAGAAGTGTGTGCGTGTGTGTGTTTGTTGGTAGGCGTATGAAGCAGCGCGGCGCGGCGCGGCGCGGTGCGGCGGCACGTAGGGCGAAGGCTACCCCGGAGGGACTTTGATGAAGGGACAGGAAAAAAGACGAGGAGATCTCGGCGATGATAGCGATGAAAATGCGAGATCCCATTGCCGTTCCAATTACGGCGTGCGAGGAAAATGAATTGCCATGCTGGAATTAGCTTCTCTCGCTCATTAATTTTCAAGGAGATGCAGCTTTGCCAGGTCTGCGAGAAAAACTTGACGTGCTTCTTCTGTATGCTGAGGTACAAATGTTCTTTCGTCCCATACAAGCATGTCATTCGTTTCCTGCTTTTTTCTGCAAAGTTTTCCGGAGGCTAATCATTTATCGATAGAATCTTACTCAAAGTTACGGGGATTCCGGCCGAAATCTTGATCAGTTGCTGGTTTGGTGAGGTAGGCAGGAAGAGTGTTAATAAAAAAAGAAGAAGAGGCATTTCCCGGATCGAGACTGAGCCGTGAAAAGTTGGAAAAGCGAGAGGAGGTGGAGGAGGAGGAGGAGGAGAGGGGGTGTGAGAGTAGGTAAGAAGGAGAGTATGCTAGGTAGGGTACTGGTTGGAGATGGAAGGTGGGGCGGGGGGCGTCGTGAGAGAGAAGAAGATAAAAGTGTGGCGAGAGATGAAGAGGGGTACCAATGGCTCGGCGCTCCCCACCAGAGCAGTGGAATCGCAGCATCCTGAGAGCGGTGGTAGGGATAGAGGCCGCTTGGCGGAAGTGCGCATGTACGCCCTCAATGGACTGACACTGCTCCCTTTTCCGCAGGGCGCCTTCCGCCTTCTCCCGACCCTTCCAAAGGGTGCACTGCAGATATAGGCGTGGCGTTCGCCCTCCGACACTATGTCCACTCACCCTTACACACCACATCTAGTTTCCGTCGATGATTCTTAAAAGAAATTTTGCATTTTCTGCCACGTTGTAATTTAATCGCTCAGGTTTTTAGATTTCATTTTTAACAGTCCGATAAATTAACCTCTTTAAGACTAAAAGTTACGTAATGTTTTTGCAATAACAAACTCATTGTTGCTGCGGCGGGTATAAGTAGAACGCCTAGATATCGAGATCGACATGAAACGAGTGAGCCTAATTGGCAGTGTGAAAAGCGGCAAAAAACGCAATTCTGGTGAAATCTGTTATAGATTCTGGCGAGTGACAGGTGGAAGCGCAGGTTGTCAGTGGGTGCTTTCCATTTCTAACGATCTTCGAAGAGCGAACGGCAATGGTTACGGCGCTCTGTGAACCACGGCAAGCGATTTCTAATTTTCCTAGGTGCACCTCCTCCGCACTTTGCAGCACTAATTCCTCGCAAAATCTAGATTTTTTTCGAATCCTGGATCAGTTGGACTTCTTTAACTTCGCATCAGAAGTGGTAATTTGCATTCCCCAAGCGGTATTCTGACTTTCGCTTATTACAGCACGTTCTTTTAGTCTGCGTTTTTGTTGTAATCTGTGAATTATCGTGTCTTTCGTTGTCTTATTTTATTTGATTCCCTTTGACTGTCCTTAATTTGCTTTACCACTATCGCTTAAAGTAGTCAATCATTTGTTTGAGACTCTTTGAAAATGACATTGGCCATACGATGTATGGAGAAGACGCGGAGAGACATTCCATTTGATATTACACATGTATGTAGTAAAGATTTATGTGCCGGGGTTGGAGGATCATATGATGTTAAAGCGCTCGTGACTAATTCGTATCGGGTTCACGTTCCACCAGGCGTTTAAGCGTAATGCGTGCCATAAGCGTGCACGTAGACCGCAAGCAAAGCGGGCGAAAACCAGTTTCTCGATCTGCCCACTGATTTACTCTGCCGAACTCACCTGTTCTCCCTGGCGCACAATCAACATCGAGAAACCTCCTCTTATTCACCGCGCCAGTCTCTCCGACGCATACTTGACACATGTTCGCAATCTCTTCGATCGAAGAACGAACGCCTCGTAATACAATACTTGTTCACACTTACCAATTCCGCGCAATTGCCATCCGTTTACAACTAAACGCTGATTAATACTGGATCGCAATAGGACTTTGGTTTCTTTCACCATTGTTCTCGCTATATCCAACTAAACTCTTTAAAGAATTTTTTTTTCCTCTTTCATTTCCATTCGACAAAGTTTCTGTATTTTTTACTTGCTTCTATGAAGTGGTTTCGTAGACGACGTTGTGCCTCCTCTTGTGGCTTGTACTTACTTTCTAACACGAAGAAACTACATGGGAAATACGGTTTCCAATGGGAGATGCATAGTTTCACGTAAGGAGCGTTCTTGATGGAAGATTAAAGCGTTGGTAGGTGGAGTAAGTAGTTGTATAAAGCAATTAATAGTTTGCCATTGAAGAGAGTAGATGAGTCTGAGAGTAGGTAAGCGGAGGTCGATTGTTATCAATCGATCGAAGAGTGGTTCGTCGGGAGATAAGTGGAGATGGCGAATCATTAGTTGAAGGTGAGAAGGAAAGTCAACACTCGTGACAATGATCTTAAGGTCGGTTAACCGTGAGCAGAGACTGATAAGAGGTGTAAGGTGTATTTTGCCCCGCGTACCTACTTCCTGCCGCATAGAGCCTCCCATAATCTGGATTGCCGCGCGCGAATGTCAATAATGCTCCGTTTAATCTCAATTCCGTGTCACGCGAGAATAGCACCGAGCCAGATACCAGGAAAATTACGGGATCGTAAAGACGGCCCGCTTCAACCTTGCCGTGCTCCATTTCTTTCCTGCCATCTTTCGCCGAGGCAAACAATTTTCTCCAAATCAGCATTTCAGAACCATGTACATATCATTGACCCTGGTTTGCTAGTGCGTACATGAGATTTATAACAATGCCATTTCAATGATTATCTTTATTAGATTTAAACTATTTTCGAATAGGTGAAGTGGATCAGCTTAACCGAGTAATTTAACAACATTTCACTCATTTCATATTAAGATATCTCACTCTCGGAATAAAGGGCAGACAGTTGGAAAATAGAAAAATTAAAGGAGAGTGATACAAAGTAACAGTTTGAGGTGTAAAGCGTAGAGGGAGAATCTATCGAGGAAGCGTATCTGGGAGTTTGAGTTTTTTCGATGAGTCCGGCAGTGGAGAATTGCGATAGTAGACCGGCTCGGTATCAGAATCGGAAGTGTGCTCCAGCCGCGACTACTTACTCCAGCGAGGAATGCTGTCAGCCTCTCAAGATGTGGTGGTATAGCTCGCGCTAGTACCGCTCGGCCACTCGGCCTCGTTGCTCTGGTAAATAAGGACGAGTGTGGTTAAGAAGGCCTGATAAATGTTATTGTACCTCTCCGGCTTCATCTGCGGTTCTTCTATCAGCTTCCGCTCTCCTTCGCATGTTGACGCGTACTTGGATGCATCACGCGTTAACATCGAATGGACCCCTCTTGGCAGAGCGCGACGCAACACGCGCGCGCCAGGTTAATAAGAGACGGACGGTACTTTGCGCGTATTAAATCCATCGCGTAACGACATCCCATCCCGGTGATCTCCGAGATTTCGTAATAAAACGGACGACACAGCCCCTGATTCGCCTAATAGATACTCAGCCGGCTCCTTAAGAAGATTGCGTTGCATCGAGACGTCAAAGATGAATTGTAAAAAAGATGAGAGTGGGAATAGGAGTGGGCTGCGGTAGAGTGTCAGATCGTTCATTCTTTTCCTTGATAAGCCTCTGTGCAAGTTGAGAGGAATTCCTCGTCTCTCTTTCGGTCGATAAGCTTGTGACTCATTTCCTAAAGCAGCTCTTTCTCTCTGATGTTGCAGTGGCGGCGAAAAGCGGCTCGGATCAAGAGCAGGAGAGAGAAGCGCCAGCTGATGCTGCGTCCCCGCCGTCGAGTGTAAGTTATTAAAGTGTTTAAAGCGAATGTTTGATTCTGTGAGAGTGAGAGAGAATGTGAATATTGAATGATACGATATTAATCTTGAATATAAGTTGAATATTTCTATGAATGGGATAATATTGTGATGACAGGTGGAGTTATCGGAGAGCGCGCATCCCTGTCCAGCCTGTCCGACGGTGCTCTCGAGTTCGCGAGAGCTGACGACCCACCTACGAGGGCACAATTCGCCGAGGAGCACAGATTGCAGTGGCGAGGAAGACTACTGTTGCGGCGTGTGCAACAAAGTGCTGAGCTCGGCGAGCTCGCTGGACCGGCACGTGCTGGTGCACTCGGGTGAGCGGCCGTTCAAATGCAAGTATTGCGACATGGCGTTCACGACGAACGGCAACATGAACAGACACCTCAGGACGGCGCACAGAGCGGATTCCCCGTCGCCGCAGAGTTGCACAGACTCCGAGGGTAGCAGCGACTCGGAGAAGCCGGCGAAGAGGCGACACATCGAGGAGTACAACAACAACGAGATCGCGAAACGTAACTCGCCCGATTTGATGGAGAGCGGCGGCAAATCGCCGAGCAGCTTGATGGGCAAGAGGAAGTGCCCGGACTTCCTCAGCGACGGAGAGACCGGCCTCAGGAAGCACAAGATTCTCCTGAGTAACTCTAGGAGCGAGATGAAGCCACGCGCCGATGATAATCAGAACGCGTACAATTGTCCGGTTTGCGGCAGGCAGGACTTCGCTACCAGTGCACTCCTCGAGGCGCATCTCGAGCGCAGCCATCCGGAATTCCCGGCCAAATGCGACGCCTGCAACCTGTCCTTCAAGAACCATCGGGTCCTCAATCTTCATCGGTTCATGATTCACTTCGCGGAACACTCGGTCGGGAACACCGCGAGGAATCTCCGGAACTCCGTGGTCGGCTTCAACGATCTGACCTTCGTCGACTTCTCCTCGGATAAGTTCCCGGCGATCGCCCGAGCGGTTTGCGAACAATCCCTTCATCGACCAGCCTCCGGCGAGTTGACCAAGTTCCAATGCTCCAAGTGTTTGAGAGCTTTTCCCTGCAGATCCGCCTTGGAAGCGCACGAGACTGATTGTGGCAATCTTAGTTCGCACAGCAGACACCTCGAAGACAGTCCATCCAGACGAGATGACTTCTTTGCCGGTCTGGACCTTCAAAACAAGGCGGCGCTCACCGAAGCCAAAGAAGGGAAAGATCTCGCGGATATCCAAAGCATCATCTCGGTCACTTCGGGCCCGATTCTTCAGAATTTCCCTCGCTCGGACGCCAGCACGCCCGAGAGCCACATTAAATATAATCCGAACATTGGATCCTCCGGCTCCTCCGGCACATTCTCCTCGGAGTACCACGAGGAAGAGGCTCAGGATGCCTTCGCCGCGGAGTTCCGGAAAATGAAGCTCAAGGGAGAATTCCCTTGTAGACTGTGCACCGCGATATTCCCGAATCTTAGGGCCCTCAAGGGTCACAACCGGGCGCATATGGGTGTCGGGCCTGGTATGCCATACCCCTGTAACATGTGCCCTTACACAAGTACCGACAAAGCTACCTTGGTCAGGCATCTTAGATCACACAACGGCGATCGGCCCTACGAATGTTCCCTCTGTAATTATGCCTTTACAACCAAAGCAAACTGCGAGAGACACGTGAGAAATAGGCATGGCAAACTTACGAGGGAAGACATCAAAAGCGTGTTGATCTATCATCCAAATGAGGACTCGACCAACGACAGCTTGGAAAGGAGTTCGCCACGAGTGATAAAGGACGACGTTCGGAAAAGTCTCATTTACCCTAACGAGCGAGATGATATGCAACAACAATCGCAGATGCACTATCCCCCTGTGCCTATGGACGTACGGGGCGATCTCAGGATGATCGAGGAGGCCAAGATGCACAATTCAGGGCTCGCGTTGGCGCACAAGCTGCCCATGAACCATTTCGATAAGAATGATTACCCGAAAGGCACGCAAGCCGCCCTCGAGCTGGCGCAGAGGAACGTTGAGGAGGGACGCACGCCACAAGATCTCATCGGGAAGTCCGAGTACTCGAAACTGGACGACGACCAGGAGTCAAGGTCATCGGAAGGAAGCGTCTCTCTAGTCAGTGATACCAAATCAGATTCGCACCAAAGAATACAAGCTAGTCCGATGAACTTGAAGAAGGCTCTGAACGCCCCGTCGGCCGAGCACTCTGGGGAGGATGCCCCATTGGACCTCTCGATGGACGTGCTGGACCTTAGCAAAAAGTCGAAGGAAAAGGATGATAATGACTTGGCCGGATCCCAGGATCAGTACGGCAAGAGTCAGAAGGAATTGTACAACGCCACTAGCCAGTTACTCCTCACGGAAGCATTGTTAAAAGCGGGTCAAGGTGGTTCCCAGCCCAGTTCACTCGAGGCTCTCTACGCAAACGCTCACTTGCTCTATCGCAATTTTGGTACATCCTTCGCTGGAATGGGCGCTGGAATCTTGCCGCCGTATCTCTTCAACCCGCATGTCTTTGGCCAGGACTTCTCCATGAAAGAGAGACTCCAGAAAGAACTGATCAGAGGCTTACAATTGACCAGTGGTGGTACTTTGATCGAACCACCGCTTGGCAATTCTGCTTTTACCGGACTCCCCCAAGGAAGAGACCTTAACACGCAGTCAGCTAGTGAACAAAGTGAATACGCCAAGTTCTTGGCGTCAAAGATTGCCAATAAGTCTATGATGAGCCGCGAAAAGGCTGATAGCGTTCCGTCCTCGAATTCCGTAAAGATGGTCATCAAAAACGGTGTTCTCATGCCGAAGCAGAAACAACGAAGATACAGAACGGAGAGACCGTTCACGTGCGAGCATTGCTCGGCCAGATTTACCTTGAGAAGTAATATGGAAAGACATATCAAACAGCAGCATCCTCAACATTGGAGTCAGAGACCCAGAGGTGGTCATTCGACTCGAGGTCGGCCGCCCTCCAGTCACCCAACGCTATTGCAGAACCTTGGTCAACCTCCCTCTCAAGTAACTCAATCATATCAAAGTATTTTACCAAAGGTTGAGCAGTCCGCTACTCCAGATTTGCCCAAGCACTCCATTTCGGATCAAGTCAAGTACGCGATACTGGCGCAGCAGCTCAAAGCCAACAAACTCGACGAGAATGACTCGGAAGAGGAATTGGTCATCGACGAAGAAGACAACGATAGAGATACACAGGAGTCACAGGAGCAGAGTGAACACCCTACGAGTTTACTCAGGGGACAACTGGAAGCGGGCGAACCTTCCAAAGAAAATGCCATCAAGAAGGAAATGGATGAATCTGGCGAGATTGAAACCGAAGAACCAATGGATGAGGACAAAATTGAAGATATGGACAAATCCATCGAAGAGGAACAGTCGGAAAATTTGTCGGCTAAAATCTTCAAAGCCGAATCCATAAACGATAAGATGGAAGAGAAATCTGAGGATGGCACAACCGACTTGGCCAGTGTTTCCGAATTATTAGACAAAGCCTCGCAACAATATCATCAGTTCCAGCCCCAATACCTCAGCGATGAAGAAGGTCTGGTGGCTTCAACCAGTGACTGCAACAATTCCGGCAGTGATGAAAAGTCAGACTCAACGAATTCCGTCAACTCCGTCAACACTTCAGGATCGTCGAAGAAGAAGAAAAAGAAAAAGAAGAAGAAGAAGAAATCGGCGTACTCGATGGCACCGAATAGGGTGAATTGTCCATACTGCAAGAGACCATTCCCTTGGAGATCATCTTTGAATAGACACATCTTGACCCACACCGGACAAAAGCCATACCAGTGTGTGCATTGCTCGCTACTCTTTACTACCAAGTCCAATTGTGACCGTCATTTGTTAAGAAAGCACAAAACAAATCCCAATAAGATTCGACGAGTGAGGACATCCTCTTCTCCCGAATCCCATATCGCCATGAGCAACAACAATATTTTTTCCATGAGAAACGTTCCAGAAAGGCCGTACAAATGCAACCAGTGTCCCAGTTCGACATTCTCGACTTTGGGAAATCTGAAGAAGCACCGATCTACAAAACATTCTCATAAGATTAAGAGCAGGCCAGAAAGTCCCGTGAGTGAGCCACAGCACAGTCCCGAGGAGTGTCCAAAACAAAACGAGCAGACGGATTACGACAGTCAGTCATCGAGTGTCTCTGAAAATATGGATCAGCCACCATCGGTAATGGATGGTGGGAAATCAAATTCGGAACCATCCGCCCCATTGAATGATACGCCACGATCCCGAAGGCCCTCGCCGAGATCATCGCCTGGACCAAGCGACTTACCTTTTAAGTGCCACTTGTGTGATAGTGGATTCGCCGAACGACAAGACTGCTTGGAACATATTAAAATGAACCATAAACGATCGTACGAGATGCTGGTAGCAAAGGGAGCTCTGGACATGGATATTGACGGAGTGGAGGATCAGCCGCAGCCACCGCCATCACATCATCCTAGTGACGGTGAAGAGAAGCGTGGCCGATTCCCAGATTACAGTAATAGAAAGGTAATAAAAACCACCAGTTTTTCCTTCTCTGGATTTTAAAGCCTCGAAGAACAATGAATCTTGTAGAAAATTTTTAAACAGGCTTCTTGAAGTGATATCTTTTATTGAAAATATTGTTTGATCTGTTTGCAGGTGGTCTGTGCCTTCTGTATGCGGCGATTCTGGTCAGCCGAGGACCTCCGGCGTCATATGAGGACCCACACGGGTGAAAGGCCGTTCTCCTGCGATATCTGTTGCAGGAGATTCACTTTGAAGCACAGTATGCTACGTCATCGGAAGAAGCATGAGTCGATAGATAGTACGATGTATGTGGGGACCAGTGGCGACGAAGAGAACGCTCCTAGTCAACCACCGACTATTACCCCCAGGAGCCAACAGCAGACGCCAGCCTTGATAGCGAACGGCGGAAATGCCTTGATCCAGGATAGAATCTCGCTGCCTACGGTGGCTCCGGTTGCCACGGCGGATGCTGCGCCCAGTGGCCTTATGAGGTTCAACCCTTACGAGAAACTGAGCAGTTTTACCGGGAAATTGGCCAATATCCCGCCGAGTGCGAACCACGAGGGCAACGACGGGGCTGATAATGACTTGATCTCCAATCTTCTTGGTATTCGTGACAAGAACTTCATTGACCGGGTGCTCCAAGCATCCGCGGACGATGCTGCCAAATTGTTGGGCATTAAACGTTGCCAGGAGTGAAGAAGACTCGCATAGTCTCGGTTGAATCTTCACGATCGTGCCTTATATTCCGCGCGCCTGAGGCGCGCCGGATTCGGTAGATTCGTCTTTTGGAGGATGATCTGGTGGACTGACTTTCGTCCAGATCGTGTTCGTTCAGTAATACCACCTTGCATTTTATTGCCACGTCAGTCGTGATCGGGATAAATGTTCCAGTAGGTATAAACTATCAGCAATAGAATGCAACTCCTTGTTTCTTAAAGGGATCGAGCCGCCCAGTATTGTTTATCCGTTCCGGTGATAACAGTATTCTCATTCGGAGAATGAGTTATATCCGCAACGGATTTTAAGAAATAAGGAAGAACGTTCTAGTTCCTGGAACATTTATCTCCTGGCTGTGAAGAGAGCAAGCAAGCTGATGCCCACCGGGAATCTCCTCGTTTTTGGTTGTGCCTACTTTCCACTTTCTTCGTTTCTTCTCTGAACAAGGGGATACCAAGGCGTATCGGGTCTCACTCGAGCGCAGCAGTGTACGTACATGTTTCGGTATTATGTATATATGTGAATTAAACTAGTTTAGGGTCAGGCGAGTGGTAGGTGCCGCCGTGTATCGGACAGCGTAGGAGTCTCTGTCAGTGGTAGATGGCGGCTGGTCCTTGCGGTGGACAAGTGAGTCTGGCCAATGCACCGCGAAGCATTTAAATCCAAAGATACGTTTTACACAACGAGATAAGCTAGCCATACGTACTTTGATTCTATTTATTCTTTAGTGTTGTATGTTCGCGCGAGCGCCGCGAGGCCAAAGGTGCCCATTCTTTTGCGAGCTTTAGTTCTTAGGAGCGCTGTGTGTCTACGAGCGGAAAACCAAGTTGACCAGACGATCGTAGACAGAAGCAGTGATGTTATGTTATAAGGAACGCGTTTAACTCGTCGTGACGATTAACCGATCGTTCTCACGTAGACGTACTTTGCATTCTGGCCCGTTTAATCGGTGCGAGCGGTTCTAGAATCCTTAATCTTAGTCCCATTGGCGTCCGGAAGATTCATTCCAAGGAGAAAGAGCGATCGACGGAGAGAAAACGCGCGGAAGAACGTAGAGCAATATAAGAAAGTTTATCGTATATGTACTAATCGATTTATATTTCCTCGCGTTAAACCTTACTGTACATAGATAGCCTAATTATAGCCTCTCGTAGGACGGCCTTTGGTCCAGATATATCGTGGATAATCTGCGTATACATATATATATACATATTATATATAAATGAGTTTATTCGTGGAGGAATGATATTTAAAATGCAATTATACCAAATAGCCAGCTTGGTTTGATCGTGGTGCACTGTTCGATTTCATCTACATATGGAATAAGCGAGGCAAACCAGCCGGTACCAATACACGGTTTCAATCTCTCCAATCATTAATCGGTCTTTTCTTCTCCTCCTTTTTTCTTCGAGCCTTTCGTCCTCCTCACATTCACCTTTCTCTTCTGATTTTACGCTTACTCTTTCACCTATCATCCCCCTTGCATCGCTCGTACAAATTAAGCACACGAGTACACGTACACAGGTACACACCCACCCAATCTGCCCGGTCCCTCCTCCTCCTCCTCCTCTCCTTCTTCTATTCCTTCCTCCAGCTCCCACTATATTTATTGTTTTTCTAGACAAGCTAATCTCGAAGTGTATGTGCGTGCTCCGTTACTGTCGAGTCTCTCGGCAAGGAAGGCTATAGAGCTGCCTTTCTTCTCTCGTAGGTCCGTCTGTGGTTGACGAGCGATTTTACGGTGGACATTCTCTTGCATTCTTAGTTAAACTTGATCGAAACAGAAGCTTCTGTGATAGACTCTATACCGATTGAAAATCGTCTACAAGCTACGAGAGTGAAATCGGAGGATAAGGAAGTCGGTGTCAGAAACGATTGTCCACCCGTAAACTTGCCTCGTTTACTCTCACTCCAAGGATACCATGTCAAAGGGAAATTAGCGCGTTTCGCGACCAGTGAGAATTGACATTGTAACTCGTGTACGTCGGAGAATACAATTATTTATATGATCCATGTAAATTCAGTCGTGTAAATATAGAAACATTGTCGAAATAAGAAAGTGTCTGTCGTCTTGAATGTCTCTAAAACTCTATCCCTCCCCTTTCTTCCCGTTGGCCTCTACATATATGTACAAGAGATAAAGGCTTAGCCCATTGGCAGCATTTCATCTAGCCAATTAAGGACCAGTGGCTCGTGATGCTGGTTAATCCAAGTAAGGAAGCATAGAGGCTTCATTTTATGTATAGAGTTTATTCTCAAAAGTCCTTTTCAAAATACATATAAATAAAAAATAAGTGTTTCCTAGTGCCTTGTAAAACATGCATTTATGCAATTACATTGTTCGTGTTAATAGTTATTCGGTTTCGGCTTTGCATCGGAGAATAGGAGAACCAAGAGTCTATTTTGGCGGTTTTCCTATTGCTAATACGCGGCAGCAGCAACAAAAGAGAAGGTGTCCGTCTTTAATAAAAGTATCGAAAAGGTTGTTCGAGTATGGGAAAAATATGGATGGACAGGAATAATTGCAAACTGTGAGAAGGAAGCATACTTGTGCTGCCGTCTCGTCAGAGAATATCGTTTGACTTTCCTCTTTTGTGCTGCTTTTTACTCAAAGGTCATCCAGCCACTGTAGAGAAGTCTTATGAAAATAGATTAAACATTATGTTTATAAATTACCGACAATTAAATTCGTAGCCTAGTACATGTACATAGATCTGCGCCTCTAATGCGATTCAGTAGATGGTCGCTCGGTCCATTCCACCTCAACTATCTAAATCGACAAATCTCTCAAATTAGATATCGATACTTTCAACCTCGCAATTTTCTTCACCGTATCTTGATTTGATTCTCGCCTTTCTCAGCCGCCTCGTCGCTTTCCTTCCAGTTTTCCATTTAAAAAAGAAAAAGACTTAGCTCTCAAGCACAATTTCCAAATAATACAATTCGCATACGAATAACAATCAAGCAGATTCCCCTCGGTGACTAGAATATTATCTCTACACCTCACACATTCCTCTTACTCTGCGTCTGTATCCTTAATATATGTGCAACATTACGCAATAAACGTAGTCGTTTGCGTTACAATTAATTAAAGAAAAAGAGAGATAGAGAAAAACGTAATATAGTATTTAAACTTTGGTTCGTAGCGTCTTCTCTGTTGACTTTTCTGTTTCGTATGGTACAACGGAGAGAGGACAGAGTGAATTGAAATGACGCCTTACTGTCCGCTCTTGAAGCCCACAAACGTATTGTTTAGTAAATGCTCGTTAAGAATATATCCATTGCTAGCAACGAAAGATAGCTTTATACCTACAGAATGAACGCTCGAGCGAACGAAGTATGTAGTCTAGTTTAGCTGCCTGGTCTTCCATTGGTAAAACTATTCCTATTTCAAAGACCTCTAATTAGTACTTTATTCTCGTGAACAAATAGTCGAAGATAGATTCGCCGTTACAGTGTCCTAGGTCCTAGCGAAGCAACTTGAAAAACTGAGCATGGATATCTTAGCCGGTAACGCATTACAAATGGAATAGTTTCGGCTCGACTAATTATTCCGGCTTACTTACAGTCCTACCGGATTATCATTCGTAATCCTACAAAATTCAGTCCTACTTGAACAGTTGTGCTTTGACATTTTCACTGTATTTTCCCCTACGGTCGAAACTTGATCGAAAAAGTCTTATAAAAGAATTATCAAAAGTCTATCGGTTCTCCTACAGTATTCAGCAGTGTCTCACCTATCACATTCATGCTCTACCATTGATTCACTTAATTCCATTTGGCGGAGCGTTCCAGCAATTCCGTAAAAATTCGTTCGATTAAGTGTACTAGATTGGGAAAAGTGAAATCCGTTGCTGTATACTGTAGAAAGTAATACAAAGTATTCTGGTAAAGTATTTTCCAAAAGTCATAAAAGAAATGCACTACTCGCAATAAATGCAATTCTCATCAGAAGCATTCTCGTACAGTGTGCTTTGTCTCATGGGATAGTCGACTGATAGTTTATGTACGCGGATACATAAATAAGAGAGTCTCTGGTTTAAAATGAGTCTTGAGTCGCGCCGCACAAGATTAAAAAGAAAAAAAGGAGTGTCTCGCAAAGGAACCTCGAGACTTGGTCGCACATTCTTAACTTAAGCCCCCTTTGTCTAAGCTAGCGTTAATGCTTAATTGCGACTACAAAAATCGTTCGTGAATATCAATTCCCTCGTAATTTTTCCCGATACACGCACGATTGCTTGAAGGCGTTACTGCAAACATCCTTCGACATGCTCTGTCATTTAATCAAACGTTTAGCTTACTAACCAATGGAATTGTTGGGTAATTCAAGTCTGACGATTAGACTAGAAATGCATATCCCGATAAGGCAAACCTACATTCCGCAAGTGGATAATCTGTAATAAAGATCTAAGCATGCACAATATACACTAGATGCTTGTTGCAGAGACAACAAATATCGAATATAGTTCTTATATCTGTAACATATCGAAGAGAGTTAAAATTTGTTAACATGCACAGCGTGTCGATCAAGTTTTAGAGCCTTCTTTGATTAAATCCCAGAGTATGTAGCCCCCTATGTTACAGTATGTACACCCAGCAAGCATAGATATGCTTTATTCTCCCTTTTCTCTGTTGGAAACTTCCACAATCCTTTCCATTCCATCATTTCTTTATCCTCTAATTGTTCGGCATTCACAGTTTAATCATGAAGACGAACGCAATGGCCAATTTTCTGTTCCATTTAGAACTTTCGAATAAAAGATATGGCACGTATATTCTACCTTTTGCCGCTTCTCTAGCCTAAGCATTCTCGAATATAAAAAATAGCGTGTTCGTAAGTGGAGAGGAATACGCGTTTGCTGGTCATTACACTATTTTGTCTTTGAATTACTCGGTTTCTTTTCTGGTCATAGAGACCGTGGTGTAATTCTTCGTGTGTACAGTCAGTACCACCTTTCTTCGTAATGTAGGATTATGAGATTCCCGATGAAAATTCCCGCGTGCATTTCTTACAAAAGCGAGTATCTTCGGAGTAATATATCAATTAGCCTGTGCTACATAGTTGCGCCAGTTAAATGTTAACTAAACTGTTGATAAAGGCATCACACCAGTCCAGGTATAAAAATCAGTGTAAACGATGGGACGAAAAATAGTAATGGAAGATTGAAAGAGTCCGGGCGTGTCAGTCCAAAAGATGAAATTGTATATCCGATACATGCTACTCGCCGATGATAGTTGGATAAGGTTTCAAAGGACCCGATTAACTATGAATTTTGATTATTCGTTTGTAGTGCAGTTTCGGCCCATACGAAAAATACTTTTATGAAACCTTTGCCTTTTGTGTCAGTATGGAGTGACGAATTGCACCAGTGCAGCAAGACACACGGTATCATAAAGGTTCCAGCGATCATTGCTATGTGATCGTCTGTTCATTTGTGATTTATCGCGTTGTTTCACTAGAGCATAGCAATAAAATAAATATTAATATACACACAATATGCTACAGCCCCTTGCTAGTAGATGTATGAGGAAATGTTCGAATTCTAGACAATACGGGTCAAGAAGGATCAGGTAGATTATGGCAGTACTCTATGATGTCGCAGCTCAACATCATTCACACGCGCTACTCGTTAGTACAAAGATTCTAATGGGTATAGGTCATTCGCGTTGCGAGAGCTTGCTCAATTCCTTGTTTTGCTCGTGACACCCTCCCCGTGGGGAGGACTACTAGAAAAATACATACATACACACAGAAATATTGTCTAGAACTGACATTGAATCTTGCCTGCGACGTATGTTTGATTCTTCGTTGCTATGGCACTCGACGCTTAAATCGTTCTTAACTTCCTATTTTACAGTCTGTAAAAATTGTGTTTGCGTAAAGATTGCTGTGTCTGTGTTTGTTTGTGTGTGTGTGTGTGTGTGTGTTTACTTTGCTTTGCTCGAGATGAATGTCCTCTCGTGGAATACTCCGAGATCTGGCAGCTCTGGTTAGAAGAACATCTTACATTGTCGCCGAACGACAGAGATGCTAAATTGTCATTAGTTTTCGTGATTCGTGTGCTTGGTATATATGAGATTCGGAAAGCTCGAACCGGTTGGTTCAGCAGTGTACAGTGTAATCTTTACATTTTCTTGTCAGATCTCTCGCGATAGTCAGTATAAAATTGTAGCAGGATGTACTTTCTTGGTACCTAGACACTCTAGACCTTAGTTTTACAGCTTACATTAAGACCAGGAAGTCGTACGTTGTACTTTGTTGACGACGCAGCTGCCAGAGGAATTTGTTAAAATGCATTGGGCTGCTAACTTCACGATAAAACGTTCAACCTCCCTCACATTCCCAATCCCCACCCCCGTATCATCGCTTTTGGTAAGCAAATTATTTTCAGTCTGTAGTTTTCTGTGCGGTTTACCTTTCTGATTACGATGACGGCACTCTCACGTTTTATAACATAATGCACCTCCTTTGCCGACGCTTTTGGGGTTCTGGTCTTAATACAGCACGGACCGCCTCGTCATATACTTGCTTCAAGCCACGCTGTGTCAGTGCCGAACACTCCATGTACTTTACTGCACGTATCTGTAACGTAAATGAGAAAATGGTGGCCTTCAATGGATCAATGAATCATTATTTAATTAGTTGCTAAATTGAGCTAGTAATGAAAAGGCTGACCAATTGCACTCTGAAAATAGTCAAGATGGCTAACTTGAGATTGAAAAGATATTAGGATAAAAGTCTCGCTTTCAACGAGTTCTCACCTTATTCGCGAGTTTCTGTCCCTGTTCACGTTTGATCGCGCTGAGTCCTTGCTCGGCTAAGGCAGTAAGTGTTTCGCGATCGTCTCGCAGGTCTATTTTCGTGCCCACGAGTATCATCGGTGCGTCCGGGCAATGATGCTTTATTTCGGGATACCACTTACTGGTTACATTTTCAAATGACGAAGGACTTGTCACTGAGAAGCAAATTAGAAAAACGTCGGTTTGTGGATAGGAGAGCGGGCGTAGCCTATCGTAATCTTCTTGGCCCGCTGTATCCCACAAACCGAGACTAACAGGTATCCCGTCCACTACCATCGGCGCCGAATAATTATCGAATCTGCAACAAGAAGACATGTTCCTTATCAAATTTCTCTGTGAATTCTATACAATATCGCATACTCTACAAGCTTGTTTTCTTTCTTAGATTTAGTTACAATCTTATTTCAATCATACAAGTGACGCACAAGGCCATACGCAGCAATCAAATTACAGTTATGGCAGATTAAATATTTCATCGAGTTTTTATTGTGTTTTTTGAATAAATGTTTGCGCAAAGCTCCAAGCACATTAAGCAAGTACAAAAAGTGCTGTAAAGATGTGATTCTAAATGGATTACTTCCTGTAAGTGGAAGAAGGGTGCCCAATACTGCCAAACTATTATTAGCAACCCCACTTTACATGGCTCCGAAAGGCACAGTCTTTAAAAAGCTGTATCTATGTTACTAGACTCTTCCCTATAATAGATGTGACTTTATTTATTCTTGAAAATATGTATTCTTCCCATAAAGCACAGAAACAATGGGCTATTGTTATTAAAGCATAGTACTTGTAGATGAAATTGTCAACTTTGGAATAATATTATCATCTAAAGCTAAAGTAATAAATTACATGATTTGTTGAATTTATTAGCATTACAATTAATACTCACACTGTGGGTACATATTCTCCTGGAAAACTATCTGTCGTGTATGATATCAACATACAGGTTTTCCCCACGGTACCATCCCCTACTACGACACATTTGATGGGTCTGCCAGAACTCATGATCTTCGGACTGAAACAGGCAATAAAACACTAGTAATTTAATTCATTGTGTGTGTTAAATTAAGAATTCACAGCTCGGTATTCTGTTTTTATTACTTTGAAAAAGGAAAACTTAAATCTTGATTTGACAGGCGGGCAACAAATTTCATGCAATCACAATAATTTTACACTGACTTTTTGTATATTAATTATGGTTTTCAGGTGCAAATGGGAGAATGATTATTAGACTTAATGGAAAGATACATGTAAATGATAATTTAGAATTACAAGAGGTATTGGCAAAAGGGAATTTTAGGGGAGAATAAGTGTAAAAAGGTGTGAAAAGGGGCAGGGTAGGGTTGGTCATGAAGTGAAGGTTAGCCAGAAGTGTACACAGCTGCCGTTTGATAGAAGGGCTTGCCCTTAAAGCTCGTGCCGTGTAAGGCAGGGCTCTCGCGCAAGAAGGAATGAGCGGTTTTAACGTGACACTCACCGAATAAGGATAAAACGCTCGATTGTGGAGATGTGTTTTCAATACACGCGCGACTTCAATCGCCTCGGGATCACGGCGGAGGTGCTTTAAAAAGTCCGAAAACTGGATGCCATGACGGTATGTAGTGCGCTTTTCGGGGAGTAAACGAACGTGGTGGACGTAGTATAGGCAGTAGGTTTCGCCTGGTGACAGATGTTCGTACGGCGATTCTCTTCCTGCCCTTCCTTCCCCAAAAATTATTGCTCGGAAATGATGGACGGCGACATCTAGCGCGAAGACCGACCTCTCCCTAGGGTCACTGACCCGTTTCATTTTTTTGTGTGCCTCCCTGATTATAGTATAATATAGTGTACTATATATCTGTATGTAGTCACGGGTAAATATTGCTCCCGGTTCAAATGCCAAGTTTTATGGCGACGGTTTACTTTGAACTTTATCAGGCGGCTCTTACTTTGTTCATCGCTCGCCGATTTCCTGGTGTATCAAATATCCTGCTATATGTATTATAAAAGCGATTATTGTGCTTTATCAATGGAAAAAATAGAGCAGCTATTGTATATCTACATTCCGGAGACAAGGATACTTTAAATAATCACCGTGCATTAGCTCTACACACTGCTTATTTTTATTTGCAATAACACGTACGCATTCAAATTTTTGGTATCGCTCATCCCACTCCATTTTCAATCAAATGCGCGTAGATAATATTTCAACATATATTTGATATGCAATTAGACGTATGAATATCATACTTACCCACAAATTTATAGATAAAAGGCATGCGAAATGTATTGTTGTAAATACAATTGTTTAAATTCATCAATAATTGAATGAGTTACGGAGCGTCCATCTTGCGCACGCTCTTCGGCCAATGACAGAGTGGCTATATCAAGGCGCACCAGTTTGTCCTTTGCTTTTGGCGTGTGTGGTTGCTTTTGTGCAGAATTGAATTTTAAAATTTGTGTTGCGTCCTAATATTCTCTTGAATCAGTGATAGTGTAGTGCAGAAAAAGTGCCACGGAGGTGAACGTTGTGCAGGGTGAAGGAAATAGGCGAAACAAGGCTGTACTGCAGTAGTATTCGGTGATTGAACAAACTGGCTTGGATGAGGCTTTGAATGGCGATGCCGTGAGTACATCTGCATGCCAGTTTGCATTTGATTTTCATATTCTCATTTCATATAAAACATGCATTGTTATACATACTCTCGTATCTTGGTAAATGGTGTCACCTCTGTTATATTTAAAATGTACTTGTATTTCCACCTTAAATTTATGAAAGACATTGGGAATTTTTGGGTTCAATGAAAAAAGCACAACTTTCAAACGATTTCGTATATTCGTTTATCATCGTAGCAGTCTTGCCGGCGATTCTAATGCTTAGAATGTAACAAAATGTACAATTGCGACATTATAGAAAATATCACCACATAGAAATCGAAATCTCGTTTAGCAAAATTCTTCATTAAATGCTCGTAAATGCAGTACTGAGTGTATACTGAGTGTGATTGTTTTGTGGCTCATGCTTTATCGAGTACATGTTACAACATGATTATTATTGATTGCGTATGATTGAACAGTTATTCGATGGAGTGACGGAATATTTTATTTTGCATTCATTTGTATATCGATTATGTTAGTATATGTACTGGCATAAAAATTTCATAGAAATGGTGTATCTGTGTATATTATGTAGAACTAGATGAACTCCGTTATATGCTTTGGCATTCTCCTTGTTACGTGTTACATTATAAAAACACTTATAGAATTAAGTTATTGTAACTTCGCGTAATGTAGAGGCGAACTTAATAGCTTTCTCGTTGCCTGCTCGGTACTCCCGAATATACAATGAACGATCATATATGGAAAAGTACAAATTCTCGTGCATCAGTTAATAATATTTCATTGTGTACTTGGCACCGGACGTTTAGTCATATAAAAGATTTCATTGCAAGCAGGCACGATCGAATATAATTCCTCGTGAGAACGACAAGTTCATAACTATACATGTTGGAAGAGAGTCTCGGTATTACTATTTGTTCCCATTAACAAGGACACTGAATGATAATACATTTTCACAAATCTTGTCAGTCGGTTACCTCCTGGCCTTCGTTTCACTGGATTTGGAGTCGAGTTAAGGACGATCAAGTTAATACATTGCTTTTTCTCGCGTGTACCAGTGATTAATCGCGGTATATTTGGCAGATACTTAACTCCTTAGAGTGGACTCTCACTCTCTTTGTCTCTCATTTAATAATGCATTGGAAATAAATATTCTTTGCGCATGAGCACAGTTTTGGTAAGACACTGATAGATTGACTTAAGTGCTGGTCACTCCTTTGCGGGCTACTAGTAGATTTAATACTGGCTGTTTCATGATATAAGACACTGCTTTTTTGTGTGTTACCATTGTGAAGTCATAGCCATTGCACTGCAATATTTTGTCATGCATTCTCAGGCCACCTTTGGCCGCTGGAGAACCTTCGTACACCTCTGTTACGTATATCCCCTGAACAGACGAGCAAAAAGATTGCATTAGTATTTTAAAATTAAATACTTTTAGGCAAAGAATACATTACGCTTTTGTATTATAGTACATATCTATAGCAATTTAGCTCTTACATTATCTGTGTATCCCTGTGGACTTTTTCTGTAGTCCTGGTCAATCCCACCACCAATTTTAAAACCGCACCTCATTACTTCTTCCCCATGTTCATTGATCTCCGTTTCTTTATACAGTGTTATTGGTATCTGTAAGAAACAGGTCAGGCTGCTTGGTGCATATAAGAAGGTAAGAATAGTGTTTTGAAAGATACTACATGAAATACAATACAATCTAACAAGGTATTTTATTTTGATTAAAAGCTTTTTACGCCTGGTTTGATCCTGTGAAGCAGAAAGGAAGCAAAACACGCGCGGGCACGCAATAAGCGAGGAGGCAGTGAGTCAGACCCACACCCAGAAGCCAGGCGACTTCAATCTCCCTCTAATAACGAAAACTAACATGTTGTAGTTCTGAAGATTGGGGCACAACGATACGTACACTGAGGCATTCCATAGCAGTACCCGCCTGATGCTGAAAAGCCATTTTCGCGCACATAATGCTGGGAGATCGTGAATGCACAGCTCGTCACCACACAGTTGCGATTGACAATTGGAGTCTGGTGCAGTCTGGTGTGTGTTTCGATGTGCGCCCAGAACGCGCCGTTCACACCGCAAGCACTCGCGAATCGATCCCAGTACGAGCTGACTGATCTCTCTGCTTAAAGGTACAAGACCTTATCAATCTTGTATTCCTTTATAACAAGTGGCTGAGCGGGACAAGGGCTCACTTCAGTATTGGTATCGCTTGAGTGAAGGCCGATAGTGATTGTGCGGTGCCACATTGACAGCCGCACTCTCAAGCTTACTTCCACTGGTATCTACAAGTTTTCCAACTCCCGGAGTAGATGGAGTCCGCTGTATCATCGGACAGAATCCTGAATCTACCTTATCTAAAGAAGAGCGGCAAATTCTCTCTTCCCGGCTGAATGAAATACAAACACATCGATGTGGTGTCATCAAAAATTAACATTCCTCAAGTCTTTCCTACATTTTTAAGTCCAATCAAATTGTATTTTCTTTCATAAAGATTCCTTTAATCTACGGGAAACTTGTGTGTATATGATCTTCCACTAATTATTTAAGATGTTGTTGCAAATGCTTGAATGTTATAGCTGTGCGATGTTTGTTTCGTAGCATATGTGCATTATTAGACTTTTAACTTTGTATAATGTAAAAATACGATACTACTTATTGTTGAATAATGCACGCTGTTGATTGTTTTCCATAATATAAGAGTGGATAAACATATGAAGACTACAAATGTTTATAACAATTTTTTAGCAGCTCAAAGTACTACTTACTGTAGTTATTTTGGTTTTAATGTGACATACCTGAGCGTCTTAAAGTAATTTAGGTTGAAGCGATGCCGAAGCTATTAATGTGGATTACAATTTAAAGATCTCTGAGGAATAGGAACATTAAAAGTCAAAGGAATTATTTCTCCATCGTCTTTATTAACAAGCCGAATCAGCATAGCTTGCGAAAGTTCGACCTGTCGACACACCCGTCCCCAATTTCGCTCTCTCTCTCGTTCTCCGATTAATGACAACGAACTTCTTAAATAATGACCGCGACGGACATCGCACGCGTGTATTCGTATAGGGATATGATACATGAAGTGTCCTAGGGTTCACAGATTTGTCTTTACACAATTACTAGAGCTCGCGCGCGTCCGAGATTTCGCATTTACATCGGTACACGGCAATTTACGCATTCAGGCTAGCACTCACATACTTCTTGGTTCTGCCCGTCTACGCTTTCTTTTTTTCTCTCTCTCTCTCTCTCTCTCTCTCTCTCTCTCTCTCTCTCTCTCTCTCTCTTTCTTTCTCTCACCTGGCAAACTAACTCCGATGGTAAATCCTGCTTTACAGTCCTTCAAGGATGAAAGATCTTAAGATCTCTGCGACAACAAAAGCATATTGGGATAGATTGCACTGGTATTATTTCGATTTCGGTGGTACTGCGGGTTCTCCCGCTAGAAGTGCTCGCCTTGGAAACTTTGCAAATCTTTGGCTGCCAGTCTCTACCACTCCCCCAAGTTAAATCCAGCGACTGAACACCCCTTATTCTTTGCAAGTGATCATTTATTATTTATTTATTACTATGGGTATGGTTTGTTATGGGAAGTATAACTGGATACAGAGTATAGGTCCTAAGTAATAGGATACTTGTCAATTTTGGAAGAAAGAGACAGTAAACAGATTTATAGGATATGATTCACTTCTCCTAGTTGCATTAAGCTATACATATATGTACCCTCATAGTGGAGCTATGCAAATTCCATCGAGAGGATTGACTTACATTTTCTTTAGCTTTCTTTTGAATTGATGAGTATTCTGATACTTAGGTAATGAAAGTGCGTATGCACCAAAGGGCAAGCACTTCCAGGATACCGTCCTTACCACCTTTGTGTGCCTCAGAGATTGTGTTTTTCTGATATACGCGTTCAATCGGGCTTTGGTTAAGGTATTATAGAGAACTGCCTTCGCTGCTAATTAAGACTAACTAAAAATCAATTCGCGAGCGTAGTCAGTTTATCTCAGTCTCACTTTGCACAACTTGGAACTTACAATATAGAAACAGCTTCTTCGCTAGAGAACTCAAACCTAAGTACGTAGGAAGTGTATTCTCCTTTATAGGGACGCCCTATAAAGGAAGGGAGTAAAAAATCTAAATAAGATTTCGCCTGGTATAACAAACCTTTAGACGATAGTTGTAAATGAGCGAAAAAAACTAACAGAATTATTATATCGTAACGTACACGAGCGCGTTCAATCATATGTACAATTTTAAATTACCCTAAGTCTCTGGGAAATCACACTGCGCACTCCGAACTCGAGGGCACCCGAGGTTCCAACGGTGTTCATTTTAATACTGTTAAAATTATGTTTATAATATTAACTTTACAAGAGTATAAAAACATATCTAAAACAGTAATATAAGCTAACTAATATTTCCTATGATTTCTCATTACGCGAAAGTATCGATAATATTAAAGACTAACTAATGTTAAACCTTATAGACTTCCTACCATCTTCAAATTACATATAATGTATTAATTACATATTTTGAGCATAATTCTTTCTGCGACAGTTGGAACCTGAATGCCGGAGCCCGCCATTAACAATAATGCCGATAATTAGGAATGCTAGTTTGGAAATTAGCCTGGCAGGCTAAATTTCAAACGTCGTTGCGATATCATGCAACAATTTCAAGCATCATTCACTCATGCTCCGTTCGTTATACAAGTTTTTCCCCTTCATAATATATTGAAAGATCCCGAGAAGTAAATCGTCCCCCAGCACGGACGCAAACTCAACCGGGTAACGTAGAACGCAACACGAGAACCGGCCTAATATTTTGGTTGTGTAAAGCTCATATAAAAAGGCACCTCCGTTCGTTGGCAAGGAGGTGACCGAGTTAAAAAGTGGGATGAACTTCTCTTCGAACGATAATGGCTCGTGACGTGCGATGGCAGTAGATTTAAATTACGCGTGTGTACATACACAGCTATACAATTCGGACACTCTCGTTTATTCTCGCTCGCTCAGCCCACTGATACTTGCAGCCCTCGTACTCTCGTATTGTACAGCAGTAAAACGATTATATCATAGCCAACTGTTACATACGTCCAGTATCTTTCTAAATTGACTTCCGTGGCGAAACTCCTCCCTCCGGCAGAGGGGCATCACACTTTATTACGCAACACCCTCGAGAAACATACCTTACTTAATTGTTAAACCATCGACAGTTGGGCTCTTCACCAATTGGATTATTCTAGTGCCGCTCAGTGATTATGACCATTAATACTTGGCTTATCTCGTTCTTGTTATAGTTACATTCTCTATTACACCTAGAGTCGAAGTACAATCGCGTCTTACAGTAATGTAATGTAAAAAGATATCGCGGAGGTCGCGAAACCTAAGTGATAGTGAATGAATTATAAAGTCTTCATTCGTACAAAGGAGTAACATAATGGCAGCATTGGTAACAGTAAAGTAGAGCAACGAGAGAGTGTCTAACACTCCCGATTGTTCCTAATAGTTGTCGCGACGGGAAGTGGTCGCACGCTGAGTTAAACTATCCATTCGTATTGGTATTTGACGGGATAATTCCAGAACCAACTGCTCTTCACGCAAGTTTTGAGCATGATTAGACTTAAAACGCGATGGTGCCTTATGGAGTTCGTGAATATCGATCATACGTGTATCGTGAACTCTTGCCTCTCCTGTTCCTTCTTTTGTTGGTATCTGGAACACAGAAAACACAGCCTTCTTGGTATCCTGCGTTACAAACTACTCTTACATTTGGCCGCATGCAGTGTTTATGTATATGTTTTCTCCGAAACATGTTAGCAAAGTCCAATTTATGCTTTACATCTAAAAGCGATTTACTGCTAAAACTTTTAAAATTCATGTTTAATTATTTAATGCTTCAGCTTCCGCAAGTGTTGTTTCTAGTTTCATACGATTTATTTACATGATAAATTATGATCGCTAGATGAGATGATCAATCGTAAATATGTACAATACCCATATAAACCATTGGATGAATATGCAGTCTTATGTACAAAACTATCGTTAGTTAATATTAAACGTCTGTACAATGCGACTAGAAGTACGAATGATATTGCGACTCTAATCAGGAAGGTATAACTTTCAGCACTGTTTATAAGCGGATCTAGTAAGTTGTGAGAGTGTAAAGTAGTGGTTCTTAATCCTTAAAATTGCGAAGGAAGACTCCATAGGAATTTGATACCGTTTTGGTTCTTTTGCATGCAAGAAAGAAATGCAAGAAGAGAAAGAACTGGGATTTAGCGAGCTTTTTAGGATATCTGATATCGGATTAAAAACCACTTGAAGAGTGTTAGAGGGAGGGGAGAAGATAAAAAGGCAAGAACGTGTCAGCTTACTACGGTCTACGGAGGTTCGTGTCGATACCTAGCGAGCATAGATTCGACGGCTTCGATCGGTAGTCTACCCAAGCTGCCGCCATGGCGGGTCCCGGTCGACAGGCCCTGCCATTCGCGATCACGATCCCGATCTCGATCGCGATCACGGTCACGGTCACGGTCGCACTCCACGTCGCTCAACTCACGGCTGTCGCTGAACCCGCTTGGCGGCAACAGCGTCATGTCCTCCACCGAACTACAGCACAACACAGTGGAAGAAACCCCCTTCATACAATGCTATTTACCCCTTAGTTTCGTCGAAGACTAGTCAAAGAAAGTTTGCTGGCAGTATCAAGATGACTTGGGTTCACGTGCTTTCACAGTGGCATGGAGCAAGATTCTAATGGGACGTGCGTCTCATGTCTCGAACTGGCTCGAAGGTCTCGAAACCGAATTGGAACTCTCTAAAGGCAATCTTGCGCCAGCTTTCGCTATGATTAATAATGGAAGAATGTATCCGCGTGCGCCAATTCAAACTTCAACTGGAGTACAAGTGACATGTCGTCGGAGAGCAAGAGAGAGAGATGAGCTGACATTTTTCCATTATTCCCTAGCATCGACATGAAACTGATGAGACCGTGACAGCGATACTGAATAGTCAGGACTGAGTGCTATGTGGAAACAAACAAACCTTGGCTACCTGCGAGTGGACCGGCTGAGCTGTCGGCTCCTCCGTCTCGCGAGTGAGGGTGAACCTTCGTTATTCGATTCTGTACTTGACTCAACACCTCGCGAGGAAACGTCTAGAAAAATATTTGGACTACCTGAACCCAGAAACAATTCTAGAATATTTAAATTGGTCGCAAATCTCTTGAAGTTCAAGTTTCGAGGCACTAATCGCTCGAACATTAAAGATAGGGGATCCTTATTATGCCATACTCTTGACAACTAGTCAGTAGCCTGGGCTTTTCTGAATCAAACTGGGGATCCAACATTAAAATACACTCATTAAAGGGGTTTAAAGTGAAGATATGCAAGATTGGAAGTACCTCTGTATGGTTTGACTGGCACTCTATAACTAGGCCCAGCGCATTCTCCGCAAGGGCTGCCAGAGGTGTCGCTTCCAGAACCCTGTCTGCTCGAACGAAGCTTGCTTTCGGCTTCCGCGATGCTCGGGAAGTATCGTTGCTTGTGCCAACTGGATGTTTTAGACCTGTAAGTGAAACAACACCAGAAGAACGAAGAGAGTGAAGCAGGGCTGGAAGAACAGATGGAAAGAAGCAGTTACCTTTCAAATCCCACAGTGGACCTCTCATAATCGATGGTATTAATGTCTTCGTTCTCTAAATGGCCAAAAGTCTTGAACTGCATTGTGTAATCCAACGTAGCAGTGGTAACCGATCTATTTTCCCGTCCTGGTACACTAAACGTTGCATAGGGGCTGATTTCATACATTTCTGCAATCGAAAAATCAAGTGTTTCAAGTGTAACGAAAAGAGCCTTGCAATGAAAACAAGTTGATGATGATCAAGACATACCAGATCCGTGATCATTCGCCTTATGGTTGTCCTGCTTTACCGGCGAACTCGTGTACACCTGGTGATTCCGCCTATTATCTCGTTCTGCCATGGATTTTAACTGTACCGTCGACATGCAACTCGACAAGTGATGATGTTGCGGCTGCTGTTGCTGCTGCTGAACTAATCCCAGGCCGGACTGCTGAGACTGTTGCTGTCCAGGAAGAATTTCTCCAAGATAGTTGGCCCTAGAACCCCGAATTCGATCATCGATTAGATAAAAAGAACAAAAAACCATTGCCTGAGAATTAAACAGGCTTTACAAACCTGCCGCTTCGTTTAAGCATGACATATCCTAATATCACTGCCGAAACTATAAGAACGATAGCGCAGACGAGCGGCACAACCACGTAAAGGACTTTATGATTCGGTAAAGTCTTCTTCACATCGTCCTCCATGATCAAGTCGTTCGGTGGTCCAATACTAACACCATTCAGTGTGGTGGTCGCGAATTCCATTTGAGTTTGCGTCGATCCAGCATCGTTGTGTGCAGTTAAACGTAAACTGTACCAGGAGGCAGTTTTTAAATCGCGAATAATTAAGTTCTCCGTTGCGCGATTTGCTACTAGAATCCAAGACTCGGTTGGGATTCGCCTTCGGTATTCCACTGTGTAATATTGAATTGAGCAACCACCATTGGGCCACGATAGGAGATTTAGTTTGACAGATGTTCCATTGGCAGCGATTATGTCTCGTTCTTTTGGTAATAATGGGGCTAAAGAAAATAAGTAATGTCAATACTAATAACAGCAGAACTTATGAGAGGATACGAGGATTGTGACTTGGGCTGGCGTATTGTTCAACATTTACCAGTTCCTTTTGTAGTTGCGCTAATTGAAAGACTGGGATCTCCAGTTCCCACGCGATTATGTGCTGTTAGATACGCCAAATAGGATGATCCGCACTTTAGTCCCGTTAAAATGAATTCTGTCTGTTCGGGAGATAGTGCAATTTCCTCCCAGTCGCCTTGGTCCCTTTTGTAACTTAGTACGTAGCCTGAAAATCGTAAAATCAAATATTATAAACTACGTGAATATTAAACATAGCTTTGGCAGATGCATTAAGGGTACCTTGAATAGTTGCACCTCCATTATTAGGATGGTTCCACCTCAGCCTTATACTGTTGGTTGTTGTATACTGTAATTCCAATGTTGGTGCTTTTGGTGGCATTACGACCACCAAAGTATATGTGATCGAGTCATCGCCAAATAGATTTCCGGCTGCACATGTGTAATTTCCAGCCACAGATTGTTCCAAACCTGCAGACAAAATCCAAATACAGTTTAAATAAAAATTAAGAAAAAGACAACTTTACGTACCTCTTATGTTAAGATGTCCATCAGGTGTGATTTCGTAATGTCGACCTGTGGACACTTGACCGTTTCTGAATGTCCAACTGGGCCGGGGGGTGGGATTGCCCACCACCAGGCAAGAAAGAGTAACCGAGGATTTTACTGCTCTTCTCAGAAGCTGTGAAAAGGATGCTACCCTAGCTGGAGCTATAAAAAATATACTTATGAATCCTGTGATAGGCGAGAAGTGATTAAATAAGTATATAGACTGTTGTCAGACCTCTAGTATTGGTGGTCTGTGTGACTATAGTTGTGGGTTCTCCTTCTCCAAGACCAGTTGTCGCTGATACCCAAAATTCGTACAACCGTCTATAAAAGCCAAAGAAATATTTTGGATTTTATGCCGGGGAATTAATATTGTCATACTATATATATGTAAATTGTAGGTAATATGTGGAACGTGCCTCTCGACTAGGCCTCGTAACTCCATAGTAAGCGTGTCTGTGGGCGAGGGTGGCTCATGCATAGTGTGCGTCTTGTGGTTACTGGAGCCAGCCTCCCTACTGTAAACCGTGTAGTTGGAGACGTTCCCATTTGGTTGCAACGGTGGCAGCCACGAGACTAATATACTCTCCGCTGTCAAGGCTAAAGCCTTTATGCCCGCCGGGGGTCCTGGCACTAGAATCCCCAAATATTCCTTTTTACCACATCTTTTATTTCTCGAATCCCACTTATCCAGAGGATTTTAACAGCTAAGACTGACCATCTTCCTCTGTTGTGCAAAATATTGGAGGACTGAGTACTCCGTCTCCAGCTCCAGTGTATGCTAATACTCGAATCGAGTAATTGGTGTACTTATACAAGGTGTGTAGGTAGGTCTCAACACTGGAGGTCTTTTTTACTTCTCCCACTGTTGATATGTCCACTGAAAAATTGGAAATAATACCACAAATGAATAGGATTTTGTTAAAATGATTAATCGGAAAATTAAAACGAATAATTTGCTTATTCGACCAGTGTTGTAATGATAGGACGACTCACTGTTATCAGTGGGGACTGGTCGATAGTACACCTTGTATCCTTGAATGATCCCACCGTGCTGATGCGGCGGGGGTGCAGTCCAGGAGACCTTGACACTTTGGGAAGACAGGGGATCACAACTGACTTGGGTTGGCGGTGTCTCTGGCACTAAAGTATAGAATTCGGTGATGATAGAAAGAAACCTCGGACTACTGGTAATGGTCTAAGTGTCATTAGACGTTTGGAATGTCTTCCCTACCTCCTTCTTGAGTAGTGCCTACAATGGGAATGCTAGCAGGACCACTAGCAATGCTGTTGAAAGCCCTAATCGATATATCGTATTTCGTGAACTTTCTGAGACCTGTAAGCTGGACTTTAGTGGTCGTCCAGCCGTTAACTGTTAAACTTTTGCTTTGATTCACCCCCGAGGTAGAGGATGAGTGCTCGGACCACGTTACGATGTACCCTGCTAGATCACCGTTGCAAGACTCCTTGGGTGGAGGCTGACAAAAGTAAAAGCACTAGTCAACCACTTTCGTAAACTTTTCATCAGAGAACAAACTCAACAAGTCTTTGGCTTTGAAGGGTTTCGGAAATGAACAGATTAATTTTAGATGGACGTTTCATTACCTGCCAGCTAACTATTAGTTCGCCAGGTCCAGCCGACTGCACTCTAATGTTTTGGGGTGGTTCGGTTGGCGCTGTTTAAGTTAAAGAGCCATTATATCTCTAAGTTATTAGAAAACATCAATGAATTGCAAAGTCTCTATACCGGACATATATTTGTTTATAGTACAAATAGCACGTGTAGTTTTTTCCCATGCCTATGACGCCGAGGCAAAAAATTGTACTAGCAGAAATCAAATTGTCGAGGATCGCTGTTGGTGGAAGTGCTTGGCAAATAAGTGTACGAACCTTCTTCCTGGGTTTTCGCTACCACTGGATTGGTAGGTGCACTGGCATCGATCGAGTTTATCGCAAATATGCGAAAAGTGTAGGTGACGGCTGGGTGGAGCCCACCTACTAAAGCTACTTCTTGGTCCTCACCGGTTGCTTCGAACGGTGACAACCCTATTGCGCCAGACATTTCACGAGAATTATGTTTTTCAATATCGAAACTCATATCAGCCTTCATAGATCCGATTTCGAATGTATTTTTGGAAGTAAATAAGTTTATCCGGTAATATGACGTACCGTTCTGCGTTGGATGAATAGTGTTACCAGTATTGGTAGTTCCCGGGGTATGGGTGACATTGTGCGTCTTCGAAGCAGACCAATCATCGACGTTACCGTGATTTAAGGACTTGTATTGGATCACGTAATTCTGTATCGGACTATTCCCATCAAAAGCTCTTTTCCACAATAATCTAATGGACCGTGAGCCGATCTCTATCACTTCCAGAGAAGCAGGGGGATCTGGCCTTTCTGTTTATACAACAATCGATAATTGAAATGCAATAATACTATTCTTTCACGGCTTTTTATATATTGCAACGTGGCAATACCTTGGACAGCTAAATAGATGAGGTGCTCACTCCGCCCGTAAGCATTATCCGCAGTACACCTATAAACTCCCGAGTCCTGGCGATCGCTCGTTCCTATCGATAGCTGGGACTTCAAGCCGGTATCCGTTTTAATTTGACTTATACTCAGTCTGTGGCTAGTCGTGTCCATACGATCACTATTGTGCATCCACTGAACCTCTATTGGGTTATCTCCGATCACCGTGCAGTCCAAAGTCACGGATTCACCACGCCGGATGGTAACGTTCTTACTTTGGAACTCAAACCTTGCCGGTTCTTTTAAATAGAATTTCACGGTTAGTCATGGGGATTTAAATGGTCCCAAAAGAGCGAATCTGGGACAGCCTTACCGTGTACTGAGACGTAAATCACTTTACTAAGCCCAGAACCGATGTCATTGTTTGCCCTACAGAGATAGTGTCCTTCATCTTGCGGACTGGCAGAAGCCGTCCATAGGGAGCCATTTGGTAATATCGTCAGTCTACCATCGGACCCATCGATCTGAATCAGATTTTCCCCATATTAATCTCGACACGATTTTCCAACTAGCAATCTTGTTAAAGGGGAGCAAATAATGAAATGTTCGTCTGAATTGTAATAAATTCCTGCGTCCAATCGCTGTCGATTAATGAAACAAAGTTAAATCGAAAGCTTAAGGAGATGTATGATTCTCTCAGGAGAATATGGATGCTTAATTCGACATCTAGTTAAATGCTACTGGCTAACAATTTTGTAGAGCGAGGATGCTCCTACAGGAGGTAAATCAGTGGGGAAACTTGTCGTAATAAACGGGAGCGTGAGATAATGGAATATTTAATAGACCAGAGGGTGGTAGTCGTTGGAGGATTTCCCCCTTGCTCGCAACCAGGTGATCCTCGGCTGGGGAAATCCTTTAGCCTCGCAGTGCACGTTCAAAGGGTTGCCGAGGAGAGTCGCCACATCTTGAGGCTCGTAGATCCATTGCGGTGGAACCTTCACCAGTAATTCCGCTGTATGATTCACCTTGGCCGCACTGTTCGTCGCGACACACGTATATTTGCCACTGTGTCGCGACGAGAGTTCCTTGAATACCAGTAGACTAAAGAACTCCGCTGCCCTCTCTTCGATCTGTAATCACGCGTTAACCCTTGCATCTTCGAGATTCGATTGACCTCTTCCTTCCACTCCGTCTGACCACTACTTACGCGAAGGGATGAAGGCAACGGTTCGCCGTCCTTCAGCCATGAGAAATAAATCGGCAGGTCACCGGATGTCACACTGCAGGTCACCTGAGCTCGACTGCCCTCCTGCAGGTTCGGGGGGAAGTTGAACGGGCTCATCAGCGGTGGACCTTTAAAGGGATCGAACCCGAAACCCTTTAGTTTCTACTTTATTTTCACGTCATAATAATAAGAGCCCATTTCCTGAACACTTACGGTAAATTGGGAAATACTAGTACGGAGTAGGAAAGTTTGATAAGCGAATTTATGAAAGATAAAGATTCATAGGATTATTGTATCAACTAACAACTGGGGATACGCTGGTGATGAGAAACGCATAGTTACCGAAACTAATGTCCGTAGATGTGGGTAAAAAGCGGTTAATTACGTGAGGATAAAAATAAGTGGTTGATGTTGGCAGGTTCATACGGTTCTTGCTGGTTCCGGTGGCGGCCCACTCCATCTACACGGCCACGATAAACGAGAAACTTAAAAAAGCACGCTACGCGAATTCTCTTAGCCGGCGCAATCTACTTCTTGCAATAAGCCTTGTAACTTTTACGCGTCTGAGAACGTAAATGCACGAGGTCGTGGAAGGAAGAAAAATGGTACGGCTGGATTGCAACGAGTCGCCCATTAACGTGGGACCTCGTACTTGTTTATCTGACAGTCTTAAATAGCAAAATTACAATCTTCCAGTGAAACACACACTGTTTTAGTACTTTACAATCTTGCTAACTAGAATTTAACGCAAATCAGATATACATTTTGCTCCGTAATATCCCGAGAAATAAATTGAACGATATTTAGGTTTGCCAATATTGCGTATGACAAAGATTTGTATAAAAATGCATTGAAGCATAAGTGATGGGATTAAAAGGATCGGAAGCGTTCCCTGTATGTATACGCAAGTGGTGTAACACAGGAGGGGTTGTGTCTTCTCCATGCAACATTAATTATAAGAGTAACATATGCAGGCATGTATGTGCATGTCCTGCAGATGACGGGGAGTGATGACTTACTGCTGACAGTGAGGCGAATGTCCCTGCTGGCTGTTTCCCCTGATCTAGCGCGCACCAAGCAAGTATAAGTGCCAGCGTCCTTGGGCTGGACGTCGGCTATGGTGAGGTGGCCCTCGGAATCGACGCGATGCCTTATATCGAGAGGCAGCTCGACACCATCGCGTGACCACTCGACCGACGTGATGGGGTAGCCGGAATAAGGACACGCTATGCTCGTGTCCACGCCTGCTATAGCACGCACTGGACCAATGGATCGAATGTACGGTGGACCTGGAATTCGCGGTTGAACGCACCGTTGAGCAGCAACGACACTCTATACACACACAACCGCTCCCTCTCCCGCCAACCCTCTCGCCACCCTTCCTGCTCTTGCCATACTGATCGAGAAATTAGTCTGGCCAACACAAATCTGACTAGAGACCTAAAATAACATCTCTTCAATTTAGCCACAAAGTATCCAGCAACCGACTTTCAATCGGAAGTCAAGAAGCAATATGCTCATCAACAAGAGTAGATTAACCGTGCAGAAATAAGAACGGAACTTGTCTTGGCAGTCGGAACAAGAATTACGAGCAATAGTTAGTTCTGTTGGGGCTTAATGAGACGTCGTTACACCTTTAAATGGCCAGTCTCGTCTAACTAGTAGCATACATCACGCTTAATTACCCTCATGAGTCTGACCCAGCTTCCTCACGGAATCTCCTCATCAAGATACATGCTCTGCATTCGGGACATTCATGATTTGTCAATGAAGTCGTCATCATACGATGCATTTTGTTTTGCAAAAAATCTGCTATTTCGATATGTTATTGTTGCTTAAAAATGACTTTCAGCCTTTGAATGGGTGAAAAGAAATTGTAGTTTAACTCGATTTGAAGTCTCCGATCGGCGATCAGTGGTGTGAGAGGATGATTAATATTAATTACATCCGAAGGCCGAGAATGCCGTGAATAAGAGAGAGGGGGGTGGGGGAGGGGGGGGGGGGGGTATTGAACCTTAAACAATGAATAATTGCGTTCCATCTTCGGCTGTATCGATTATATTGTCCGAAGCGAGCGAATGGCATTATACTTTCTAAATGAGGGATATCATTTGTGTAATTGATATCCCCTTTAGCTATGGAGGGGAGACACTATTTATCGAAGTCCCTTTGTACTAATCGTCAAGCGACATTATTGATTATCAAATATCCAGGATAATAATCAGTTGGGGACGTACCGTAAATGTTGAGTCTGGCTTTGTGCTCGACTGTAGCCAATGTATTGGAAGCGACGCAGGCATAGAGACCGCCATCCTCGGCTCCAGCCGAAGAAATGTTCAAGTGACTGATCACGTCCCCAGATTGATCGACGTATTGGCCAATTGCATACCTGTTCACACATCATTTTATCTTTACCGAACTGGGGTTTTTGTCGTTTTATTGCGTAACCGTAAGCCCGAATTAAATGGTCACTCGAGCGATAAGAAAAACTGATGGAACATCTAGGTTCTCACTAATTGCGAGACATGCGATTAAAGCGAGGTTTGATAACGCCAGCAAAATAATATCCGCAAGTAAGGAGAGAAAAAGAGAGCAGAGATGTCCTTTGCACCTGTGTCCAGCTGCAATCTCGCCAAGCGGCTCCCCGTCCAGTAGCCATGTGAACGATGGAGGGGGAGAACCCGTGGCCGAACATCGCAAGGACACCGGAGGTCCTGGTCTCAAGGCTTGCTCGATGAAAGTGTACTGCAATTCTGGAACTGTGTCTAAAATTCATCCCCGTATTACTATCATATCCAGAGAAAAATCCACGAAATAACGATTTTGCAAGGGAGAGGAAGAAAAGGATCTTGACCTCTGTGAAGCAAACATTCTCTACAAAGATTTCTTAAATCATTATTCGAAAGTGACGGCGTATATTTGAGTTGACAATGAAATCGGGAATTTCCAAGATAGAATATCGAAGGAATTTTCCATTGGCATTAAAAGAGTTAAGGAGAAAGCGCATGGAAAGTGCTAGGCCGATTTCTTGTTCCTAGGATACGAACCTCCTAGCTTGATTTCAGCGGTGGCCTGGGCATTTTCTTTGTCGCTCCTGACGAGGCACTGGTACATCCCTTTGTCCTTGCGACCAACCGAGCCTATTACGAGGACCAGCGGTGCCAGCAACTTGATCCGCGCGTCCTGCGCGGTCAATACGGGCATGCCGTCGTGTAACCACTCGACGCTTTCGACTGGATAGCCCTCGACCGTGCAGTTCATCGTGGCCGACTCGCCGGAATTGATGATCTGTAAATAGCGGTTGTAGCAAAGGCTCGCTTCAACGCTCGGGGTTAATGTCCCCTTGCGATCCTCCACAGGATCGATCTCCCTATCTCCCTCCCACCGTTCCTCTCTACCACCCTCCCTTCCTTCCTTCCTTCCTTCCTTCCATCCTTCTGTCCTTCCGTCCTCATCTGTCCTCCTCCGCTTTTCGCTCTCAGAGTACAATGCTCAAATGAACACGAACCGAAGAGTAAAGTAGCCTGTGATACGATTAACACTTCTCCTCAATATTCCTTCTCTTTTTCCTCCTTTGACACACTCCTATCTTCCGCAGTCAGTTTAATAAAGGAAAATCACTCCTATCACGTGGAAAAAGACGATTTTACTTCGGGGAACGCGGATCGAAGTTTTTGCTAATACCCGAACTAGTTTTAGAGAGCAGAGTCTATCGCAGAGCATTTGCAGGATTCGTCGAGTTTTTCCGTATGTCATCCGAAGAATAAGAGTGCAACATGAAAATGCTTATTACTAAAATTGTGTAGCATCTCGACACAAACAGTTCCCTGTGTCCTGAAGGTGTTGAAGTGTATTTGGGCATTAAACAATAATGACATAATAGTGGTGGTAAAACATCGCGATGCACAAGAGCATCCGCATTTCTCACGGGAAAGGGAATAAGCATTGTTCGTTTGCGAGATATGTTTTTAATTAAAGCCATGTAGCTCTAGCCCGAGTGCGTGAATTCTGCCGATGGCAGCAGAAATCTTTTAATTGGATGTGCGTTATAAAAGCAGGCCTTCGTTAGCTGAATTCCTCAAATGTTCAATTACACGCTCTGGCTGCCGCCTAATAATAGCCACCAACTGTAAAACAAGCGCAGCAAAAATTTGTTTAGGGGCAACTGTCTGTGTCCTTTGATAGGATTTCAAGCGAGTAAGAACAGAAAGCCTGAATACTCGCCTATGTTTTACATTTTGCTGTAATATTCCTATTTTTTAATCAGCCGCACAATGAGTTTCTGTCGACGCGAATGAGATTTCAGTAAATAACATGTGAAATGTATCCGAGTCTTCATGAGTTTTAATGTTTTAATCCTATGGGTGATAATGTGTTATTTAATTATCGCGTGCGAGTTGCTTCGCGGCTTGCGAAATTAAAATATACCGTCTGTCGTAAAGGGAGACGCTTAATAAGCATTTAATACACCGAGCACTTGGAATTAATGCCCTTTACATTTCACTCTTAAAGCAAGACGAGTTCTACCCGGTAATAGGACGCGAATTTCCCAGCGGAGGAGATGGAGTAAGCTTCTCAAAGGGGGAAATGTATCCCTCCCTCAGTTCCCTCCTGTCCCCGAAATTGTACACAACCTGCTATGCAGCGACCAAGTATTATGAGTTTCAAGCCTTGGAAAGTACAGGCTATTTTTCGAATTACAATGAATCACTGAAGAGTAAATACGAAAAATACATAACCTACATTTTAATTAATTCTTTATTCGTTTACTAAGGATCCGTAAATAAAGTTCTATGTATTCCGGAAATAAGACATGATAATTAATAATCGTAATCTTTGACCCATGAAACATCGAACTACCTTTGGAATAAAACAAAATGAGATCATTCAAAATTATAGTCAACGTAGTATACTCTGACAAAGAGTGTAAGTTTGTAGTCATGGAAAATCGGTCCGTTTTGCAACTAGAGATAAACTGGTTTAGTCACAATTGCTTCTTGTCATAGTTAAATCACTTCCCAGTTATGTGGGCAGTTAAGTGACCCATATTTTAAGATTGGATATGCCCAAAGGATTTACAGGCAAAGCGCTGGCCAAAGTGTAAATGGGGAGGGAGATGGAGATGTTGTTGACACGCGGGAGTACGAATGAAGAAATGATGGGTACCTGAACACGAGGTTCTATGCGAGCATTAAGTTTGGACGTGACAGAGAGATGTGTCTCGGCCCTCTGTTCTCCGACCTGATTGCTGGCCCGGCAAATGTACCTTCCTGCGTCCTGGGCGTCCACACGCCGGATTTGCATCAAATCACCCCAGATCTGAATTCGACCGAACGATTCCACCGGTATCGAATGCCCTACGACAACATAACACTTTATCTCCACCTACTCAATATTCCTCGCCACCAACCAAAACTTTTATTATCATAGAATTGTCAAAGCTATAGTTAAACTTATTAGGAACTGCGTCTCGTCTCTGCGCTATTTCTTTTGCTTGAATGTCGGGCGCCCCATGTTGACGGCTCTTGTAATTTGTTGCTTTCTCTAATTAAATACCTCGCGCGTTCGCCGCCGGAATTACCAGAGGTTCTCGGTACACAACTCCGATTTATCATCGGAAAAAAGAAAATTCGATTGGAAAAGTAGTCGTAACCAATTTGCCGCTACGTTACACATCTAATTAACGCAATACAATGCTCCCTTAATCAAGATCGAAGTTTAAAGTCAAATAATTTGTCAGGTAAATGGAAGCGTACCATTAACATCGCGGTACCAAGTGAATACTGGTGGCGGGCTACCCTGTGCTGAACAGGTAAGATGAACTTCCGAGCCACTTTCAGCCGAGATTGCAATCTGCGACCTTTGCGTCAGTCTTGGCGATAGAGAACTTGTCGGTTCTGTAATCAAATAATGAAAAATACGATTTTGAAACTATTGAAAAAGCTTCTTATACCTTTCCAACAAGATAAACATATAATGCAATAATGTGGTAATGAAAGATAAAATAATGTTTAATGTGGTCATAGAGATAAAGTACCTACCTGTAACCGTTAATGTAGCCGGCTCGCTTCGTCGTCTCTCTCCGGTGAGAGCATGAAGAGTCAAACAAGAGTAAGTGGCCCTGCCGTCTTCCGGCCTAACAGCTCTAATGTGCAGATCTCCTTGGGAGGTAACTACGAACCTTCCTCCTGGAACAAATAGAGTCGAGCCAAATCAGAAATTCCATTTACAACAGTCAGTGTACTTTTTTGAGGCGGTGACTGAAGGATACCCAGTACTGTGGCTCATATAATTAACGCGAGAAGGTCTAATTGTTCATTTGGTTTTACTTTGCGCTATTATTCTCATGAAAATAGGTGTCTAGAATTTGTATATCAGGGTGGGATGGAGTGACGGCTTAGTAAATCCGAGGAATTCTAATTAATGTTCCACTGATTGGAAGCTGTATTGGCTTATCTCCAGTCTGAAGTGGCCAGCCAATATTTTCGGCCTCGGGCACGGTGCGGAGGGAAAGGTTATGCAAAATCCTTCGGCATCTGTCGATGAAACCCCGTCAAATCGGGAGCGAGGAGACCGTCAGGCGTGAAATTTTCAATTTGGCCGAGCTCGGACCGCCGATTCTTTCCTCCAGTCAGCCGGCAAATTCTTTCTCATCCCAGCCAACGCCCCTACGTGACCAAGATTTTTCCCTAAGTCTCGTCGTTCCCAGGAAATGAGTATCCGGCCAACTGACCTTTAGCGCAGACTACCTCTCAACTGACACCAAACTTTTTGAAAGCATCGCCCAATTTATCCTTCGCTCTTAAAGATGAAACCGTTTCTCCTCATCCACTTCGAGATTTATTAGTCTGTTTTATCTCAACACATATTCTTCGAAGTAATTAGTCGATATATGCTCAAATGAAAGCTTAGCTGCGTTATATTAGAAATGCCAACGAAGCAGAATCGTAAGCTAGGGAGAAACTATAAATGGATTGTGTGAAAGCGGTGAAGTTTTTGTCGGCACAATTGCTGGACGGAGTAAACATCGAAAAAGGGGATCCGCTTCGAAGAAATGCATTGCTGGGCGACCGAAATGGAGTAAACCAATATAGCAGCGCATCTCTCATTGCAAGAGGAAGCGCGTGACAGCGCTGTCGTTTCACCTTTTTGCTCTGGACGGAATTCGTTTTCCACCCTACGAATTACGAGTTCGAGCGATTCCTTGTCACGCACTGCGGAAATTGCCCGCGAGAAATTGCGTTCCAGGTCGAGCGACTCTGTTTCTTGGAGGGTACAACCCCTTACCCCTTACCCCTTACCCCTTACCCCTTACCCCTTACGGGCCTTTCCCCTGCTTCACAGAGCTGGACGTTACGTTACGCCCGAGAAAGGCAAGGACCAAGCCGAGGGATCTCCAACTGGTAGGGGCAGACTAAGATCTACTTACACGTACATTCACGCGGACTAGAATTTCAACTAGCGAGAGCCGCCATCCAAAGAAAGAATGCGTACTGTTTCCTTCAACTTGCAAGCCATCACGGTACTTGAAGAAAGTTAAACAGAAACAAGACATTATTTTTAATCAACTCTGTCTTATAATTAGTATTCCGTTGGCTGACATCTTATTCGCCATTTTTTCAGTTATTTTATATTATTTAATTCTATTTTTATCTGCGTAAGAAGAAAATAGCAAGGAGCTGCTGAGTAATTGTTTCCCACTATTTCTTATTCCAGTTAGTAGAAATAGTGGAAAAACCATTTGTTCCATCTGTAACATTTATTGTTCAGCGCCTTCTCGTTGATTCCTCAAGTTTTTGAAAAGCCTCAGTGGTAAAGTGGAAATTGCAAAGAGAATCTGGTACTCCTTGTCAAATTGTGGTGACATGCCATTCAAAGACAAAGTTCCGTCGAATGTTTCGGGATTTCACTGATGCGCGGGTGCGACGAAGGAGATTCCTAGAGGATGCGGGTGGAATGGGCTAGCTCCTAGTTCATGAAGGAGAGGAGAGGGACTGAAATAAGGCAGAGAAAGAGCTTGGGGAAGGTTTATCGATCCTTCTTCAAGTTTTTCCTTGGTGAGCCTTATTGTGCGAGCATGTCAAGCGACTTTCACTGGGCTTTTTGTCTTTCTGTCCCTCTTACTTTCATGACTGCTGCTGTCTGCTCGGTGAGGGTGCATTTTCATTTTCTCCAAGAAGCCACGGAAGGCGTTGTAGCATTGCTATTGTCACCAACATCGTCGCAACCAGACAAACCAATATCTTCTAACGATCCTCGCTTCTCTTTGCAACTTTTCCAATATTCTGTAGCGCTGTACTCTTTCCAGATTATTTATGGAAATGTAAAAAAAGACCTCAACCAATGTGCAATTACTGGCTACTTATGTACATGCTCACTAGTTGGTTCTGTAAGTCCGAACCTTTAGACTATCCCAACGATGTCAGATGCAATACGCGTAAGGTGCTTGACATCTTTCATTCTGCCTAATAAGATCTCTATTTTGCTTCCCATATACAATTTATTCTTGGAACTACAAGGAAAAGCAATCGACCAATTCATCCAATTGATCAATTCTTTATTCGGTACCCATTATATCATCCAGTCGATACCTTGTAGTCGTCCGATCCTTGATTCTGAGATTTGGCGATAGTATAAAAGGGAGGAAATGTGGTTGTGATGTACGATGGTGAAGACAAGGCAAGAGAAGCGAGAATCGAACCGATAATGCCAACAACGTGTTAATGACAGACGAGGAAGGCCATTGTCGCGATATTCCGTTGCGAGTGGAGGTATAGTGATAAGCGGGCAAGCATCAGGAGAGAGCGAGTCGCAGGAGCACGTACAGTGAGGCAAGGCGAGGCGAGGCGAGACGAGGCGAGCACATGTGGCATGGTAGAGCGTACGGTGCCGGTGCCGGTGGTACAGGTGCTCTCGGTTCTCGATCCTCGCTCGTCGGATGCTCTCGGTGCGGTGCATACGGGGGCCTGCGATGTTGCCCGTCTAGTTACGAAACAAACGTATCACGCCCCGACACGACGTGATGTTACCCATGATATCCCGTGTGCGCCGAGAGAGATCGCGTGAGAGAGCGTGAGAGAGCATGAGAGAGCGTGAGGGAGAGAACGTGGGCCGCACATACGCGTACTAGTACCTGTTACGTGCAGCCGGCCGGCATAAATATGTATGGGACATGAATGCCTGAGCGTGTACCAGGACGATCTGAACTGGCGAGTTAGCGCACGTAGATATTACATCCGAGACCACTACCATCGCACGCCAACACCCACCCACCCCCTTATCCTTCCTCTCTTACTACCCTTACCAATATTTCTACCATTTCTTTTCCACACTACCCTCTTCCTCCAAGGGAGGCTGCCTTCTTGCATCTCGGAATGTGGACCCTGAATACCAGCCTTCACGGGGTCAAGTATGTTTCGCCAGGGAGGCGGGGGGATGAAAGTGCTGCAGCCCAAGTGGTATTAGTTTCAATTTCTTCGCAACGAGTCTCGGAAAGTATGAAGGTCCCGTATATTATCTTAAAACGCCCCTATCACTCAAAACTCTCAAGGCAAACAACGATACCGTCTGGATAATTCGGGTATTTTTAATACTATGAGCTCTTCTTATTAATGTCAGTGATGTAGTAATTGTAAAGATATATCTATTGTGTCTGGTCAAAGGTAATAAATTGTAAATTTATTCATGAAACTCTGGAGAGCTCCGCCCTCAAATTTAAGCTAAACCGCAAATTCTTGTGAACGAAGAGGAAATTGAAGATATTTCTTAGTCAAAAATGACAGACTGTTATACTTCTGGGACTAATATTAATCAGTGGAGTTGACCGGCTTCATCGAGATTTAGGTCAGGTGTATGGGAGACAAGAGGCAGAGGAGAAGGCAGAGGATGCCTGGTAGCCAGCATCACGTCACTAGCAGACGGTGTCCATTTAAGCACGCGCCAAACATGAATCAAGATTGCTCTATCCGCGCGTTCAAATTGGATATGGGCCCTGCAGCAAGTTGGCTTGTTTGAACAAGCCCGTGCTAACTGAGATCTATGCCAAAATTTCCACCTTCTCGCTCCTACCCTTCTCCATCCGCTCGATCTTTAAAAGTAGTCAGCCACTTTAAACAGTTATTTACAGTTCGCGGATGTGCGCACGCGGAGCAATTTGCTTCGTGCCGGAGAAATAATTAAAGGAGCTGTGCAGTGAAGGTGCCGCGTTACTTCCATCTCCGAGAGCTTTCCTCAGCGCGCAATACGTTCAGATTTCATTGACCGGTTGAAACAACACTGGAACAAGGCACCGCTATTCTGGTTACCCGCTTGCAGCTCGGCAAATCTCACCTTTGTTCCAGCAGATGTTGCCGCACTCCTAGCAGAGTCAGCAGCTCCTTTTCACTTTCTTCATTTTACCCTGGCAGCCACGGGCCGTCGCGCCGCCGCGCCACCCGCGCCGCTGCCAGCCATATTTCTCCGGCGCACTTGCACGTACAATCCTGCCACGCATTCTTTATTCTCCAATGAAATTCCCATTATTCATCCCGTTGGGAGACTTAAACATTTTACTTACCGCTCGCTCTCCCCTTCGTACAGAAATTTATTTGTTTTCCTTAGCTAAACGCTATTTGATGCAAATATTAACGCGTATCCCGGCTATATTCATAATTGAATAAGATATGCTCCAGTCTGAATATAATTTAATAACTTTATTTAAACAGAATTTTGTAATTTAATACTCGTATAAGTTGATGCATATGCATATATGTATATATTCAGCGTCTGTTCTTGAACTCAGTGCCAGTGTACAGATTTTCCAAGAAAGAGAGCGAAAAAGTTTCTAGTTCTTGAGGAAAATGTTAATGTATTCTTGTCATATGCGGATATTAAACTGTCGGCGCACGAATCTTTTCTTCGTCGCTGCACGAATGGACAATTTGGATAATAAACGTTTATTCTCCGGGGCTCTCGGTCCAGGCTGGTTATGCAGGCCACCTAACTGCAACCAATTCATTGTTTGCTCTGGTGTACATTCCCATATTACTGTGTCCCACTCGAACCTTCCACCTATACCGATGCTCTCGACTCTCGACACCGCACCACTCTCTTTCTCTCAATATTTCGCCGCCCGTTTCCTCGGAATTTCCATATTTCTTCCAATGCCCATATTTATTTTCGCCACGGTTGATATTAAAGCGCTCGAGTGTGCCAGACATTACTGCCGTTGGCCCCGACTTCAGCCTCGGCACTGGTTCATTCTCGCACCAGATTTCTTCTTTCCTTTTTTCTAATTTTCACAGATACAACCACTCTCATATGACTCTCAAATCATCGGATCATCTTTTATTAAAAACGCATCGCAAGATATGAAGGGAAATACGTTTGGCGGATTGGTGTCATGCATATACTATCAACTGTTTGTCATTCAAAAATGCTTTTAGTATAATGCAAACAACTGAGTCTGATGTACTGTCAATCCAGGATTAAGGTTTCCATGACGTGTGTGGATTGTGGAAACTATGAAACTTAGAATGAAGGATCAATAGGTTGGCAGTTCCTCCGAAAATAGGGTGAAGAATATCATCTTTCCGATAATGCATGAGGCTAGCACACTTTTAGTACTATCCTGGGCAAGCGGGTGGGCTAATTTACATAGCAACATGCACGAAAATATACGAATTAACTCGGTATTTTGCAAAACGGGGATATAAAATGTGAAAAAGAGCCGGCAGACTATGGCTAGGACGAGTCCGCCGGGCACCGATTCATATTACATCTATACACGTGTAAAAGCAAACGAATTTCACAGGGCAGGAGGACGCTAGTTTCGAATACGTGTAGCTAAAAAACGAATTAAAAGCGTCAAACAGACTGACGGTATTCTGAAGGGTCTAGCAGACAGACGGGTGAACTTTGCGTTGGGTGCGGATTGTTTCGAGGACTATTTATTGGTGAGGAGGCATGCGCTAAAAATGAAGTTTGAAAGTGCCCTCCCATTTTTTCGAGCGCGGCCGCGGTTGAGAGATTGTTTTCCGAATTGTTGACGCCCCACCTTTCTCCTCGAACAAGAGTTTCGCGCCCTCGCGGATAAACGTTTGAACTTTTCCTTTCCACCTTTAGGCATTTCCAGCATTATTTGCGCGCCACTTACCACAGAATTCTCCCTGCGTTACCAGTGAAATTAAAATACATCTCGTAAAACATATCTCTGGCATATGTGATTTCTTTTTTCGTTGCCAATTCAATTCCATCAAAGCTATTTTTGAAGTTAGGTACATTTTATTTTCCTCGAATGTTTTTGTATTAGCATTATCAAAATAAAGAAAGGTAGTGGGTGAGGGATTGTAAAATAATAAGGACAACGCTGAAATAAAAAAGTAAAATGTTTATTGTCAACTCAAAACATAAAACAGTGATGAAAACGATCTTATTTGTAGGATGTGGTAATATTTTGGAATTTTGGTTGGGTGTTAACACATTGAGACGTTCATTCCCTTAAAACCAAGTAATCCGCGCTTCCGAGATTCAAACGTAGTAAGCTAGAATTGCGCCATGGGACAAAAGGAAAACGTTTCGAGGGCTGCATTCGCTGGCTGGAACCCTCGAGACTACATGCACGTGCGTAGCACTCGCGGACTGCTTGGAAAACCGGAAAAGGGTCGAGCACCTATTTCCGGGGGTGGCTATTATTAAAAGTATAAAGCCACTTCCGCACGCTGCAACAACCAGCTCGTATTAAATGGAAGAACGACCGTCTCTCCTCTTGCTTTCTCTCTCTTCCAGCCATTCCACATATCCCATCTACCACCCCACTCCATCTCTCCTGTTAATACTGCCTATCGCCAGACGACATGACATTTTTACCATCGCAATCACCTTTCTCTATTTCCGAGGATTTAGGTGTCCCCTCAACCAGCAGCTATGCCTCGTACTAACATCTTCCGCTTTTACCTGACTTTCCCTAGTCTACTCTAATGCAATTAATAATGGTAAAAATGCCAAGAACCATTAGGCGATTCAAACTCTAACGAGGTTATGATGGGAATATGGCTAGGATGCATGCCCGGAAAACGACGGATTATACGAAGCTTATGCCGGGAGAACTCAGTTTCCTCGAAATACATACCACGGCTCTATAGCCAAGACGATTTTCCATTCGCGCTCGTTTTCGCAAAGCGCCTTGCTTCTCTCTCCCTCTCCCCCTACCTCTCACTCGCTTGCTTTCTCTCTGGCTTTCTGTGCCACGGCAACTTTAAAATGAACTCTCGTCGGTTAGACGCGCTTATTTTAGAGCGTTCCTCGCTTTCCATCTTTTCAACTTTATTGCGGCCTCCCCCTTCGCCCTCTCACGGCTTTCCCTTTCCCTCCTGCCAGCAGACTAGTGTCCGTCGTTCGGCGCTTCTCTCTCACCACGACTAGTCGTTCGTGCCTGCAATTTTACTCATCTCTTAGTTTGCTCATTCTCTTAGAGTGTCGCAGTTATTCGAGACTGGCTCTCACTCTTCCTCTCTTCCTCTTTCATTCTCGTCCTCTTTCTGTACTCACAAAGTGCGATATCTCTTTCGGGAATAGGACACGCGATGCCAGTCATAAAATGTGCTATGTACCACCTGCGCTTCATTTTCCCGGTCTCCTCTAAACGAAACTTGACCGAATCTTTAAAGGAAACTTGTTAACAGAACTCTAGCTTGACTCGGCGATAACTGTGATGTTGCTCTGGATCCTTTGTCCGGATATCTTGAGAGTTTTCGATCTAGGGAAGCAATATAAAGGAAAGGGCCATAAAAATAAATGCGAGTAGGAAGAGTAAAAGTCGAGGACGCAAAGCCTGTCGATAGAATGTCACCGGGTAAACCGTTTCAGATCCCATGGGAGAAGTATCATCGCATAGAGACGATCGTTCTCCTCTGGTATATCGTCCTTACGCCTCTCCATCTTTCGAATCTCAAGCACGCATGGATCTTCGTTAAGTTCCTCCCCTCGACTAAACTTATTTTCAATTATTCAACTTCAAAATCAAATTGAGTTATTACTGAAAGACATTATCCCTCAGAAAGACGAGAGGAGCGCAGCCAGGAAAGTGGTTTAGCAAAACGTCAAGGGAGATTCCCAAAGAGAAGTTTATTATTTGTGCGCACCACTCAATTTTCTCTCGTAGCTCCGAGTCCTCTTCCTCGATAACAGCCACTGGAAGCCGTAAATAGCGAGCGATACCCGAAGAAAAATGCATTCTGTATCGACAGGCTTCGATTCGTTATTCAAGCTATCGGAGATTCAGAGATATAATAGTTGATGGAAAAATGCCGAGAATAGGGAGCACAGAGAGAGAGAGAGAGAGAGAGAGAGAGAGAGAGAGAGAGAGAGAGAGAGAGAGAGCCATAGGATGTACCTGCCGGTGGAGCGGAGCGGGGCGGGACGCGACGCGGCGCAGGGAATGCTGATATTCGCCCTTTTCTTCGGCCGAAGGAGCCTAAGATTTGCGTAGAAGGAAGTCCGCATAAACTGGAAGGAGATTCGCTTGAATAGGCTCTTTTCCTTGCAATCGATGAGGAAAAGGAGCGGCCCAGACACCGCTCTGTCTCTCGATAAGCAGCGGCGATTTAATTGCGGAAGAAAGCAATGCCTTCTTAAGGACCATCTCCACCCACCACCACCCGACAACCGACGACCGACGACATCGCCGTCTGGCATCAAGGACCTTCTTCGAGTCTACGTAAACATCGTCAATACACTTCACCGCGACTAAGAGCAAAGGCCCCCAGACCTTCGATACTCCGGAGAAAATGGTGACGATGTCGGTTTTCTCCCTTTCTAAACCCTTTCGAGGCTGGAGGGGACCACGCCAGAAGAAACCTCCCTCTTCTCTCCACTCTAACCAAATATCGACTAGAATACTTTTAACTTCGAACTTCTCAAACATTTAACAATTCCATTTCCAGATTAACCCAGATATCTGTAAATAAGCAAATCAATGAAATTAACAAACTCCAACTGAATCGCAAGATATATTTGCTAGATATTTCGGAATGATGAATTGAATATTCCCTTCATTCAATAAAGCTATCTCCAACATCTTCGGGCAAGATCTGTATTCAGCGGTAGTCTCCACTGAGATATCTAATATAAAACAGTGGATAAGAGGATCAGGAAGAACGACTGGCTATTTATTCAGTAGGTTCGACTGAAGGAAAACTCAATTTCTCCGCGGCTCTCCACTGTAAGTTCCATTCTCCAGCACGTAGATATAATTCGAGAAAGAAGGTATCGTCTCTGTTGGTATCGAGATGGAGGGCTTGGAGGGAAAGGGAAAGGGCGAGGGAGAGTATGAGAGAGGCAATCTAATTGTCGACGGAGGCAGTAGCTCATTCAGGATCCAGCTGTTCGTGGCCTGCATCATCAATATCACGCATTTCCCGTGTGCTCGTGACTTGTTTACGATTATTATTGCCGCATAATACATCGTCTCGGCGCGGCGGGTGAAGCCACCCGAATTACCAGATACTCCACTCTACTCTCTTGTAGCTGATGTCATATCCGCTTCTGATATTACTGTGCCCTCTGACTTTTGCCATATCTTCCCAGCAAACTCTGTCACTCTGGAAATGCCATTTTCAAAATCAAATTCAAAGCATAACTGAAATTATTTTTAATCACGAGTTTCTTATACACGTTCTAAGTATTCCTTTCCCTGTAAACCTTTTCGATAAATTAAATATTCTTTATATAATTCTAGAGGACTTTTTCCAAACAAGGTTTCGAAACCCTTAGACTACGTTACTTCATCAGGATAGGAAAGACGTTGCCGACTTCCCTCAGACTCCAAGTTTCTATAATCTTCGAGTCAATAAATCTCGGAGCTTTCGAGGGATTCTCTTTCAGCGTTCTTTCACGGGGGAGTCTAACTTTCGGTTCTTAAGGCTTCGAGAGTGGATGGATTTCGGCGCTCTCGGACTTCCCCTATACCACTCCAACCACATCGCTTTGAGTTTCGAGGGGATCAGACGAGTAGAAATACTTTCTCCGTCACAGGTTTCATGGATATACTGATTTTACGAGTCAGGGATAACATTCTTGTAGTATCCTGCTTTATTATGAATTAGCTCGATTCTTGCGTTGGAAAATCGATGTCTGAGACATAATTGAATTGGTAGGTAAATATCCTCAAATGTGTATCGTACTGTACACATGTACGAGCCATGAAATTGCTCTACCGTCGACTTTATACTTTAACCAAGGGATATTCTGGATCGTATTGGGAATGTGCTTGCGCCTGAAATGCGTTCCTTACCAGTGTCTGTGCTCCCAGGAAGAAGAATAGCGTCGTCTCGAAACCACGATGTCACTGTTAGGTGTTCTTTGATATTTTCTTGTGCTGTGCAAGAGAGAACTGCGTCGCAACCCTCCATAACGGACTGTCTGTTTACCCTGACATCGTACCCCGGAACAGTCAGTACTGCAACACACAATATCTTTTGTTAGATCTAATACTACAAGTACATTATTTTTTTGGACCCTGTAAACATGTTGGAACACTAACTTGCCTTGATATTAAATCTTTAACAATTAGTATCATCGTTCAAATACACTGCTCGTGTAATTGAAAAATTAGTGCTACTAAACACGTGCTATTTTCGAAATGTGGAGATCTTCATTTCTCAAGCGCACGTGCACCAATTTAATATCCCCGCAGAGGAAAAGATGACCGATATAAAAAATCAAATGCACGTTGGTTCACTTGGAGAATTTCCACTCTCAATCGCAGCGAGGGAGGCCATTAAACCTCGTAATATCGTAAATAGCCGATGGAGTTGCAGATGTTTAAGGAGTAAATGGAATTGAAGCGGGGTGGGTGGAGCGTGTGTCGGCGGCGGCGCAGCGGAGGAAGTTAAAGGCCAGAGGCATTCCGAAGCGAAAGATGCATTCGAGCTATAATATTTACATGAACATCCCCCTGTCGCTAGGGGCGATTTTTCACGATGGGGCTGCTCTCCACCAGAGGTGTTCGATGTTGTTTACCAACACTCCGGAAAGTTAGCACGGCCCGATGCAGCCCTCATAAATCATCACTCTTACGACGTGACATCCGTTCTCCATTCGACGAGCCAACCAGAGTTATTTCGCGATAGAAATCAATGAAATGCTCAGTCATCGTGTGTGAGTGTGTGTACCGGCCAAGAAATTACGAGAAGGACCCTTTCCACGCGATAGGGTCTTACCTATTATGCCCTGTAATGCGATTCCAATCGTGCCGGTGCGACGCGCTTAGTTCCCTCTGACCCTTGCTCAAGGAAAGCCATTCTTCAACGTGCCTTCATCCTCTAAAGTCAGACCTTACTCCACTCTGCAGTGACAGGGTACATGCAGCTAGTTTCACCCTTTCAAGCTGCTTTATTGTTAGAAAAAAGCTCGAAATCTAAACTTGAAGAAACTTGATTTCTTTTTTTAAATGCCAGCAGCTTTTAGAAAAGGATTGACGCCGTCGCATCGATGCTATTAATAACGCCAAAATGAATGAACTTTCTTATTTAAAGTAACAGTCCGACGATGTGAATTAATTGTGGAGTGGTAGTACCTAATGAATTGGAGGATGGGAAAACCGGGCACGAAAAAGTTTTTGCGAGAGAGATTTAGAAACAACTCTTAATGGTTAATTGATGCCTCAAGAGGAGAGAGGTCGTTAAATCATAGCAGTGGCAGCAAGCAGAAATCCACCGGGCGGGATTCTTCTCTTTGAAAGCTAGCTTATAAACAGTTTTATGCTTGAAATTCCATGAATTGCCAACAGCTGGTTAGTTTGGCGTCGATGAGGTATCGGTACCTTGTTAGTGGTAGTCGGTGGGTGCTTTGCGTTTGCAAACTTTCCTTTTCCTCTCTCTCTCCCTCTCTCTTCCTTCTGAAGTGGCGACGAGTCCGATTCACCGAGTCAACGAGTAGACTAAAAGACTAGTTTCCAAGTATCGGTTATTACTTAATTGTCGCCTCGTGGACTTTGGCTTTCACATTCAAGAGTCCTCAACTCCCTGTAAGTCGTGATTTCTTAACTTCTGCCCGTTAATACTTTCGACTCTCCGAGTTAATCATACTGAAATATCTGCTCCTCTCTACTAAACTTCAATAATTACGGTTTAAAAGCTAAAGAATGTGTAAGAGACATCGATTGCTTAACAGTAAGGCCAACGGATATGGATTTCTATGACAAGCATTATGCAATCAAATATTAAGATAATCGTTAAGCTTCTCTGACATAAAACGCAGTCGTTATAATTGAGAAAATCTTTTCAAGACCAAACGTCCGGTCAGAGAGGACAGCAGTTTGCTAAGATATCCATTGCACTTTAACAAGACAGTATCCTCTGGGAAAAGAGGAGGCGGAAAAGGCAGATGGGTGCTTAGGTCGGCAAAAATCTGAACGAAGATCTAGAGCAGCAAGCCAAACTAAATAGTTGGATCGGTCTGCTCTTGTGACTGCAAGCTTGCTAGAGGATGAGCGAGGTTGTAGTGTTGCGAGAAAGGGGAGAGATGACGCGATCGCTTTCCTGAGTTGGGCGGAATATATCTTCCGAGGAGGAAAACGAAATCCGCAAATGAAGCCAATATACGCGAATGATCCGCAGTCAGCCGGGAGCAACGATATTTTCGCCGGGGCCGCACGAATCGCTGGAATTAGCTTTACTCGAAAGTACACGCCACTGCTCGGATTTTTCCCTCCCACGCCACGTACAAGTATATGTATCTTCCCTCACTCTCTTCCTTTCCTCCTTGGAGGTGTGTAATGCCGGGGATAGGGATACGGATAGGGATAGGGATGCGAATGCACGGAGAGGGCGGGGCAATTCTTCGATTCCTTCGAGGATAAACCAGCCGATTCCACGGCGAAACCTTTAACCCCTCGGGTCAGGAGAAACTCGGGCAATTTCGTTCGCGTGATTAGCTCAGCTATCAGCCGTTATTTGGACGTAATCGTTCCTAATGCGCACCGCACTGGGAAAAAGAAAGCTGAATCCATTGGATTTTGCATTAGTTCTTTTCACACTGCTAGAATAAGACTTGACCTCTGATTTTCAAGAAAGGAAAGGCATTATCTTTTAAACGAAATGTATCAAATAAGTATAAAATCCTTTTTTAACGCGAAGCAATTCCAATTTGAATCCGGTCTCTGTTGTAAGAATAAATCATTTAATCTTTACTGGAAAACTTTCATCGGGTAACATTTATGGTTGTGTTGAACTCTGGCGAAAGTATGGTGCTCGGTGGAAGGCTTTGTGGGAGGGCAGCTTTATTGTAGAATAAGGGGAAAGCGAAACTTTGAAGGGTAGCTACAGCCACCTTAAACTGAAGTTATCGGGCCGCCAAGAAAGTACGTGTATATCCCTTATGCTCCTGCGTTCCAGGAGCCTACCGAACTTCCACTGGAATCTGCAGGATTCTATGCACTTGCTGCGAAAATAGGCGGGCGAAGAAAGGCTGAGATTTATAGGCAATTTAAAACTTGTCGAAAGAGAGATACCGAGACATCTTCTTGGAATCAGAACACGCCTCGTTCCATAGCGCAGGCTACTTTGGCTCTAAAAGATCCCCTCGTCTGGCTCCTCCCGTCGCGTCGCGTCGCGTTGCGTCGCTCCGAAACTTTCTTTTCACGGAAATACGAAACTTGGGCGCACTGTTCCGAATGAAAGCACAGCAAGGAAGGAGGAAACAATAATTAAGTAGCTGTGTGAAAGCTGTAAGTGCAGCAGTAAGCAAATAAAAATATAGACCGACAATTAACTCTTGAAACTTCTATGGTAACTATAGACATTGCAAATGGAATTCTCGAGCAACAAACTACATTTCTTTTATAAATAGCACATTGTCATAGTGAGATAGAATGATTACTGTTTGTTACTTCACTTTGTAAATACGGCTGGGTATACCTTTCAAGGGGGACAGCTGAAAATCGTTGAAACCCTATTAGAAAAAGTTGGGCAGCTAGAAAACGGTTTGGCGGTTCTTGATATCGAGCTTACACATCACATTTCTCGTATCATTTCACTGGGCTATGTATCCCGCCGGTCCTCCCTTATCCCCCGTACACCCCCATTGATAAAAGCAGGAGAATCGGAAAAGAAAAGAGAAAAAGAGCGAAAGGAAAAGGGAAGGAACGGAGCAGAACGGAGCAGAACGGAGCAGAACGGAAAGAAGGTGCACGCTTGAGGAAAGGTCTTTCCACGGAAACAGGTGATCTTTCACTGTGCTCGGTCATAACTCTCTGCGGACGACCACTGCGCCCACTGTGTGCTTCTGGTAAATGAATAGTATTTTCGGCCAAATAACTCTCCCTGATATATTAAAGTTCGAGATTCGCCTTTCCCGAGCACCCTCTTGCCCCGGGATTCTTTCTTTCGTACGTTCATGACAAATTACTTTTTACTCTGCTATTCAGCCTCGCAATAGTATCGTCAAAGCGAAACAGCTCCTATTACTATTTCGTCTGAAATATGTAAGTACTAGTAAAACGGAAATGAAATATTAAATAAAAGTGTAGGAGTATATGGAACATTAAGATGCAGCCCTATTATCAAAATATTGTTAAATTACTACATTGCGATCCAATCCAGATGATTGTAGATCAATAACTTATTAGCAGAATCTATGGGAATTAATTGCAACACGAATTTAACAGACTGTACAAATCAGAGTAGCACGAAAATCTTTGGCCTTTACAATTTTTACTCTCGTACCATTACATTTCCCGGATTCAGTAATTAAATCGCGTGAAAATCGTTAAATAAATTGAATGCATTCCCGTCCAAGTTATATTTCGACCCTTCAACTCTACTTTCGTGCAATCAAGTTTCTCTCTCGGTCTCTGAGCCTCCGAGTCTCTCAGTCCGCCGTCACCCCAGCCCTAATTTTCCGATGCCAGTGGTACTCGTGGCGGTACGAAAAAGTAAATGAGCTCGAAGGGAAAGGTCCTCGCCGGTGCCGCGAAAGTTAGTTTTCACCAAGTGTGTAACTGCTACTGGTAGGAGGCTTATAGCACGGTGCAGAGGGGCAGGGGGAGGGGGGGTTTATAACTCGTACACGTGGAAGAGAAAAGTGAGCGAGAGAGTGGTGTGGGCATGGCTAGAGGGTGCTGTTGACAATGGTGGTGTCTCTTGGAGTTCTTTGGCGGACGTTAGGGTCGCACCGATGTCATTTCAGATAAGTTCCGCGTCTGCTTTCATGCCAGCTTCGGCATCCGTCAAGAGAGACCTTTGCCAAAGAGGCCTCGAGCTCCCCATCCACCAACAACCAGCCAGTCAGCCAGCCAGCCAGCCAGCCAGCCAGCCATCCAGCCAGCCAGCCAGGCCGCTTTCTCTCACTCGTGTGTACATACATACATATTACTCGATGCAAAGCTTGGACGACCCGATGAAGAGAAAAGTTGGCGAGAGGGCCGAGCGGGTAAAGGCCGCGACGACGAATGGCGAGGACGAGAGTAACGTTCCTACTCGGCTCAGCCCCATCTCCTACAGACCTCCTACACCGTTTACTCCTCTAATTAGCTATGCTTCCCGTCGGCCACCCTCCAGACAGATAGATATCTCGCTGCGGGATGATATTTCTCTCGCGTTTAACTTCCTGATATGAGATGTTGAATGCCAAGGATAAGGCGAATGGAGAGGCCGGCTTCATTCCGAGTTCATTCGATTCCCCGTGCCGCGAAAAGGCCAGCGCTCACTGCGTTTTGCTTCTCGTTCTACCTTTCGCCCGATCATACGCAGTCTGGCCTTCCATTTTATACCACTACCATACTCTACTTTCTTTCATCTTACATTTCTCATTAGACTAACAGACACTGGCAGTTGCACATCAACTGCCACCCAAGTTAATTTTTATGCAATAGAAAGGCGTTTAAGTCTGTGGATAATTAGGAAATGACTTGTATTTCATCAAAAGTTAAATACCCACCGCAAATAGCATATTTCCAAGAATTTAAAGAGTGGACAATTGGTTCTCTAATTGCCAGGCGATAATTAACGCGGAAATAAAGAATCAATGCTGGTGTACAAACTGTTCGGAGGACGATAATAACGCTCGGTATGGTAGATATATGCATGGCGGAGTTTCGTGAGCGAGCAATTAACCACCCGTTTAAGGCGTCCCATGGATATCCGAGTGGAAGACAGCTCGGCATATACATATGTATACTGTTCTCTGCTGGCCCTTGAAGCATCGTTGCAAATGCGACTGACGAAATCGGCTAAAACTCAGGACTGCCGGCGCGGCACACCAGTTAATCCCCGCCACTTAGGATCCTCGGTGAAAGCGAGCAAAGCGCAGTGGAGAGTGCGCCCAGGACCATTTGAGTATCACTTAAACTTAAAGCCTTGGATACCCTGAATGTTCTTTGATTATCACGGTATCTCATTCCGATTGCTACACATAGTACTTCAACTGACAACAGGTGGAATTCAAAGAGACTCACTAGATTTGGCCATGCTTCAATAAAGTAAATTCTTAGTTATTGTTGCCAAGAGAAAAACTGGTATTAAAACGTTTGCATTATTAGACAGGAAAGATAAATGACCATAGATATTAAGAGGTTGGAACGGAATGCCAAACAAGGCTAATACTGGAGTAGGAGGGAGTAAAAGAAACGGTTGTAGGTAGTCCTGATTAGAAGTTGGGTCCGGCCGAGACGTGGGCAGCAAATGGAACAGAGAGGAGTAATGTACTAGGGAAACAAAACGTAATAGAGGAAGGGAGCAGTATGAAAGAGAGAAAAACAGAAGCGGAGGAATGGCCAGGGTAAGTCCGACTGAGAAGTGAAAAAGAAAGAGGGTGAGCGTATACACACACAGCTACACAGCCACACAGTCACACAGCGACACATAGGGCAAGAGAGCGAGAAAGCTTCAAGTAGAGAGGGGATGAAATCTCGGTGAATGCCAGGTCACTCGTTTAAATAATTAAACGCGTAATTACCGCCGGCTGGAACACATTTTAATGAACGGGACCTTTTTGCATCCTAGTCCCCTACCGCATCCCACCAACTCCTCCCACCCCTCTCACTCCCTTTCTCGCTTTCTCATCTCGGTCTTACCGACCCTCGTTCTCTCTCATCTGGATGCGTAGCGTACCATCTCCGAGAAGCTTGACGACGACTTCTCGAGACTTTAGAAAAGCCCGGAGACTTTCGAAAAGGCGAGTCGAGCGTGATTTTAACCTGGTACGTGTATGTAGTGTGGAAGTATCTACGTGTGCGGCCTACCCCGACGAATACCGATTCGATATCTCAGAAGAGACATCTATTTACACCGCCACCTATTTAGCACCGGCTGTTCAATGTTCAGACTTTAATACGCTTGTCCACGCACCTCGTTATTTCTGGCGTCCAATCAGAACTCTCGCCGAAATATGCACATGCATTCTCGACTGTCAGAAAACTAGAATTGCTTTCCCGTCCTATTAGCTTTGGGAAAATATCTCCGTAGCAATCTCTTCAAAACAGTATATAAAAAATGTTTACGTTTATAAAAGTCAATTAAAATTTCTACTAACGGGGATCCATATAATTTTCACGAACCTAGAGCAAAGCCGAATGACCCTCATGGATTTCCGACAAGCAGCTATACTCCATTTAATTATACAGGGCTATCTTGTCTCTATCGCCTTAACTGGAAGCTATTCTCTCTCTATATAATCTCTATGTAGTCTATATACACCTATATATCCCTCGTTCTCCCACTCACTGCCTCTCTAGCTGCTGGATCTTCCGCTTAAAGGAGACTCTTCGTTAATGAGATTTGATAATCCATGAAAGATTCAGCACGGACATGCTGGGGATTCAATTAGGACCGCAGTTAGTGGGTTACTAACAACTCGTAGTGGTCCTTCTCAGCTAAGCGATCAAAGTGATCCCGTCTACTAATTATTTTACTTATTAGATCGTCAGCGAAAAATGTCTGGCTATTGAATTCCATCGAGTTTTCAAGCCTTATTTTTAGATGTGGTTCACCGTCCAATTTCTTACACTTGCTTTTGCAGAATATAAAATTTCGTTAAAGAAACTGTCGAATTAAGTCTGGAAAAGTTAAGTTTACTCGGAGGATCGTGGTAGGAACGGGATTTCCTGATAGTCCATCCGGAAGAATTCTATGTCAGGCAGGGTTTATCGATTGGTCCTTGTCACGAGCCACGTCGAAAGTTGGAAAGTCAATGGAAAGAAAAATTTTCTTTGCAAGTCGTCGGCAAAAAGTTTGAAAGAAAGTTCTTGGAGCAAGACCACGTTCTTGTGTCCATATCAGTCCAATTCGAGACTAAATGTCTTCCAAATCAAATAACAAGAGACTGCATTTTTCTAGGAAAAAGACTAATAGGTATATTTTTCCAATCCCATTGTTCGTTTTAGAAAACTTATGCAAATAATAATTTATCCAATATAGATCTCAGTCTCTCCAAGAATAATGGCTCTGTCTAAAAAAATGTTGCACATCTTTCGCGAAGCAAGTTAAACACTCAAAAGTTTGCAGTCGACGAATCCTGATATTTCCTGAAGGAACAGCCATCAAAACTGTTCGCATTTTCATTCTGCGTCCTATCAAACTTCTAGCAAACTACTCGGCAAGAGTTTCTACCACTCTTCACTATTCTTTCGCGATACTTTCCTTCCCGCAGATCCGCTTGTTTCCGTACTTTCCCCATATCCCGCGCTTTCTAATATCAGTTTTCGAGGATGGGCGAGGAAAAGTTAGCCAAGCATCTTTGAATGATGTTGCTCCCGGGCTATAGGATTGACGTCAACGAAGACGTATCGTGGTGAAAAGCCACAAGGGAAATAAGAAAACCGAGTGCGAGATTCCGGTCCACCGGTATTTACCCACCTAAAAGCCTTTACTCAACTCTTCACGTTTTTAGCAGATCACTTAGAACGTTTTTCCACTATTAGCTGCTTATGAGCATCGTAAACTAAGCCTGTCTTTTGTTTTTGAGAACTTCTGATAGTCTATAGCATTCTTCTTTTATTAACTAACTTCCCCTAGTACTCTGGACCACCTTAGTTGGTTAGCAACCAATTGAGATTTGTCACTGTAAACCTTTGCATCCTTCGAATTCAGGAACATTGGAATGATAATTGCGATAAATACTTTTTGAGTCAGGATGCAAGCTAATCTTGATAAAAGAATCGTGTCAAGGACTCGTTCGAAACGGGAAATCCATGTGATTCTAATGGAAATAGTGGCTGCTTAACCACAAAGTACCAGGGGATATTAAAATGTAGATTAAAGGAAAATAGCCGGCTGGTACATATTGGTATAGCTGGCGAACGATCAACTTTTAAAGGCTCTTAACTTTACCGGCGCGTCGCTCCCGCGTTAACTATCAGTTACGCTATCGGGAGAAATATTACCTTGTAACCTTTGCCGCTGAATACTACAGCCAACGATGTAAGCAAGTTTCAAAGATTGCAATTTGGATAACAGGAAGAAAATAGAGTTTGGTGTTTAGTTTGCAGAAAAGTCTTTTTTCAAATTCGATAGATGGGATTTATTCGGGTTTGGCGAATGTCTATGGGAAAAGGTGGAATTGGAATTAGTTTGGAGGGCGAGGCGAATCACTATAACTCTGGCAGTATGTACGACTGATATACATATGTATAGGGAGTGGCACGGTTCGATGGCGTTGACCGGCTTAAAATCGGCTATTTAAATGGTTGGCCACGTGTAGCCTCTTAAGCGGCTGAAGTTTTGTCACCAGGTACATGGACAATGCCTGCGTTACTTCGGATCGAACTTCCTCCGATACAATTTAACGGGTTCCAAAGCGTTCTCCCTTCGGTATTTACTCCAACTGCACGCTGATAGCTTTCACCTGAGAGACCGACAGAGACAGAGGGCGCCATCCTATTCCCACCCCCCCAGAATGGCCATCCGGACCATCCGGGGATACTGCTCCCACTAGGAACTTTTATCTCCCAACTTTTTCCAGCCTCTTTTTAGCCCTGACTTTTGTTTCCACGCGCCTGCCTCCTACTCCTAACGTTCGCGAGCTTGATTTTATTGCACCGACCTACACACACATATATGCCAGCCGTTTCAAAAGGAGTGCTGAAATATGGAAAGGCTAGTTTCTCTATAATGCAAAAGCGCTAACGTACGATGACTATTTCAAGTGGTGCTAGCTGGACCATCTTTTTTATTTGCGCTCGCAAAACTGGCCAGCCATTTTCGGGCTGGCGCCTCTTGGCTTCAGCCAACCAGAGTCTCTTCTCTCGTGTGCTCTGGCCTCGGTTCGCGTAATTTTTAACAATTCGCGCTGTCATTAATTTTATGAGGCACAAACAGCTATTATTACGCCGGGTCACGTCCACCTAGCGAGCCTTCCCTCCTAATTGACATTTATTGTGACCCTGCCACCTTTAATATCGACCACGGCTTTTTTTACCTAAAGCCTGACCCTCCCCCACTCCTACCCTTATTAGGCAACACCCGCCGCCTGAAAATACTCCTGCTTATCCTCCATCAACCAGATCAATGAACTTGCATTATTTTACCGAATACGTAGCCTACCTTGAGATACGCAATGAGCAATTATTGGCAAACGAACGTGCCTCGCATTAGTTTCTGCTCTATTAGTAATTAATTTCAATTAATATTGTATCAGTTGAGGGTTATTCGCATGAGTAATTACGATCGACTCTCTATCTCTACATTGGCAATAATATAAATAACAATGTAACCAATCTCGTGGGGTTATCTCACGAGGAAAATTCATATCAGAGGTTGGAAATTGGTATCGGCAGAATGGGTAGGGGCTCGAAGATAGAGGCAGCAGCGTGCAAGTTATTCGCGCACATATGTCGCGTTAGTTTAAATTCGGTAATAAAGCGACGCAAGCTGTTACATTGCAACAGCAGCAGCAGCAGCAAGCGGGCTCGAGTGTCCAAGTGCCTGGAGAAATATTGCCGATGCATCCGAGGGAAAAAACGATTTGACCGAGAGCAGAAAGCGTAAAATTGTCTCGAGAATTATTCCTCGGGCACACGCTTTAAGCGACCCAAGCCCCCATCGCACCCACCTTCCAGCTCAGCTTTGATTTAGGGCCATTCCGCTTACGTGACTTCTTCAACGCCAACCTGTCTTCCTTTACAGGTCTTTCCTCTTTTTCTCTACTTATTAAGTCCGCACATTTATTAATCAACATCGAATAATAAGTAGGCCAATTAATTAGTGCTACGAAAAAGTACAAAATTTATTTGGAACAATTTTTAATTAAATCCTGCACAAATGTACCACTGTGTTCATCTCCCGGTACGCGAATAGTTTGTGAAATTTCAAATCATTTATTAACTTCAAATAGGAGGGAACTTAAAAATAGTAGAACTGCATTAATTGTCGTGATTCCACGAATATCGATGAAATAGTAGAATGATGGCCTGTGGAATATAAATTCGGGAAGAACATGAGGGAATTTTTTCATTATCGAAATAGAGAAGTCAAATCTGAGGAAAAAGTAGTGGGAATTAGTTATTAGCAAGAGGAAACGCGACTAGAATTAGCTGGTCTCGAAATTACTTTCATAAACTCGTATCTGTGACGTGACGGGGACGTGTCAGGCCCGTGGAGCGGATATTGCCGGTGAGAGAGGATGGAATCGAACAGGAAAAAAAGGGGGAAAAATGGTGATTAATGAAGGCCGTACTGGAACTGGCGATAATGAGGACTGGGCACACAGCTGAATGATGCGCAGACATGAGTGGGTGTGTATGTGACTGGAGCGAGCAAGACTCTCCGAGTAAGCGAACGCTTTTCACTGTGTGTTATTTTGCACTATTTCCATGTTATTAACGTTTCGAGTTACACGCGTTGGACGTAGAAAGGATCAAATAAAGCGCGATCGAGCTTGCACGGCCGCAGGATAACGCAATAGGCGCCCACACGATCATTAGCATGGGTAAACAGCTTTCCTGTTTGCTTTGTAAGCCCCTACCGTTTGTCGTCTGCGTCCATCATTAATCTGCGAGAATTCCCGCTGGCTAGATTGATTTCTTTCCCGAATCCCCTACTACAAACACTACCATTTCCTCGCATAACACTCGCCTCTCTGATGATTTAAGCTTCCTTAGAAAAGCTTAACTGCAGTAATCTCCTCAAATATAGCAGGAGAAGATGCTCCAGAGATATTTATATCGGGACTCTCCAGCAAAGGAAAGTCCCGGTGTAATCGATCCACTTCTTTAGCAAGTATACAGAAAGCGAAGCAATTAAAGGTTGAGACCTGTTAATTAAGAAAGAAGGTAAAACTTTTTCGAAAGACTCGTTCATTGAGCAAGTCAAAAGATAGCGGTTATAAATTTTAAATTCATGGTACAATTAGCATGTTCAGGTTCATTTTCTTGGTAACTAATAATAAATCACATTAGTATGGATTCTTTTTAACTACATCCCCGCTATAATTCAAACTAGTTTTTCACATAAAGGACTCACATAGTCTACTTGACAACACAAAAGCACTTCTTCACTATTCTTTTCATTACGAAATCTTTTAAGCGAGATATCCTTATGGAATAATTATATTTTCTATTTGAACAAGTCATATCTTTCAATGTAAGTAGAATTTGAATGGGAAAATGAAGAAATGCAAAATCTACAAGTGAGTCAAACGAAGGATATTGCTTGTGCAAATAATCTATACAGACAGTCAACGAAATAAAGAATTTTCAAGTAAACAATTAAGAAAAAAGAAGGAATTCAATAGAAATGAGGACTTAAGATAATTGCAATGTATGAATGCATATTAAAATTAAAACTAGATGCTATTTGGAACTGTCCTGAAGGACTATTGCATGAGACACTCGGACTATTTGTAGTAAAGCGTCCAACCATTTCCTTCATTTCAACATCCGAGATACGACTTCGAGTTTCAGCAAAGCTATTTAAGTAAGTCTAACATAGCATAGAAGGCCTCGGATTTGAGTTAACGTATGTGCAGGTTTGTGTGCAAGTGTATACTCGCCACCACAACGCTAGACGTCTCTAAGAAACTTTCTGGCCAAGGAAGCTTTCGGATGACTTACCGGCACGAAGGGTAACCTCTCGCGAAAGCACCGTTCCCACGAAGCTTGTGGCTCGACATCTGTAACGCGCGTTGTGGACTTCCGCCCGAAAGTCCTGCGCAAGGAACGGTGGGAAGTAGAGGGTTCCGTTTCCAAGTAACTGCCTGCAACATACAAAAAGCTCCGCCTAATTACACCGAGCCCTTAAGATGCAGGTAAAACTTTCACCTCAACACTTTGATCATCATCCAAACCACTTCCAATAAATATTCTAGTAACTTTTCCTATCTTGTGTTTGGCGAACTGATAAGCTACAGGTCATATATCTGATCTTTATCTTGTTCAAGATTCAGGATCTTTTTTAAATCAAAGAAATATAGGAAAACTCAAGATATGATTTACCTTAATGTGCCTAGGTGTTTGGGAAATAGTGTCTTTCACTTCCTAACAATTCTCTCTTACTCTCGTCCCCTTAATCGAGCATTTACATATTTAACCAACCGTAATTATTCAATAGCCATTAAATACTTTAATCGAAATTTGCAAAATGCAACTGCCGCTATTGGAAAACTTGGACGGTATAATCGAGATGGATTTCTCTCTAACTACCACATTGAATTTTAATAATACTAATGGAATACCTAAGGCCAATGCGTACTCTCCTGCAATATTAAATATTAAGCGGGCGAGAAAACAGCAATTTCCGGTTGGGAAAGGAAGGATACGGGGGGTTTATACGGTCATGCAATGATTGAAAAAAGACAGAGTGAATTCGAGCTCCGTATTCGCGGGCGAATGCAGCACTGGAAATAGTTATCGATCTTAGGAAAGGTCAAAGTTTGCTCGGTAATTACTGCTAGAATCATCCCAATTTCTAGGAGGGTAGGCAAACCGTCTGGATTGGGTGAAAGCTCAATTATTATGATAATATGTATCTTGCGGGGATTGAGAGTAATTAAATCAAATTGTAAAAGTCTATTTTAACTTTTAACTGCCCTTTTTCTCTTCCCATCTCTATCACTGAAAAATCAATTAACAAATGGACTGGTGCGAATGTTCGTTCTATTTTCAACGATATTGACCATTTTGCCATGAAATCCCATAGCAGAGATACACTATACTGAAACCCTATCGCAATACCACAGCAATGGAGACATACTGGAGCCGCAACAAGGGAAGCTCGTGTAAAAAATAGCAGGCGGGTCAAGTTTTAATTAAAGCGACGACTAAACGATTCTCCAGTTTGCTCCCGTGCGATCCAATTGTCGGCACTTTGACCAATTCTCTCTGCCTGCCTCTCTCCCCTTTGTCACCTGTTTTGCACAAGAGAAATCAAACTTTTTTACATCCTCGAATTCTAATAAGACTCGAGGTATCGTTTAATTAAAATTTTGTAACGAATCGAGCTTTTAGGAATATATATTTCTTCTTAAAAGTGAAAGATATCACGATATAAAAATTGAACAAGTAGTAGTATTTTCTGTATTTCACTCTATTGCGGTATGAAGCTTATGCGGATCACCTTGAAGGAGGAGGGGGTGATATCATAAAGGGAGAAGAAGAAGTAAGAGGTAGGGAAAATTACCACCGAGAGACTGGAGAGACTAAACAGCCAACCGAGTCGTGCCTTGTGGCGCGGCGGAAGCTGGCAATAAAATACTAAAGAGAATGAGGAAAATAAGGGGAACTTGTGAGAGCAACAAACTGACAGTACATTAACTCAACAAAAAGCACTGTCGGCATATTAAATCACTTTTCAGGCGTACTCGACACCCAACACCCGACACCCAACGCAGCGAACGTTTAAGTGCAACTGAGGGTGTTTAGCATCATTCTGCCAACACGAGACTTCGCCGGAGTTAATTTTCGATTCTAAAAGCACTTCTTGATACGTGCTCTCACTTTTCAAACCTTTATGAGAACGGACTGCTTTTTGTTCAACGTATTTCCTTTTTTGAATGTCTTAAATAACTACCTCTTGCGCTATTAATTTCTTGTATTCTCGAAAGTAATTGTCAACGAATTGTGAGCGAATTCCGAACGGGTAATGTTCGGAGACTGGCCTATTGTGAACAGGTAAAGTAAGCCACGAACGGTCGGAGGACGATTGGAACGATTGAAATAAAGGGGTCGGAGATATAAAAGTGTCGGGGAGATTTTGTGTGGTTGGTAGGAATGAAATCTGAGAGGAAAGATGCTCCCAAGAGGGCGGGCGTTCGGGCGGGCAGAGAGGCGTCGCGAAGAAAGCCGCAAGTTTTCATCTTTCCAGATTCATTTCCTCGCCGGCCTGAATATACCGGTAGCGATGGCGGCGATGGCATCCCGGCACACCTTTTTATTCCGTGTCATTTGAGCAACGCGACCACAAAGGATCCATAAAAATCACCCCGGTTCTCGCTTGGCCTGCGTACCGCCCGCCGCCCGTCCCACTATCATGTCGAGCTGAAATTGCACCGAGGTCGGTGCTGCATAAGCACTATCCGAAGAGTAGCTTGTTTTACCTCGTAAGCCCGAACCAGCCCCGCCCTCAACTTATAACTAAGAAAATCGAGCGGACCTCGCCACAGTTTTCCAATCCGCAAAAAAATCCCCCACCATTAAAAAAACTGCTAGTTTCACTATGCTACGGTCAGCCGAACCTTTTTCACTTCAATTCCACTCCTCTACAGCCCCTCGAGGATTTCCCAAGATTAGGATTCTTAATGGGCCATTACCTATACCGGCTATTAAGAATATCGTGAGATAGAGGTGTCGCTCATTCAAGGCTCTTTCGACCTCAATTTCCCGACGAAAATTGCCAGGAACTTTTATCTGTGGACAATCGGCGAACCAGTGGGAAGAATGGGTCGCGCTGCTCGCTCTCGACTTGGACGGCGCGACACTGCTCCACGCCATCCCGGTAACATCCAATTTCCCATTCTCGCGGCCAATTTTTCTTTTTGCTATCGAATCGAAGAGCTATATCAGCCAGGAACCGAGAGTTGGGAGGGGCGGGAGGGAACGGTAGTCCTGGCAGAGTTTATGCTTTCCGGCCGGCGACGAAGGACGAACTGGTCCTAAAAGCCCGGCATGGACTAAGGAACATTTCAATTACCGGGAGGAAATGGTTTCCCCCAGGTGTGCGCCACGCGTGCGATTGCCACGATATCCTGCCACCACCCACCACCCACAACCCGCCACCCACAATGTTCACGAATTTCCTCTGGATAGATATAAAGTTCGAGAGATCCGAGCTTCGATAGTAAAGTCAGCAAAAACATCAACATTCTCTCAAAGTTCAGCCCACTCTACTTTTTCAGAAATTCCGTGGTAGGATCGTTTAAAAGAATCTCTTGACTTTAAAAGAAAGGATTCCCACCCCACATTTCTTTCCCATAGAGCTTTTTCAATAGCACAAATTTAGCTATTTATGAAAAGAATTTTATTAATTTTGTTATATTGGGTGAAAGTAATGTGGTACAACTATTGTTAAACAGAGAGAAATATGTATATAGAGTAGAATAATGGAGAGAGGGAATACATTTGCATTGAAATTAGAGAGAATTGTGAAATTTTGCCATACCAATGAAGTAAAAGCTTTTCCCATTTCACGCGTTGGATTTTTCTCAGGGCCTGGCAAGAATAGCAGGCTGATCATAGCTGCGGGCCCGAAAACTTGGGTAATTTACAGGAGCTCAAAAGTTCCAAATCCCGCATACTAATCCGCTTACCCCTACCATGCCGGGCTTCCTCATGCGGAGGACTCGTGAGTGACACGAATTTCTAGTCGGCAAAGAGTGCATTCTCCGAAAAAAGGCCAGCCGACTGAAAGCGCCGGGGATTAAGAGACACAGGGAATTGGAGATTGGGATGGTAATTAACTGAGAGAGAAGTTTCCTCGAGAACTGAAGAGGACTTACTCACCTGAGACCAGGGACAGCTGTGACGGATCTCTGATCAGGACTCGTGATCCAAGTGACATGTGGTGTTGGACTTCCATGAGCAGAACAGCTCAGCTGAGAGCCGGTGGTATTCGAGAAAACTAGGGTGCTCGGCGGCTCGAGAACGAAAACTGGACCTTGCTGACCCTGCACAATCCCGATACTGCACGCTGCAACAGAAATGGAAACAACTCTCGTTAGCAACCTGTCACCTTCCTGCAAATGGTCAAGCATATTCAAATAATCTGAATTCCAAGTCATTCTTAGTTTTGGCCCGCTCTACATGAAAATGATCAATCCTCACCGCCAATCCTCCTTACCACAAAAGCACCAATTAGATACGTTCCTCGAAATGAATCTCTATAATACGATCCTTTAGTTTTTTCATAAAAACAAAGACTGGAATCCGCTTTAAAACGCAAAGGGTGCTTCTAGAGTGAAGGGAAGCACGAATTTATAATCCCGGAGTGATCGCAGTGAAGTAGAAAACGAGGTCGAAAGCATTAGTGGATACGAGCATGTGGGAATACTTGGCCGAGTGATGAACTCTCATAGTCATCATCGAAATAACAATATTGACTGTTGCACAGGGATCAGCCAACAAACTGAGCCTCGTAACCGACATTACTCGAAATTGCGATGCCCCGATACTCTTTCAGTACCTTCGAACACACAGGCAATCCTGAATAACTCCCTTCTCGCTTCTCCCACTCCCATACACCTCCAATACCCCTCTAGCATCGGCCAACTCCGATCCCATTGTCCATCGTATTCCGGTGCAATTCTACTCCACTCGTACGGACGGGTTTTCACGTGGACTTATTTATTTTATGGTATTTGTTTATTGCACTCGCCCGTACACTCCTCCGCACCCCTCCTATTCTCCAGCACCACCCCATTGTCCAGAACAAGTACAAGCGTACATTTGTTTGCCCTGTTCTATTTAATTGTATAATTGGAAGCCGATAATACCCGGGCGTACTTTAAAACACTGTCACGAGCCAAGGAAGATGGATGGCAAGCAATTAAAGCGATTACTCCCAACGCTGTTTAACTACGCCCGCGTCGACCATTCGACGCCAACAATTGCCAAATCACCATAGGAAGATTGAATTTTAATCACAGATAGACAGGAAACTTGACGAGCACTTCGTCCGATTTTCGATATTCCCGATCGTAAGTGAGGTTAAGAGAAATTCCGAGCGGAACGAGTCGCATCTTTCTCGGAAGGAATGGCCGATAAACGCGCCAAGTTCTTCTAGGAGAGTTAGCCCGACGTTTACTCGTCTGGAACGAGTGTATTATCTCCAGTCACTCGAAGCTCATCGGTGAAGGATGCCCTCATTGAACTTGGCAGCTGGCCAATCCTTGGAATTTACAGTGAACGAAGCTACCGGAAGGCACACACATTTTCAAACGCCGAGGATAAATACACCGAACATGTAATAACTTGGTTGGAGATAGTGAAAAAAGACGGCCTAATAATGAAAAGTTTGCTGGGAATAAAGATAGGTTAAATAGAGGATAGGAGGGTGAGTGGGTGTCGTAACGTCTTTTCACTCTTGGTTTATGCGTAGATGCGGTCACCTTAATTACCTTTCGTTGGTTCTCATTGCCGGTCCGGCTGGCTGATGGATTGCAAAGCCGCGAAAAAATCAGCATATTTGGGTCAAGCGAAGAGCAGGCTAATGCTGGGAATGCTAAAAGAGCCTGGGTAAAAGCGGGCTGACGAGGGGCTCGCGGGTGCGTTGGAGGTCGTGGGGGGGGGGGGTGACATCTGCCTGGTGGAATTCGGGGAGCGAGAATTCCGCGAGTATTTCATTCCATTACCGCGTGCGAGGGAGGCGACGCGATGCGATGTGATGCGATGCGACGCGACCCGACGCGACGCCATGATTTACGTTGATTCCTATCCACGCCGAGTGCGCCAATCCATCAAACTGTACGAGAGCCCTTCGTTAAATGCACCTTTACTACTATTAAATTTCAGCCCCGCCCCAAGGACCTCCCTCGGCAAACACCTCACCTAAATGCCTCGACAAAAATCCCGACCGTCCCCATTTTCCCTCGTTAGTCAATGATGTCGCACTGAATTTCCCCCTCGACTTTCACATTGCAAAATCTCAACCCCTACGCAATACCAGCTCCCGTACGGATCAAGATGAAAAGAAATTGCTGTTATTCTCCAGAATTATTGAAAGATACGCCTGGCAATTTGGTCCAACTACTTCAAGTCGAACTCAATCAATTTTAATCACCGCATTCATTAATCTGCTGTTTCTTCGGTCTGCACTGGCTCCGATACTCCAGCATGTTTGCCCGGCTTCCTGTTTGTTGGCAGCCATGTTTGCGCGATTAACATGAACCCACTAATACACCCTAGCGCAAATTGCCTGAATCAATATAGCTGGTATAATTACAGAAATCGAATGAACTTTTTCCCCAACTCCCATGACAAGAACGATTTGATACTTGCATTCATTACTGTGGAACAATCGCAATCATGTTAACGATATATTAATTAGTCCAATTACTGGGATCGCAATCAGATATTCCGTTTTGCTAATGCGACTGGTCGGCTAGCTGGTTGGCTAGCTGGCTGGCTGGCTGGCTGGCTGGCTGGCTGGCTGGCTGGCTGGCTGGCTGACTGACTGACTGGTTGATGGCAGGGAGGCAGGAAAATGTGAAGGTGACATGAACTCGGTGGAGTTTTACATTGGAAATGGGTGAAATCGGCGAACCAGCATCGAGAAGTTGTCAGGAGCGCATCGGGAATGTACTACTGTACTATATGGGAAGAGCGAACGAACCAGTAAGCACGGCCACGAACAGACGCCTGAATAATTTGTGTATCCGATTTGGTCTGCGAACTGAACAGTTGGCCGCGTCTTCGAAATAATCTGATCAATAATCTCCTCTCTCAAAATTCACTCTATCTCTCCTATATTCGTCGCTCCATTCTTTCGGGACTAAAATGAACCAGACGCTCCTCCTCTTTCGAGCTCATACGGATAACTATCACCTCCTACTTACTGCTGATACACAACGCAATCGAAATATACCACTTAAAATCTTTTAAACTCATAAAACCTGGATCATTCATCGTTGTAATATTACCTTTATGCATACATATGAGAAGCATGCATAGAAATTAATTGGAAAATGATCGAAAAAGTTTCAAATGACTGCCGGAATAGCAAATGATAATGAAGGTTAAAAGGTAGTACTTAGAGTTGGAGTTTGATCATCCTGGAAATGAAGATATATGAAATAAAATGCAAATGCTGGATGAAGTTTGTATGATAACAAAGCCGATGCTCCTCCAGGATATAGCCAACCTGATGAATTACTATTGAAGAGGAAATGAGACAATCCTATCCCAACTCCGTATTCGCAATTTCCAGGATGACATTGTATTTTCGCGGAGACTAGTCTTCAACTGGCTTCAATTTGTCCCGATCAATCGATACTAATCAATGCCGGTGCGGTCGCATGAAAAGCGGCATTCTGAAGGGGGTAGGCGGATCGGCGTGCTAATTTCGCGGGGGCAGCAAGCGAAACAGAATAAAAAGAGGGAGGCAATCGATGCACGTCCGGGCTCTCCTAATCCGAAAGTCTCGATAGTGCCTCGGTGATTACGGCCCCGGTCTGGTCCCTCTGGCACAGCCAGACCGAGTGCTTCCCATTTTCCCGAAAACCTTGCAGGACGCTTTCTAGGCAAGATCGATTCCCAGAGACGCATGCGACGCTCTTCTTCCTCCTCCGCCTCCAAATCCCCACTCTTTTTTGCCCTTCGCAAAATGTTGCAGGCACAATAAAAACTATTGATGAATCTCAACTTTGACGATGAAAATCTAAAAGGAAATTCCTATTATGTTAAAAATATTTTCCCAGTTCTTTCCATCTCTGCGATCTAGCCGGTTTGAAAAGCACTAGGAATACCTGGTAGGAAAAGCTGCGTTCCGAGATTTTCTACTGGCAGTCGGTGTATTGCCAGATTTCCTTAAAGGCAACGCCCAAATCATCGAATTCCGCAAGGAGTATGCGAAGGTACAGTAAGGGTGTAACACTCAGACTCACACACGCATGTACCGGAGGAAGGAAGATCATATCTTTTGTATTATGTTCACGTGTCGATCCGTTTTCTGCGAGCGTACAGAATTTTCTCTCGGGTACACTTCCTTTTTTACCCTTTTGCTGCGTTTCATTTCTTTTAGAGCACGTCCACGTCCGCGTCCACATCTCCGACCGTGGCCACGAACATGACTGGTTCTTCGAAATCCGAGAGAAGCCGTTTCGCTGAAATGCTTTAGGATACATTTTTGAAAGACTCGACGTAGGCGGATCTTCCTCCTCGGACAAATGTCCCGAGCACACCAAGATCCGGGATTCCTATCGATGTGGTTACAGTTTGGCTAGGTTCTTGCTCCTGCGGATAGCCAACTAAAGACTTTCCAAAGTGTGACAGTGATCGAAAAGAAGAATGCGACCTTCTAAGTGTCAAAGAGAAAGCTGGGATGTTATCGAGAAGAATAAAGGTAGTGAAAATGATATGATTGTGAGCAGTTTGGCATAGATTAACGAGCAGTCACTTAAGTGGATGAAAGGCTTGCCGCGATAATGCTCCTTGATCAATCAAATTCTGCTCTCTGAATGAGAACATGAAGAGCCTGGGGAGATGGTGCGATAACTTTTCCATCCGTAGGGAATGATTCTTAGCGGGCATCGTAGCCTTTGTCGTTTCTTGATGCCTTGGGAGCCGTAACTGTTGCTCTCCCTATGGTTAAGCTCATTCGTCTTGCCACCACCCCGCCACCCTGCCACCCTGCCACCCCGCCACCCGATATTCTATTATCCGCTCGCTCCATTCTCTGTGACGGACTCCCGCACTTATAACTTTCCCAGCAAGAAAAATGAATTCCCTTTCCCGAAGAATCTATCAACCCTTCGACTACAAGCTTTCCAACTTCCACCGAGGCTACCTCTTTATGTACATACTACTTGACATGCAACCCACACCATACCTGCTTCCCATTGAACAATTCTATTAAGTGGAATATGTATTCCGAAGTATCTATGAATTGGACAGAACCTACTGCTTATATTTATTTGTCTTTTTCTATTGATATTTCTCAGTGGAACTAAGGGTTAATATTTGACAGTAAGGAGAGATGTTGTCGTTTAGCCTTGATAGCATGTAACTATCGATTTGCCCCGTAAGGCCCACGCTTTTAATTACGAGGGAAATTGCGTGTTAAAAGAGCAGCAGGTAGGGCTTTGTACTGTCTAGTATACGGATATATGGCGAAAGACGAGAAGCCAAAGGCGAAAGGAATAGGCGGAGGGTGCTTTCCCCTTTGGCGATTTTCCTCACACTGCCGCTGGTATTATGTCAATTTAATTTCTTAGCAGAACACAAGTAGAACCACCCCCGCTCGGCGAATGGCCTCTGCTCTCTCAATTCCTTCACCAAGCTGGCACGCGAGTGACTTAAAAAGCGTCTAGTACTTTACCTCCTTCCCCTTTTTCTTGCCTCTTTTCCTCCAACGCGGCGACCGCTTGCTACACAAGCAAGGCTACCTTTTTCTTTTGCCTACAATTCGCGTAAACGCTCGTTAACGTCCTTTTCACGGGCTCTGGAGGGCCCAACCCGCCTGAATCGGCCGCCTCCCTAAATCCTCTGGCAAACTTCATTCTTCGCTTTTTACACTCAACTTATGTTTACCGGTTAATGGTCACTATTTCGCTTAAACTTAAAGCAAACCACTCCTCGCTGCTCTGCGTTGCGCTGCGCTTGCCATCAGTTGGCTTCCACGAGACACTGACCCCGGCCTTTTTAAATGTCGCCTTGCTAAAATCTAATGCCAGCTTTTTCAAATTCTCTGGTTTAAATTCTAGAAAACAGATCACTCTGCACCAAGTGTTTGGTATGTGCTTTTCGGCACGATTATATCTATGTTACTGCAACTTAATATGGTAGATACATGTACAATATAATATAAGTATGAATAAATGGCGAGCAGTTCTAACGAATCTTCGATTTAATGGACCAGCAGCGACAACGGAAGCAGCACATAATTACGATTTATTGTCTTAGCGGTGATTAAAGGGCCTGCGAGCGACAAACTAATCTATCGCGAGGCCATTTCTCATTAGATCTCGACATTCCTGTCTTAATTATTGCTTACGGCTGTATACGACCGCACAACTTCTTGGAATGATTGTACACCAAGCGTTAAATGTAATGCAGCGCCAAAAAGCAATTCTTCTTTTTTATTTCCTTAACGATTATTGAATATGACAAGGATTACATAACACTATACATAAATACTATAGTGGATTACTATACAAGCACAGTTTTCGCAGGAACAATTGTTCACGAGTTGTCTCTCAAAATGTAAAAAGCCCTGCTACGTTTTAATTAACATTTGTAGCCCCTGATTAATCGGATTTCAATTAAATATACCAGTTATTATACGTAGAACTGACAATGAGAATTTCGTATCACCACTTGTATCAGAAGGCAAAGTTTGTTGCGCGCAAGTTTCCTACGTATAAATTCGAATGGAGTGGTGGTGTCTCCCCTGCATTAAAGGGGAGCGCCCAATATATTATGCTTTGAAATTCAGTGTGATAAAAAAGGTCGTTCTGTATACTCTTGGAGAGAAAAAAAACAGGGAAAAGAGTGACAATAAGAGTCAGAAAACTCAAGAGATTAATGATTGCAGTCAGTAATGCCAGAAAAGAGAATTTACTGGCTCCTTAGAAATTCAGGACACTTTCGCAAAGAAAAAGTGTAAGAGTTTAATTAATTGAATTGTCAGAAACGTTCTGCCTATTGTGCTGAAGTTTCTATGTGGAGTGGTGTCTCGGATTCAAGCGTTGGATATTGCAGGGAAATAATCTCGCAAGTTATCGGCGTCGCTCCCCGAGTTCCAAAAGCAACTTTCGCGAATCGAGAGCACCGTTCTTTCGAACCTCCTGTTGAGCTGGAGATGTCCTCCCGGTAATTCGGGGTGGAGAGAAAAAAAGGAGAGAGATTGTTTGTTGTGAAATTGGTCGGTGCTCGAGCGTCCGGCTAGCGGCAACAGTGCCGGAAGTAGAATGCGTGTAGAGTGGAGCTGACGAGAGGAGAGGACAGGAGGCATCGCGATCGAAGGAAGAAAAGAGCGATGCATTCGCGCGCCCGGTATACACACAGTAGTCGCACTAGGAGCCTGGCTGACTCTGACTCTACCTCTACTACTGCTGCTCCCAACCGCCGCGCGCCGCGCGCCGCTCTCGCTGCCGTTGCCGCTGCTGCCACTGCCTCTGCTTCTACCTCTACCACTGTCTCCCTCTCCTTTGACGCGCTTTCAAATGCGACGATGACGAGCTACAGAGACAATGCCACGTGAAAACAATGCGACGCGGCCCTTCAACTGCTTTGTCGTGCTTTTTCCTTCTCGTTTTCCCTCCGATTTCCGTGCCACTATCCTCCCCACCTCCAACCCCGCCACCCTCCATCCACCGCCGCCCAACTCCCTAGTTCTCCTAATCCCTACACTCGCACCCCTTGTTACGCCGATCCTCCTACAATGATCCAGCCACCCCTCCCCCTTTCACTGTTATCGTTAAACACACTTGCCTCAACTGATTTCCCACTGATACCCATTGACCACCAGCTAAACTTTCAGAGGCGCTACATGCTTCTGAACAATCCAATTGGAATAAAAGACATTTTTACAATTATAATTGCTAGGAATAATCCCTATTAAACGTACCATTCCGAATACTCATTAATTAATACAGTTTTGCAATGCGAAGCAACATGTTTCAATTTGAAACGGGTTCCTCGGATGATTTGCCCTTTAACAAATTATAGCAAGTAACTCTGATATGTGATTGGAGCCGTGCTTGAAGCGAAGCTAAAGAGCAGAAGCATCAGGCTGATACAGAAGATTGAAAGCGTAGCGTCCCCGCAATCGACAATCAATCCCAACCGGAAGGCAGATAAGTAGACGCGTTTGATTCTCCGGGAAATGTATCATTGGACGTATAGGTCCGGACGTCAGTTACTCCCGACGTGGCTATGCCAGGAGTAGCTGTGTATGTGGCCAGAATGAAACGTAGTGGGATTATAAGAGAGAGAGAGAGAGAAAGGCAGAGAGGAGTCGAAGGAAGTGGTAGATGAATGCGCGGAGGATCGTGAGTAAAATGTGAATGATGGAACGAGCCGAATCCCTCAAGTACCCGTGGCGCAGGAAAAACGTTGCTTGCCTCGGAATATTTTACTTTCACGGCTTCTTTGATGGCACCGCTCTGTCTGCGTGTGTAGATCTATGTACACGCGATTGTTGCGCATGCACTTTGAACATCACGCTGGCCCAACCGCCTCATTGCAACTCGAGGATGAACTCTGTTGAAACGGCCCGAGACTCCGCCTTACGACTTTTAATCCACGCCAACTGCCGTCCCGTTGTTCCGAGGATAATCGAGTGACTACCGGTATACCTTATCGCGCCAACTTTTCACGCTCTCCACCACCAACCAACTTCTGAACTCGACATTTATCCTCAAACCACTATTCTCTTCATGACAATCACTCCAGCGCACAACCGCTCTAACTTTTCTAATACATGTTAACATATTCTTCATTGTCTATTTCATCCTAAAACTAACATGTGTCATTAGCTAGTTTCATAATCGAATAGTAACTCTTCAAAAAACTTAAAAAGTTCTTCAAATGCAATTCCTTGGTAACTACGAATACCACACGTAACAGAACTGATAATGAAATGACGATGAACTTGGTTATGAGAAGAGAAGAAGGAAGAGGATAAGACAGGAAAGGGAGAGAGAATGTCAGATGCACCGCAAGAAGGACGTTTGAGGTCTGAGTCGGCTGATTGTCGAGTAGTTTCCGGTTCCGGGAGGTTTAAGACGCGGTGCGGTGCGGCGCGGCGCGGCGCACCTCAAGTCCCCGAGTGTCGGCGCCGTGAGCGTCTAAGGCGATTACGGGACCGCCTCCGGATCTCGAAAATCTCATTAACGTCGCGGATCCGGCGCAAGAAGCGAAAACCGTTGGCAGCCGGCCCGCACCTAGCCAAAGATGCTTACACCATGTTTCCACCTACTAACATGAGAAATCACGTAATAGCGCTAATGAACGCGGTATAACAAGCTCTTGCCCGATTCAGGACGAAGCTCTTCCCAAGGATTTTCAACGCAGATACTTGTCTCGGCTGATTTACTCGACAGCCTTGTATCTTCGGGTGGAAACAGCACGGTTCTAATAGAGCGGGGCTAGCTAGGCCCCAACAAGAGAAAGATAGGAGGGAAAACTCCGCAACTGGATAGTAGGAGCCAGCAAGAACAGTACTTGAAACAAAGATGAAGACGAAGTCTCTCGTAGGAGGAAGGAGAAGCAATAAGGGGGTAGGACTATTCGGAGAAGTAGAGTTGGTAGAGTAGTATACATAGAAGTAAGGAGGGCAGACGGAAGAAGCATGAGAGTAGGGAAAGCTGGGATTCCAAAGTCGAGCCGTACTCGGCTGCTAGGTGGAAAGGGAGAATGAGAAGGAGAAGGAGAGGGGCAGGTAAGAGTAGGAGGTACTAGTGAGGTCGACGTGAAAGATCGTAATTGCGAATTCGTTGACCCGCGGAGTCGAGTGAGCTTTTCTACGGACTGGCAATAGAAGCTTGGCTACCCCAGCCTGGCAGGCAGGCAGGCAGGCAAGCAGGCAGGAAGGCAGAGCCAGGTCGGCGAATCGGTGACAGTGGGAGCCTTTCGCGAGGCAGCCGAGACAGAGAAAGAAGAGCTGCAGAAAGTCGCAAAGTGAGACTCGACGACACGAGGTGAGGTAAGGGTACGCGAGCAAGCAGACTAGGATTGAACTTGGTGACGCTGCGAAATGGGGGGGGGGATCGAGGGATGGCACGAGCAGAGCAGAGGAGAGCAGAGAGCAGGGGAGAGGAAAGGAGAGGAGAGCCGACAGGAGAGGCGAGAGAAGGTTGGTGGGCGGCGGGAAGGAGGGGAGACACTCTCGAGGCGCGAGCAAACAGACTTTGCAATCGTTTATTTTTCTGGCAATTATATTCTTCCGTGAAAAGAAGCCGAGCCCTTTTCACTCCGTATTTATTTCTGTCGTGAATGCCCCCTGAAACGTCGCCGCTTCCCAGTGGCGCTCAAAATCCCACCGGCAGCGCCATGCCAACTGCACAACTGCACAACCCCCTGCGCGACTTCCTTGCCAATTGCGCGGTTCTCTCTACCACCCTTTATCATTCTTTGAGGGGCGGAATATTCCAATTAACATTGGCCAATATATTCGATCCAGTTATTCTTACAAGTAGATTCAGACCGCAAACTGCGCGTTTCTTCACGACTGGTTCAACATTGAAAATGTCATTACACACTTTACGTGTGTGTACATGAATTTTTTTCATACTGCAGACATACAAAAAAGTAATTCAATTCTAGAATCTAAAAGTTGGAGTCTGGCTGTGTGAAAAGAGTGTGAAAGGAGTGTGAAATGTGGCAGGATTACCAGAGCCGTGTGTGAGAGCGAAGAGCGAAGGGGTGAGTATGAGTATGAGCGTCGCCGTTAAAGAGGTCGCTCATTCTCTGCCGGCGAAACATTAGTTGCTAATTTGAAAGGCACGCGCGTGCCAACAACTCGCCAGACTACTCGAGATCTAAAGGAGTCGCCGTTGCAAATAATACTTGGCGAAGGAAGCACTCAATCTCGCAGCTGTTTTTAAAGCCGCCGCGCCGTCCGCGACAAAGAACCACCGATTAAAATGCACCGTCGGCCAGTGGTTCTTCAAGCGACGACCTTATTTTCCGAGCAAACACTTCCGAAAGCCTGGCCCTTGGGACTCGATTATTTAACGCTTCAGAATCCTTTGACAACATTGCTACTCTTCAACTACGCTATTCTCACTAAATTCACACCAATTCCCATCCACGAACCTTTACCTATGTATATCTTACGTCTTTGGGATTGCTACAAAAAAAAATAGATACGTTCACGACTCCTGGATAGAGATTAATCTAATGCCCAACTACGGCCAACACTGTGGCACAGTAACAGAGCTTAAAAGTAGAATAAAATACAAAGAGTGAGTTTCTTTGAAATTTTCAACAGCGGGTACACTAACGAGCAAATACAGGAGCTCGTTAGCTCCTGGTGAACAATGCGATTGACTCCGATAACGAGAAACAAAGGGGTCGTACGAGAGACAGCAATAAATGGGCAAGATCACCGGCGAACTTCGCAATACCCGATCGGCAATAATTCTTAATTACTGTCGTGTCCCTAATTATCGGTTTTCCGAGTTGGCCCATCTAAGTTTCGGAGCGCAGTACTCCCCGATGGGAAGGCCAGATTGATTCATGCAAAATTCCGTACACATCCCGAGGAAAGGGCTAGTCGATAGAAAGCCACGTGGGACTTCTGTTATATTCGTATGAAAATATTAATATGAATAGAAAAAATTCTCTTTGAAGTCCGCCGAAATTCCTAACGGTTGGAACGAACCACTTTGTTCATTTTCAATTATTTAAAGAGCTACATTATCGCGAATTGATTGATGCTTAAACTTTCATGCGAATCCAACTATCGTAGAAATCGTACTTGTTGGAAAAGCGGATCAATCGAGAGCTAAGATAAAAAGCCGGAAAATCAGTTTTATTGCATTATGATATATTGATCGACTTCATACCACTGTCCATCAGCACTTAGTCATGAATTTATTAAAGCTTGCGGTATAATAGTTTCATAATGAACCTTAATAAATATTACGTCAGTCTGCCCGTCTGTCAGGAATAATTTTCAATGTTTTGCAATACATTTAAAGTCGGTTATGAAGTTATGGAATGCAGGATATAATTTGTGGGATAAATAATAAAAGGGCAAAAGTCAAAAGCTACAACTGAATGCGTTGACGTAGAATGCGCGTGGAAATGTGGCGAAAGGAGATTTTAGTTAATTGAAAAATTGAATGTTCCACTGGGGAAAATGAAGAAGTCTTGGTGAGTGTTATAGCTTGATTGGTTTACTAGGCTGAGAGGGCGGTGCGAGACGAAAGGAAGACAAAACATATTCTGCGGGGGGTCGTTCTCGGCTGGAATGAAGTGTGCCCCCGGGGCACACGGCATATGACAGAGCCGCGTCCCGAAAAAGGGAGAGCTCCACTTAATTAATCGAAACGAGAAAGGAGAGACCAAACAAAGCACACCTCACGCTACCCCAAGCCAGCTCGCAAATCGCACCACGCACCTCGCACCTCGCATCACGGCTTTCACGCATTTCTTTCTCGCGCCTCCAAACTCCCACCGCGCTACATCGCCAAATCCATTGACGATCGACCCGGATGTTTCAATGAACCACTCTCCATGATCACTTATCCGGCGATGGATCTATTATTGCCTTGTGAAAGAATCCTTTCAACACCAGAACTATCACCAATTTCCCCTAACGGGTCCTTTTCAATCATGGCCTACACCTATCCAACGTTTCACCACTTTCCAGTTACAATATCTCGTGTATTTCTTAGATTTGACTGTTCAAAGTTTGCAAATATACGGATGCTCTGCTCTAATATTCTAATACTGAATTAATACGCATGTTAGGGCTTACTTTTACAGATTATGTACTAACATGGATCCACGAGATAAACTTAATGGATAAATTATTAATTTTCGAATTAATGTTTACAAGTTGTTTCGTGCTTTCACGCCAAATGGGATACCTGAAATTTGAGAGCTACCTGTAATTAATGCTTCGCATTCGGGTAATCGACATATTACTCGGTGAATTCTACGTATATGCCAATGCAAATCATTACGGTGGATGCTAACCCAAATATGAAATATGTATAACTGGAAGCGAAATATGTATCTGATTACACACTGAGATCCCAATATTTATGTGCGCCGCGAGTAATGGCGGGGCGGAGGGAGAAATATACATTACATTTGTAAGCGACATTGCTTTCGAAAGCAGCGTTCGGTAAAGTTATTCCATCACGCGTGCACTACCATCGGCTCTCTCATTCTCTCTTTCTCTGTCGCCCGTCCCACGTCCAATATAATAGATCAAGGATTGTAATCGTCGAAATCAAGCGAAATACCGGCGAACGGTAAAGTACAATGGCGAGCTAATGGCACGTTAATTGCCAGCAATTATAATGGCACCGTCGACGATCCCGTAATTAGCGATGATAGCAACATTTTAATTGCGCCCGCGATCTAAATAACGAGCCATCGACATTCGGCTACCATCCTATTTACAACCGGCATTTTTCTCGTTTAATTCGCTGCACCCAAAAGTCACTGTTAATTCGCATGGTGCAATCTGCACAACCAAAATCAGACTTTAATTCTCCCGATGCATTCCGTCCGTATTTTTTCATATTTAACCTTGAAGGGACTCTCCTCTTTCACGCACACACACGCACACACACACTCTCTCTTTCTCTCGTTGTGATCCTTTTTCCAAGAATCTCATCTGGCAAACTGTAATTATAGTTAGCTAATTAGGTCTCAACTTTTTCCTTGGCCTCATTAAAAGTGGCAGTAGTTGGCGCGCTTACACAACTGCAAACTGTTAGCAACTGCAATCACGGACAAGTCAAACGACTACCAGCATCTCGAAAGGGAGCAGTTTGCGCGTATAATGAACGTCTCGAAATTGGTAAAGGATCATTTTTCCCCCATCAGGCCTTCGCTTTAACGTCTCAAATCTGTAGCTGCCTTGGAAATCACTGCAAGATTCTCTTCTTCCATTAAAATCCGCAGCATCGCGCTTTTAAAAGTCTGAATTCAAGTATTCCAGAGCGTAATCCGGAATAGTTCCAAGTGGTCGCCCCCATCATTACAATTAGAATCCTTTGGGCTCGATAGCCGAATAATTCCAGCTTCCAGTACTACTACACGTGCTACTCACTGTGGAGAGAGAGAGGGGCGGAGAGGGGGGAGGAGGGCGGGGGGGGGGGGATAGAGGCAGGCTGACTGGCGCACGATGGAAGGATAGTCGTTCGTTGGAGAGACATCGATGACACTATACATATTGACAAGACACTCGAGACCGCCTGCAGCCTCCTCGCAACCCTTTCCTTCCTTGGTGAACCCTCGTGCACCCCAAAGCGACACCCACACATACTCGCCGCCCTGATACATCCAGCATCCAGCATCCAGCATCCAACATCCTCTACTCTAAGAGTCCACCCTCCACCATCCACCCTACACCCTACACCCTACACCCTACACCCTACACCCACCAACCTCTCACCATCATCCATCATTCCTACGCTCTCCGATTTTTCATTTTACCGCTCTTTCTATCGTTATCAAGGCAGATTCTGCTTTACTGACGTCGAGTAGGATGCGCGTCGTCAGGATCATTTTCCTGTTTCATTAGTCTCTCCATAAGATAAACCAACAACACGCATCGCGCTGTATCGATGACGCCATTGTTCCCTCCCTCGAGACAAGGCTTTCTCATGGCAGGAATTCGATATCGAGGCTGCTGATTGCTGTTGTTTGGATTTCCAATATCGACAATACATCCGCGCGTACTCCTAATTAGCTGATACTCATTTTACTTGATTTTAATCAGTCTTAATAAAGTCTAATAAAGAAATTTCGTGATAGCGAAAGCAATTTCTGCGAGTTTAATTGTTTCTACTCAACTTGCTGGCGTGCGTCTATAGACTTTATACTCTATGTACCTAAAGTAAACTGCGCGTCAGACTATTGTTTGTACACGGAACACCTATATAGTACTACTTATAATTGGGGACGCGTGTCAAATATTCAAAGCGTCGTACCATATGCTATTCTTCTCGATAGGGGTCACTATGATTGGCTGGCCCGCATATGCCATGTTCGATACAAGGCTATTGTACTAATAAAATCGAGATTATCTTACTCTCATTATGTTCCTAAGTGTATAAGAATTGGTCGCATGCATCAGCCACCCCTGCGATTTCTAATCTCTATTAATTTTAACATTTAAGTAATTAAAAACAAAAAGAATCAGTTAAGAAGTCTGAAAAGTTTGGTTGAATCAACAAAATTTTTCGCTAACAGGTGCCAAAAAAGAGTGCGCGCTGTGTTGACATCTCATCATGTATGCAGATGGCGGGAAATGTCGAGAGCGAGACAAGTGTAAATGTAAGTAAATGAGGAATCGAGTGTGAATTGAATGAGAAATCGAATTTGAACGCGGTGCATAACGAGCGGTAGGCTCTGTCCGTCGATAAACCACGACACAATGCTACCCGTTTATTTGACAATGACACTCGAACGAACAGAGAGTAACAGAGTGAGAAGCGAGGTGGCTGTAGGAGGAAGAGAGGAAGGGGATGAATGGGAGCTGGTGTGCCCGATAGGGGGGTCGCTCCCTGCTGAAACAATACGTCTCTAAACAATGCCGATATCTTTCGTCCGATTCGGATTCGAAACCGAAGCGAATGATGAAATAGCAATTGTTCAGTGCGCTCGCTCGAGAAGCAGCCTCGACTAGAGATGCGCCGCGCCGCACCGCACCGCGCTGCTACCGGCGCATTGCTAACCGATTCCAACCTCTCAATCGCCTCTTTTTACTTCCCCACCCTCTCGATCCCACTTCCCCATTGTTTTCGAGAATGAACAATATTTCTGTATACGATATTGTTACTGGGATTTCGGCCCGATGGCAAAATTGGACCGGTTATTGTGATCTGGCGTCGCCTTTTCAATTGGCCTCGTCCTCTCGCACTACCAATCCCAACTTGGTTCACGCGTACGTATCAAATGAAATATAACCTTCATCTCTTCAGAATGTCGAAGCAATTCAACTATAATATTGTTCAACTGATAAAAAACTATTAATACAAATGTTAAATAACTGTAGTGAATGTGTTGAATAGAAACGTATGTAGAACAGTTATTTAATGAAAAGCCAATGCAATTCACCGTATTTGTAAGATTTTTAATTTGCAAGAACCGCAAGTTTTGTTGCGACATGTGCAACTTTACTGGTGCAAAGAAAGAATTTTAGCGACGATAGGTCTTAAGTTGCATACTGTCTGCAATTCAGTGAAGAGTTAATTCCAAGCGAGGCATTCCCAACATTGTTAGCCGAAGGTGAATCGAGCCTCTCAAAGAGAAAGGGTAAAAAGTGAAGGAAGTGAGAAGTGAGAGTGGGGTAGAGTGGAGTGGCGAGAAGAAGAGAGGAGAGAGAGAGGAGAGAGAGGACGAGAGGGAAGAAATGAACGGGTGCATACGGCGAAAGACAGTTGGAGTGGGACCGAACTTGCAAAGAAATGAAGATGAGAAAGGAACTAGTCCGAGAGCGAGAGACGAGTTGGGTCGAGTCGGGGCTGGCGCATACAGACGGACCAGTGAAACATCAAGTCCGAGAAAAGAAAAAAGGGGGGCGGAGGAGATCGCGAAAAGAAGAGGGGTCTACTTCTCTCATAACGCGTGATGTGCGCTCTAAAGACCGGTCAAATATTTACTGGGACTTCGGATGGACGGCGGAAACCCTTTAATAAGTTTTTTATTGCGGCTCTGCCTAGCCGACGAGCTCGACTCCGAGCATGCTTCTAGCCGATCTTATTGCAACTAGCTCCACTCTCAACTATAGCTCGTTCCAACCATCTCCCTACACTTCAATCATACCAAATGCGTTTCGGTACACTAGTTTGAGGAGTAATAGCCTGCCCCACTGGGAAACTGACAGGTTGGACGTCGACTAGAATTATATGTCGAGTATTAGCTCAGGGAATGCAGTTCTACCTCCTTACGCTTTAAGGAGAACGCTCCACTTTAAGCCGGGAATGCGAAATGGCGTTGATTACCCTCGCAAGCGTTTCTGGAATGTAAGCCTGAATGGGCCTGCGAACCGGCTTAGTCAACAGACTAGAGCGTATACTAGATGCTTGCGCAAGTTAACCAGAAGATTTATCCATTTGTTTCTCGTAATCTTCAATTGTCACACTCAACAAATTATACCCGCTTTCTATCCTAAGTGCTGCATCCTAGTCTCCATCTAGACGCTCAGAATTCTGCCATACGCGACTCTACCAGCTAACTTCTTCGGCAAAAGTTACTAGCTAAAGTAAGTTAACGGATTCACTGGTTCAAGTTATGGATGAATCAGCTCTCACGCCACTTTCACGCTGATTCCTCGAATGGAGCGATCGAGGCTCCCGATAATCCGAATCGGGATCAAAGTCGCGACAAGTGTATTAGCCAATCTTTTTGGCGGGCCCGAGGGCTCGAATCGAAGGAGGGCTGACGGCCGTGAAAGATCACCGAGCGAGCAGCGATTGACGAGAGGAACTCAGGAGCGATATTAATCCCGAAATGAAAGAAGCCGTGGCGAGGGACGGCCGAAAGGGGGAAGAAAGGGGGAAGAAAGGGGTGAAAAGGGAACGCCATGGGGGTAGTAGAAGAGGAGGAAGAGAGGGCGGGAAAGAGCGCGTGGAGCCTTTGAACCGGAACAGTTCGCGGGTACAGATGGCCCAGAGAGACATGCCAGGGAGAAACTTTACAGAACGCCCGCTCTTTGTAGCCCTCGTACATCTCGTTAATTAAATAAAAAAGAAAATCTCCCTCTTCTGACACCCTGTCCTCATGCCGGCGCCCTCGCGCAGCATGCTGAGGCGCGGCGCGACGCGGCGCGACGCGGCGCGGCGAAGCCTCCTCTAGACAGCCGTCCCCAGTCCCCCGTCTATTCCCGCCTAGTCCCTAGTCCGAGTGTCGCGCTCGCCCGCAGGCTAGCCGTCACGTCGACCCACCACCAACGACCCACTCCCTCTGACTTCGTCGCCTCAAAAAACCCTGACATTCTCTACTTTCTTTCCCAACGATATCTCTTTCCCATATTTCAGAGAAAAATCGCTCCTTTTCAACTATACATATGTAACGTAATACATACGAAAGTAATCTTGCAAATGATAGCAAAATGTTCAAGACTTTCTCTTCAATGGAATCGCGGCTATGTATTGGCAGAAGATTGTCCTCTGATACAACAATTTGCCAGACCCAAACAAAATATAAAGACGCACGAAAATCTGAGCGGCAGATTTGAAAAAGCGTATGAAGAATTCTCTTCCGTTCGCAGCTGCCAATGCTTTCGTTTCCACTGACAAAGAGAGGAGAGAAACATAGGAAGGGTTGCAATACTCCTCACCATTGATATCGACGAGACAGCTCGTGCAATACTATGCTTCGAGTACTAGATTGGCCGTGATTACAATCGCCCGGAGCTATCATTCCTATTCCTGTCTCCGTCGTTCTCTCATTCTCTCTCTCTCTCTTTTGCTCTTTCATTCTGACTATCATGCTCTGCCAACTAGCCGGAGAAAAAGATGTATTATCATACACGCGTTGTCAGCATATGAATATTCGCTCTTGGCCGCTATCGCAGACTCAGCGCTCCTTTGATCTCCGTCCAGATTGGCTGACACCCTCCATGCTCGCTTGGACGAAACCAAAGGAGTTTTCCTCGGGATACAGGCCACGTCCCTACACCTGTCCCATCTTTTTTCTCCGTAATCCCAGTTTCAAATTTCAGTCCGCATTGCCTCGGAAAAATTCTTCAAGTACCACTGTACAAACACTTTCTGGATTTCCCGTCGGTATTAGTAAAAGAGGGATGCAAAGCTAAGAAGATTGCTTGCTAATTACGAAATGCGAGGCAGTAGATGAAAGCGCTCGAAAAATGCAAATAAGATTCCCCCTTTTGGTTGAACTGCCACGGGAACGCTGAGCGACGTCAACTTAGTTGTCAAGAGTCTTAAAAACAGAAAAGCACCCTTTTGTCACCAAATGTTTCTACCTATGTCGGCGCCACGAGAGTAAAGCATACAAATTAATATGCTTTTCAAAGTCAGATACATCCGTCCCAGAAGTACCAACTTACCCATCCTATGAATTGTTCGCTCTATAATTAAGTGAAAAGATAACATTTCTCTCGTACGTATTGGTAGACATTCCTAACCCTTACTGACATTAACAATTGCAAACTTAACAGTCAAATAAGCAGCTATCCTTGGTAGTTGCATTTATTATTATTGCCATATATCCCACGCTATACTGACAAAGTTTGTATGCTTTGGAAAGCTAATACGAAGGTGAGAAATTCTACCAACATAAGCTTGGCAGGGGTTAAACGATATTGACCTTTGGATTTCACACATTATTGGCCTATATTACAACCATGGATTCGTAAATTACTAATGCGTTTACGCGGCTCACTAATCCTGATACATAAACGATAGCGGAATCTATTATTCCTACCTAAAACAGTTATTTAAACATTGGATCCGGATTAAGCAGGAATCCATCTGATTATTCCTGTTGGCGGGGATTCTAGATATCGAGCTATTCAAATTTGGAAAGCAACTTTTCTCCCCATGAGATCAAGATTCGTAAAGTTCTTCCTTGGCCTGGCTGGGGAGCGTAAATTCCAACTTTCGTCGCGCAAAACTTTTACCGGCTGGAACCTTGTTATCCCACCTAGATGCTACCTCTCAATAGTGCGGATAGCTGCGATTCCAATTCCCCGAATCTTTTATGAATAGCATCCTACAAAATCAATTGGAGCATTATAATAATGAAGACAATCGTATACCGATCGAGTGGGCGTTAGTAGGATATAAAAGCAAAAAGATATCCGATAATGAAAGGACCTGCTGTAGCAAAGAAATGAAATGATCGAGTCCCCTTACTGTTTCAGTAGGTCATCATTTACAGTGGGAGGAGATGGTGGGATGATAGCCTTCCTAGTCGAACAGGGATGATAGTGATCGTGTACAAACGATGATCACGATTGATAAGGATTTGCAGGGGCGCAAAGGGTTAATTCGTTGTTGGATGCCGCGCGGCAGCGGCGGCGGTGGGGGCGGGTGCGGTGCGGTGGCCGGATGCTACGTGTTCGATTGGCAAGAGAGCGAGGAAGACGCAGGAGGGGGGGGGGGGCGGTAGGGGATGTTCGGTGGGTGGTTGGGGGTGTCGGGAGGAGGTTGTGGATTGTCCTGCGAGGGCGGACAGTTATATCAGAGCTTTCGAGGTATTGGGGCTTTAGGGATCAAGTCCGCTCGTCCGTTCACCAGGCCGTCAGCCTGCGATGCTCTAAGCCGATTATGCTCGTACACTCTGCGCCCTACGCCCAACCCCAACCCAAACCCACTCCAGCCCAGCCCAGCCCAGCCCAGCCCCCTCCAACCCCCTCTACTCTCCTCTTCGGCCATCCGCCACCTCTATGTAACCACCACCAACGCTTTAACATTCCCGTCTCTACGCTTCTGCTCTCGTTTAACATGCCTGCTTACGTAACGCTTTCCCACGAAAAATTGGCACCGCCAGCGCTCGCTGCGAAACGATCGGCATAGAAATAAAATGCGGAAAGCGTAAATTCCGACTCGAATCACATGGGTCGCGCATGAAAATTAAAAGGAGTAAAATAAAATGGGTAAAAAGCCGATTAGTTTTGATGGACGTCCACAGTGCTGTATCGTATCTAAGCTGCTTTCAAATAATTTTGCATGTTTGAGAAACTCGACGCTGTAAATTAAAGAGATGGCTGCTTTAAACGAAATACTGAAGCTACATTGTTACAATATTGCTTGTGGGTTGCAAGTGAGAACAAGCCCATAACTTCTAATCACTAACCGAGAATACATGCTGTATGTATATGTAGAGGTTAGAGTCTATTGGTAAGTGGTAGGTGAGAGGAAATGAACGGGTAAGCTTAGAAGGGAAGCGCCGACATTATGCGGCATCCCTTCGAATAGTGCTGTAAGCCGTTTTGTGCTCGTGAAAAAGTTTGACGGGGTGCCGACATGTTCGGTGAGGGCGCAGCATTTTTCGAGCAAGTTCAATATCGCGCTTCCAGACTCGCACACAAATTCTCAATGATATGAAAGTACTGAAGTTTCAAGTAGTTCCGAAGTAGGTTAAACCGGTTACAATCTTGGCTCTCTGAAAACTGAGTGTTCTGTTATGCGAGACCTTGAAAAGTGTGCGAGCTTGTCAATTGCTTTGAAATAATCCGCATTTCCTACATCGAAGGCGCCATATTTATTACGGAGGACGACAAAATCTCTAGTTCTTTCTTTCCAAAGATTCTAATCGCAAACACGGCTGCTTACGATATACGAGTAAATATGACCTTCTTTTCGACATGTTAAGAGGGAAAACTAACCCATTCGAAGTGCAACACGGGATTTTTTAACGAACGCGACGCGTTGGCTGCTCCATTTCTATCGGAGAGAACCGGCCGAATATGGAGAGTGCGTTGCTTTCAGGAAAGCAACGAAGTTTCGAAAGTGCAGAAACGAATATTACCCTTTCAAGTACGGACAATTATACAGGTTGCGTGTGCGCGTGTATGCGCGTGTATGCGCGTGTGTGGGCCTGTGGGAAGTGAAGCTGGAGAAACATGATGAAAGGGTGGCTCTGCGAAAGTGGAAGAGAGGGTCAGGATATCCGGGTCATCGATAAATTTGAGGGAAACGTGCAGGGAGCAGCTGTCCTCCCTCTCTTTCCCTTTCTCTCTCCCTTTGGATGCTTCGTGTTTTCAAAGCGCTTTCGAGGGGCGTCATAGCGCGTTCGAGGGCGAGATTCGTCTGTTTTTGACCTGATTTCCAGCCTACCTCCAGGCTACTGTATAAAGCTCACTTCACATATTACCTTTCTACCATAGAAACACGACATACTTCGCTCCAAGTGCAAAATTCAATTAGTCTTGATTATATGCAATAAAGTAGAGATAGATCCCACACACATTCCTGAGTACCTCGGTTACGGTAAACCTTGGAGTGGAAAAGGATTAGTCTACCACTTGTTATTTCTGCTTGTTCCACTCGAGACTACTTTTCTACTTAAAATCAATCACTTCTCATCCGCGTGCGAGCAATTTATAGCAGAAACGATTTTCCCGTCCCAAGTGAACACTTGTTCGCATATCATTGCATTTCAAACGAAATATCAAGACCACAAAACGGCTTAGAGGTATTAATCTTTTTACACATTCGCGTAATGGGTACTTAATTGGAGCAACACGTATCCGTGCCAATTCATCATTCCGCGAATTGGAACGATCTTTTATTAACCGGTATCGATCTCCCAATCCAAGTGCACTTCGCTACTGAAAGGTTTCACACGCCCACTACGAAATGCCCCGTTCATTCATGCCAAAATTCCACCACTCCTTTGGAAAGAAGCGGCAGCTGAAAATTGCTGAAAGTGATTTGCAAAAGAATAGGTTCGGAATAAAAGAGACAAGATTGGAATTTCGCAGTATCCTATTCCTCCAATTGAATCTATTAAGTCGGGTGTCGGACATATGCACCTTGAATGCAGGCAGCATCGAAAAGCTGACGGTGGAGAGGACGGGAACAGCACGATTCCAAGTCCGAGTTGGCTGAAGCAGTTCTCATGGAGTTGAAGAGGTTTTCGCGTCAAATGCAAAAATGGGATTTTCAGCGAGACGAGCGCGGAGGCTTCGTGTTTTCAAAACACTTTCGAGAGAGGATGAGGGGTGGGACGTGGGACCAAGAGGGGCAACGAAGGCCAAGCCAAGAGGGGAGAAGGAGAGAGCGAATATGGAGCGTTGGTCTAGAGAGTAAGCGAACTGCACTTGACCCAGTTCCCATTACGCGACATAACTATAGCCAGCTTTCTCTACCTCGGCCCGGGAACGGGAAAGCTCCTTTTCAACGGGATGGCGTGCTTTTACATCTTGATCGTTAGATTCACCACTCCAACCAGTACTCCTCCCCATGAGATTCCTTTATTCTACCACAGACTACGCGACAACATCATCTTCACCCCACTCTCCTCCTCCTCTAAACACAACTCTCTCTTGGCTTTCCTAACTAATTTCTAAAAACAAAAGCTCAACTTGCCGAGCATCCAATGCAACCAGGTTTAATCCACCGAGGACCAATTAAGAGCTTCTAAATCAATTAAAAATTGGAAAAATGGCAGGCGAAATGTTATATCAACGTAAAATCAGAGCATAATCTTCTACCGGATCAAGTGTTTGCCAATAAATTCAGTCAGATCCAACACTAAATACGGACAAATTTGTGAGGATTTTGAAAAAAATGGATTGCTAATAATGAGAATGTGGAAAAAGGAAGTTGGTATTAACGGAGTGAAGGGAATTTGTCGAGAGGTAATGTTATATCGGGTGTAGAATGGGAATATTAGAGTTGGCTATTGGAATTTTGGGGTGGTTGAGTGGGTGTCGGGCAAGGGGCGAATAAACTCGATTTACGATAGGACGGAAGCACGGGCTCCCGTTTCTAAAGCGCTCTTTCCCGGCAACGCGATATACCCTGTCCTATACATATGTACGCCAACGGTAACGGGCTGAGGGCGTAGGGGGCAGGGTACACGCGCGTTTTCGGCCTGTTAGAACTGTTCTTGACCCTTTTCCTACACACGTTTCTCCTACCTCCCTACCCTGCTCCTGCTATGCTACTGCTGCTGCTACGGCTGCTTCCAAGCAGCCTTTCCCTCAACTCCCTCAAGCCTCCGCTCGCTTTCCAGACGACCAAGTGCATACACCTTTGCCTCCAAACGCTTTATGAAAGTTATTTGATACGACACGTACTCCAGACTCCAAAGTGCACGTGCCACCATCTGGACACGTTCTACTCGGGCCCTGTCCCGTTCCCGCTTCCGTTCCCGCTTCCGTTCCCACTCCCACACCCACTCCAGCCCTCAATCATAACAACTGAACCCAACTATCTATATTATTGAAAAGATATACTATAATAATAACAACAAATAGTGAATATAGAGTAGTAAAAAATGCCCTTTTATGATTTAATTAGATTTACAGACACGCCAGATAAACGAATAAACGTGGAAAATATGTGGTAACGGATTGTATTCATTCAATTAACAGAGGCATGATAGGTTGCTGGCAACGCGTGAAATCTACTTCGGTTTTCACGTGTGCGTGTCCGGCCGGAAAAAGCGTACAGTGACGAGGTTAAACAATATTTTCGAAACAATATCTGTCGAAAACTGGACCACGAGAAACTACAGGGTGAAGGGACATGTGGGCGCGTACGTTGTTGGGAAAAGAGGGAGAGAAAAAGAGAAAAGAAGAAGTATGAGAGAAGAGGGGAGTGGGAGGTGCGATAGGGGTAGAGTGTCAAAAATTGTATACAAGAGAGGAAGAGAGGAGGAGGGAAAGAAGTGGAGAGCGAGTGTCAAGCTGTGGAAATCCGAAACGATTTGGAATAGCGCTATTTTTGAAAGTGCAATCAGAACCGCTTTTGACTCCGTTCCCAATTATCCGGAGATGTGAGCGCGTCGAGTGGGCCGGAAGAGTGCACTCGAGCAAGATCGAAATCGGAAATTTTCACCTCGGCATATTGCGCGTACGCCGGATCGAGTGCTTCTTCCGCCGCAGAGGGAAACAGGCAAAAAGAGGGAGAGAGACGAACTCGCCATTTTCTCCAAACAATTTCGACCACTCGAATCAGCCCCGCCGCTTAACAATGTCCAATGTGTGTACGCCAAACACTCGTCTCTTGTAACACGAATTCTCCCAACTCCAGTTTCTCCCGGAAAGACGAAAGATCCCAGAGTCCGTGCAATTCCAGGAAGGACGACTACTTTCAGAATATCGTTCCTTAATCCTCAGGCGCTATACATTTTCTTTTTATTCCAAACCATGTTTATACAAGTATCTCTAATTCCAAGTGTGAAGTCGCCTAACATGAATTTCTTGTGCCTAAAATTTAATTCGTTTTAATTGAAATTGTGATTAAATCGAATGGAAGCTTCAATCAT